>VZTZ01028858.1:374583-570266 GCA_013400955.1 Drymodes brunneopygia | reverse complement strand
ATTATTTGTATTATATAAATAAACTACAAATATTGTACCTCAATTTTTAAACAGTGAATCTGTATCAAATTGTTCATTTTCTTATCCACTAATTTTTGCAATTTATGATTATATTTTCTTTCTGTGTATATGTGCCAAAACTTTGTCTGCAGAAATGATACTTGAATCTCATTCTTCCACAACTCAGTTGATTATTTGTTGGATCTGTTTTCTCTCTTCTCCATAATCTTCTCTTATAAAGTCCTTAGTAAAATCCTCCTGGACAGCAGAAATCTAGGTGCTGTAAAGTTTTTATCAGAACTTCTATGTTTCCAGAAAAAGAATTGGGAGCCCATAAGTCTAGCACAAGCCATTTCTGCTAAATATTTCTGACTAGCTCAGTATTAGCCATGATAAAGCTCATTTGATGTGGACAGACAAAGAGGGTGATCTAATAGTATAAACCCCATAATTCTATTAAAAGGATAGGTAAAAAACCCCAATCACAAAATTATCGTACAACATTGCGAAAGCATCTTAAAAATGCAGTGTATTCTTTTTTATTCCTTTTTATATATGGTACTTGCAGGAGCCATGGCACTCATGAGAACGACACAGGGACATTCACAATTTTACCTGTAAAGAATAGATTTTAAAAGTCATGCCTTACTAAGCAGCTCTGTGGTTTGCTGTGCACAGTTCCCAGGGCCTGATGTAACATTTCAGCTGTGACCATTTCTGTCTGATTTTTGGCTGAAACTCAAAGCTGTATTTCCAAACTAGCCTTTGCTGCAGACACATTTCCATCCAGAACAAGCTGATCCTTCTGGTTTGCTCTCCTCTCCAGCTGCACTCCTGACTTGGAGGGCACCAGCAGTCTGGAATTGGGGCCTGGCAGGGCTGGGGATGGATCTAAATCCTTCTTGGAACTGATGGGAAAAGTATCTTCTTTTTTTTTTTTTCCCAATTGAGCTCTGATTAGGTTACAAAGTCAAAATTCTCCATCAAGATACCACAAATGGTCTTATTAGCATGGATAAATCTCACAGCATTTGTATGAGAAAAAGCTGGACATCTAATGAGGTCAATTTTGGAGCTGTGTTTGTGTTCCACATGTAATTACCCTCCACAGGCCAGGGAAGCTTGCCAAGGGCACTGCTGTAGCTTTTTACAGCAGGTTATGTACTTACATTTTATATATGAATATCCAAAGGTACTTCAGGGCACTACTGGAGAGGCAAACTGCATTAGCTGCCGTGCCAGTGGATATACAGCTTCCATGGCTTCAAACGATGTTTTCTCTTTATTGGGAAGTTTTAAAAGCCCTGCATCCATTTTTACACTTTGGCTAGACCACTAAAAACCCCAAAATACAGCACAGAGTGTTGGAGAGTGTGCATTAGCTCTGCTATCACTCGTGCTCCTGGTTAACCAAACCCCCAGGCCATTTGTCAGAGTTGTGAGGCTCCCCCAGCGAGTGCAGCCAGCCACAGCATCCAATGTGCCCAGTGCTGGGGGTACCTGCCTGCCCAGGAAGCCTTGGGGCAGTGCATGAGCTCATTACAAGGTTAGAGAAGCATTTTCAGGCTTTTTGCTGTTTCCATCCTCAGTGCCTTGCATTGGCTGCTGGAGGCACTCCCACACTGCCAGGGCTGAACGGGGATTCGTTTGGTTCTTCCCCATTGTGAATATTAGGAAATACACCAAAGCATATCCACGTGTTGTGATACTAATGCACCTTCTGCACAGGCAATTACTGGGCTTTCAGAATAAAATATCCCCCCTGTGCTTTCCCACTCCCTGCAGCTCCTGGACCCCCACTAGCAGAGCTCTCACTATTGCAGTTCTCCCCCTGAGCCCTCACTTGCCCCTAATGCCACCTTCTCTGTTACCTCTCTGTTTTCCCCCAAAACCTGGGACTGAGGGGGGCTGCCCTCACTCTGAGGTGAGAGCAGAGAAGCCATGCAGAGGCAGCAGCACTGGGGACCACGTTCTCCTTGGCAGATCATCCAGGGAAAGCCACTTCAGCTGGAAAGAGAGGGAGGAGTAGAGACACAGGCACATGGGGGCAGGAAAAGCACCAGTTTTGTATTCGGTTCCCTGCAGGTTCCAGATAAGAATCATTGAAACATTAAGCTTGGAAAAGACCTCTAAGGTCATCAAGTTCAGTTCTCAGCCTTACAGGACCACATCCACCACTAAACCATTTGCCTAAACATCTCAGCCATGCGTTTTTTGCACACTTATTATGTGACACAGCTACCAGAGAGGGAAATACTTTACATCAGGGTGTCCTGAACAATGTTTGATATTCAGCAGCTCTACAGCCCATGATTTAAGAAGACAACATCGTCAAAACCAGAGGTTTAGACTCAAATGAATGCTATACATTATAGGAGTGTCCCCAGTGAGACAGGCCCAAAGGACTGCACTGAGAATGGGTTAAAATTTAGCCTGGATAATGATCTGCTGCTGCTATTAATCTAGTATATGGCACAGGAATACAGCACATAAAGTTACAGATTTTTCTTTTCTATAATCACATAAGCAATAAGATGAGATATTCCCAAGCTTCCCGTGTTCATATAAACCAAAACCAAATTTTAAAGACAAAGACCTATATTTGAGTTCCATTTTTTTTCAGGCAGGCTTCAAATCTTAGAAGTGTGAAATAACAAAAAAATTATCTCCCAACAAAAAGAACTGCCTTTCATTTGTTCCCCTTTTCACTTAGGTCCAAAAGCCTGCTGATGTTTCATTCATCTGCATCAAATTAAGTTCGGGTGGGAGGCTGGGTTTATTTGCTTTCTTTTCTCCTAGGAAAGCTGACCTGGTTATTGAACAGATCTCTGTGGTAAAAAGCTAAAATACAACTTCCTTGGTGCTGCTATTTTCCCACAGATTGCACAGTTCTGCCTCCTCAGGTTATCAAAATCTGCTTATATGAAAACCTTAAGTGGGAATGTGACATTAAAGAAAAACCTTTGTCTCATTCCTCTATTATGAAGACTAATTTAATTGTTGTTAAATCTGATAAGTAAGTAACTATTTATTGAATATCTAGTCACTAAATTACGAAATAATTATATATTGGGTTTAACTAGTTTAGTTGCCTTCAATCTACCAGTCTTCATTTCTCTGCAAGAGTAAATCACAGTCTTCATCCTTTATCTTCTAAATATTAGACATTTTGATGTTTGCCTGGTGCCACCCTATGTTCAGTGTAGAGTTTTATTACAGAGGGATGAAATGGGGCTTGCAAATATGAAATCTCCCAGGTTGCCCTCGGGTAAGTATAATACTTAAATGCAAGAATTATTATAATGAAGCTGATAATTATAGCATGCACAAAAGGCAGCATGGAGAATGGTGCAGGGGTGCAGTGCAGCAGAGCTGTGTTTGAGCTGCAGGGGGAGTGAAAGGTTAACTCTTGTCTCGCTGGATTCAAAGGCAGATTTGCCACAGCGAGCTGACGAACATGCGGCTTCTCTCCCGACACACTCGTTCCTCTGTAAACACCAACACTTGGACTAACTTCAAAGTTGGCTCTTTTAAGCCTTAAATATATGTTTATGCAAGCAGCCACCATTTCCTGCACTAGGTGGGAAATGCTGCGAATGTCAGTTGAAAAAATAGCAAAAGCTCTTGCAGTTGCGCCAGCAACAGACACTTTTCAGCAGGCGTTTGATGGAGCTTTCAAGTCTCGTTGGTGCTGTGTTTCCATGTTTTGAGGTTCCAGCAAAGTGTTAAAATATGTATATTACCTTAGTTAAAAACAAAACAAAGCAAAGAAAAAAATATTAAAAAGAAAAGACTGAATACATTGAATAGTTTGCATTTGCAGCAAATTACGATTCATGATATTCCTCCCTTCGTTTTGTTCATTTTCTGGCTTCTGAAAAGTAGGCATGCTGCTGCCTCAGTAATATTTACAGCACATGGTAAAACTGATTTCTCTGTGATCAAAATCCCTCATTTTTTACTTCCCTGCTTATTCCTAAACACAATATTGCTCTCAGTTAGGCTGCATAATAAAAGCTTGTCTAATAACAGCAACTTCTTGTTTGTGTTCCTCACACCACTGACATTTAGGGAATTATTTTACAATGGCATAATGGGGTTCATAGAACATTTTCAATAACAGTAGATGATCACAGTTTCACTCCTACCTAGTATTTCTACTGCATTATACATTAATTATACCTTAATTAGGAAATTATATCAACTGGAGTGACAGGCTGTGTGTACTGCTTTTGCCTGGGACAAAGCTAATTTTCCTCATGGAGCTAACACGGGGCTGTGTTTTGGATTCGTGCTGGAAAGAGTTGATAGCACAGAGATGTTTTAGTTATGGCTGAGCAGCACTTACACTTGTCAGGGCCTTTCCTGCTCCTCATCCCCTCCAGCAGTGAGGGGGCTGGGGGGCACAAAGATTTGGGAGGGGGTACAGCTGGGACAGCTGACCCCAGGTGACCCAAGGGTGCCCCATACCTGATGGTTTCATGCTCAGCTGGGGGAGAAGCAGCGAGAGGGCACATTCGGAGTGATGGTTTGTGTCCCCAAGCCACCCTTAGGGTGATGGAGCCCAGCTTTCCTGAGGATGGCTGAGCACCTGCCTGGACATGGGAAGTGGGGAATGAATTCCATGTTTTGCTTTGCTTGTGTGCTTTTATTTTCCCCATTTATCTCAACCCATGTGTTTTCTCCCTGTTACTTTTCTGGTTCTCTCCTCAGACCCACTGAGGAGCAGGGGATCTGTGAAACTGATTTGCTGGCTGGGGCTGAGCCATGATACCATGAAAAAGTGATCCTTTCTTGAAACACAGCATGAGTATTTTCTTCATCTGTAAAAGGGGCAGGATCAATCTTTAATTACCTCATGAGGAGCTGGGAGAGCTGCCTAAGGATGCCATGCAAAGGGCCACTGACCAGTTAAAGAGAGAGCAAATCCTGCTCTTATTTCAGATGTGTCAGCACCTCAATCTGGAGGTGTGACTTGTGCAGCCAAGGCTGTGAGACTTGTCTCACAGTGAGACACCTCCCCTGGGCAGTGGGAGCAGTGGTTAAGCACTGACACTTTGGTCTGGCCTTGCACAGCTTGAGGAGAGGTGTGAACACGAGGCACAGGAGTGGTGTTAACCCTCACTCCTCCTGCACTGCAGCATCAGTGCTGGTAGAGGTGCCACGAGTTACCCATGGCTTCTGTTGCAACTTCATTCTGCTGGCAGGACTTACCTTGAAATGACTTTCTGGAATAACTCCAGATATGTCACAGTGTAATGCACATAAGAATTGGAAACAAAGCATTTATTGAGCTACATGGTTTATACACTGCTTTGTGTCCATAAACTAAATGAATTCTTTCCAATATGCTAAAAATGTTCAGTGTGTCTTAGAGGCCTTGCACACAGCAGAGTAAGACATTATTTGAAACAAAATAAAAAATATTTATACATATCACATTTATATACATTTTGAATTTCTTCTCATCCTTCTTTGAAATTGTGGTTTATATTTGCAGTTGAAACATTATGCTAAATTCTCCTTGGCACACAAACTCATATCCTGTTACAAGTCACTTGGCTGCCTTATAGTGCATCACTGTATTGGAAAATCACAGCTGGTGAGAACTGGCACATCATGGAAAAATACAGAGCATTTTACAGATAGTTTAAATTCTGAAGTGGGCAGTTGGGGAAAGACAGTGGAGAGCCCTTGTCAAACAAAAAGTGCAAACGCAGAAACTCCTCTGTGCCAAGAAATTCTGGATAACTCAAGAGTGCTGCCTGCAGACAGTGTACTCTAAACCCTAACATTAAATCAGTGTGAAATCCAGTCAGATCTGAAGGAAGGCCTCACCTTGGCACACGGTGATCATCCTCCTGCCCCAAATTCAGCTAAAGTCACTGGGAAAACTTCAGGGCACTTCCAAGGGTGGCACACTTAGGGCACACTCCAGGAGCACTGGTGGGCAGTGGCTTCTTGTCTCAGTGCATCTCATAACAGATGGAATTTGCAGCACTTAACATCTAACAGGAGAGATGGTGGAGCTACCAGTGCATCAAAAACCTGAAATGAGTGACAAAGCAAAATATCAGCCAAAGTCTGGTCAGAAGCATAGAAACTGTAACAAAGAAGGAAAGCGTTTGGTCTGCATTGTAAGAAAATTTCTCTAAGGTTATTTCTTAGTGACAATTAACAGTTGAGTTATGCTTGGAAGAGAGGTCAGAAAATCAAAAGCCTGGTAGGAAAAGGGAACATTGTTGGCTGTCAATAGTTCTAGCCCTGTCCTTCCCACAGCCAGCAGTGACACTACCAACAGCAGAAGATAAAATCCTGACTCTGACAATGCAGTCAAGAAAGACTGGGCTGGTTGCATTTATACAAAAAGTATTATAAGGTTAAAGGCTCAATAAATTGATCATTTCTGGAGAAGACATCTTCATTTCACACTACACCTGATGGTCACTCTGCACATCCACACAAGGACACACTGCCATTGTAATGCCTGGAATTCAGCCTCCTTCCCCAGCAAAAGAAGCTTTGAAGCCACTGGGATTTATGATGATGCCTCAATGAATTTTTGGCAGAGTTTATTTTAGAAAGAGCTCTCTGCCATTACTAAGCAGTAAAACAAAAGCTTCATCACTATTAATGGTAAACTGCTCTATGCCCAGGTGGCCAAGAAGGCCAAGAACATCCTAGGTCATAAGTCAACCACCTTTGGGCCAAGTAAGGACCTCCAAAGAAACAAAATCATTAAGTGCCTCTGACAGAGCTCATAGCAGCTTTTCACAGACAGCAGGATCAGGACACTGCTGTCTGTAAGCTGGTTAGGTACAGTAATGTTCTGTCCTGTTGAACAAAGCATTTCAGTATGGAAAGCCTTTCCTTCAAGGGAAAAGGCCCTGAAAATAGAAACATTCGTGTGGACCATTCATTTTTGGAACAGTTAATCATAATTGATCCTCACACAATGAATAGTAAATAAGAGGTATTATTAATAATGAATAATAAGACTGAATTATAATGGTGTGTTTATTAGGCTATCAATAATTAACAGGGATTTGCCATTTACTGTAAATACTGTTGCTCTTTCTGTTGCAGCTTTGGATGGCACAATTTATATGGTAATTTTATATGAAACAGCACCAATTACAGCATGGCTATTACAATAGAGCAGAAGCAAATGACGACTTTATCAGTTTTGTTAACTTTTTCATTTTATTCATTGTCAGCACAGCCTGCAATGTAAACATGATGTAGAGAAGGGAATAAAGAAGTTTTGTGCAAGTCTGATAGCTTTGGTTGGTAATTTAACTTTCCCCAGGCAATCACATGGCAGAAATAAATACAGTGGGGCAAAAATAAATACAATGGGACAGAAATAAAGACAGGCAGGTCAGCATTAGGATGGGGTTGAAAAAAGGGTATCAGGGTTTGTTAACTGAAAATGCCACTAGTTGAAATAAAAGTTTGTCATTTTAATCATTGTATTACTTGAAGAGAATCGCCACTAAGCTGTCCACAGCATTTAATAGAGTCTTGAAAATTTTAGGAAACACAGCCCATCTTTAAAAAGACTTAAAACCAATTCTACAATCCTGTCAGAATCTGCAGCTTTGATATTAATAGTCAGTGTTTTCAGAGCTGCCTTAGATGAACCTGGGTGGCACACAGATGGCAAGTAATTTACATGATAAAAAGGAGAACTGGCCCATCTCTGGATCCCTAGAGGGAGCCGTGACCCATTAGCAGAGAAAAGACGACCTTTACTGAATAATAATTGAGAACTATTACTAAGATAATTACAAAACCAATTGACTGCCAGAAGGCCTAGACCTTGGCTCTCCAATTTATATAGCAACTGCTGGTTATCTGCACAGAAAAAAAAGACAGGCTTAGGGTTCACAAACACCATAACCTCAACATCTGCCTGCCATCTAAAGATAATGATCTGGTATTAATTAATTTGAACAGTGCAGTCATTGCAGAGGTAAACTGCATCACAAATCAGACACTTAACATAACCTGAAGTTATCATGTTTCCATCCAGCCTGTATTAACAGGAAGAATGCTCCCAGGTAAATTAAACTGTTGCAGGTCACAACATGAAAATGAATTAAGTTAATTCTCTTTAACAGGGAACACGATTGTGGCTCTGCTCTGGACGCTGAACCAGTAAACATGATAAAAGCTTCTTAAAAAATGCTTTGTAAAATGCTCCTATCATATCATCTTCTGAGGCACACACCTGCAACTGCTTTTTCAGTTTCCTTTCTCTACAGGCAGGAGGAGACAGAAGTTATTTGCCTTTGTTAATTTTCTAAACAGGGATTTCAGGGAACAAAACTATTAAAGGGTGTCTGTGGTGAGACACCACCAATTCTCTGTGGGGGAAATCCTTGGCAGCCCTAAAAATCCATGCAAGATTCTCCTGGGCTTCTCCCATGTCTTCTGCAGGCAGAAGAGGTATGAAAAATACAGTCAGTGCACCATATGTGCTGCTGATTGGGTTCCCAAAATTATCCCTCCTTACATGTGAAGGATATTTTGAAGAAGCTTTCAGCAGCAGAAGGATTTCACAGCTTTGAGCCAAGTTTCACACCTGGGAACTGATATTTAGGAATGTAGAACATCAGAAATACCTGGAACTCTAAAAAAAAATCATAGCTAGCCTTCCTCCTTATGATGGAAATAGCTGAAATTACTGTGACAAATGCTTAGCATAAAATGTTCTTTCACCTAAAACCTGCTTCTTGATTTTTAACTCCGCTACTGAGTCCCATAGTTGGGATTCTTTGAGGACTCTCCACTAAAAGGAGTGTTACAGGTAGTCATTCTTCAAGGGAGATAATTTAAGTCACAGCATGAAATTTATATAAAATTCAATTCACATTTGAGACCTGTAGTAAAAAAGAGCTGCCAACACTGACAGAATGCTTGTTCTGCATGACAGAAATGCTAATAGAGACAATTTCCTACCCAAGAAGTACCTATATAATAGCATGTGGTGGAAAAAGGAGATAATGCATTCAATTTAAAACAAGATGTGTGAGTTAAGATTCAAATTAATGAAGAGTTTAAAAAACCAACTGCACTCTCAGGTAAACCCTCAACTGCACTCTCAGTTGAACCCTCTACCCCTAAATTCAAACATGCAAGATAAGTGGGACCTGAGGACACCTGCTCTGAACTTCAGGAGTCCCACCAGCTGGGAGTTCACTCCCACAAAATGAATTGGTTTGGGATTGAAGGTTTAGATTAGTCAGGCTTGATAGATGACTGGTTTGGGTTTTTTTTTTGAGGGGGGGGGAGTTTGGTTTTTGGTTTTTTTTGGGTTTTTTTTTCACGGCTCTGCTTTTCAAGGGGAAGGGTTTTGGGGGAAGTAAAGCATTGCTGGCATTTCTGTGGGAGCTCCCTCTTCTTCACATCATCCTGACTGGGACAAAATCTGGATCAGGAGCAATGAGTGCATGGAGTTAGGGCTGGTAGCAGCAGTGACCATGAAAAGTTCCTTACAGACACACAGGGTTTGGGAAAAACCAACTGTCAATGATCTCTCCATGTTCAGGTTTGGAGTAACCAAAGCATGGCATCCTCAAGTTCTGTCATCAGAGCTTAGACAGGAAATCTTTATTCTGATGTAATGCCTTTGTTTACAAAGACCTTAGCTTAGAAGACAGCATAATTTTATTAAAAGTCTTTGACAATTTATTCCTGTGAGCACTCCACAGTCACAGTAATTTATTATATTTTTCTCCCAATCTGATATAAATAAAATCTGAAAAAATAGTGAATATATGAATAGATGAATATATTTTCTAGGAGAAAGGGCATCAGTGGTAATCAGAAATAGGAAGAAGATAAATATTCGATGAGACAAAGTGAATCAAACCAAAAAGTGTTTGAAAGAGTGGAATCACATTCTGGTAGGAAGAGCTGATGGAGGTAAATGCAGCAGGGCATAAGAAGGAAGAATGGGGGTTAGGGCAGAGTGGGTGCACACATTTTTGTGTTAAACCAACACTGCAACAGTAGCTGACACTCCTCAGAAAATAATCCTCTGCGTTTCTTGATTGAGCATTTTGGACTCAGACCATGGCTTAACCCCACCCCACCAAATTGTGTGAACACTCTCACTGTCACCCATCCAACTCAGGGCAATTTCTGACTCACTCAGCGAGAACAGGAAAAATTGTAGTCAATATGTGCACTGTGTCCTTGGAATGCAGAAAGCATCTTGCTCTGGGGTTGGAGCTATTGGAAATGTCTGGTGGCACTTTCTACCTGGTGGCTTGTGGGGAATCTCCACAGAGATTGGCACTGAAGTCAGTCCATTTTCTGTGGGTTACATATTTGTGCTGTATTTCATCCTAGAAAGGTTTGGGGTTTTTCTACATTTCCTGTCAATCACCCTATTCCCATCAATAACCCCTGTGATATAACATGTTTTCAAGCAGTTTTTCCTCAAAAGATTTAAGCTGTTGGATGGCCCTTATGCAGCTTTTGACTTGTAATTGTAGTAGAGATCAACAAAATTGGATGCTGTTCTGTCATCCTTGACTGGGCTCCTGGTGCTAATCAGGAGTTGGAAATTGCACATTCAGATGGATTTAGAGACATATAGTATGTGACAATTCAGCAAGCAGTAAAGAGCATTGTTTTGAATTCTTAAAGGTTAGTGATGCAAGCTGCAGTGACTAAAGCTTTCTGAGCCCTGAAAGAAAACCAATTAGGTGTAGGAAACAAACACATTGCAGTAATGTAATCTATATTTTCATACATTTAAGGCCAGGAGAAGAGATTAGTTCATCTACACTGAGTTTTTGTTTCAGATACTTATATTCCATCCAATTACCTCTGATATTGAGCCTCCCATTACTTGTGTTCAGGCAAAAAAATAACTTTCAGAAAGTATATAGACTGTATTTGAAAGTCTCCAGAGATGACGTCTACCATTTTCCTACTGCAATGTAGCCTGCCCCAAAGTTTAATTACCATCTCTGTGAAACAGGGAGGAAAAAAGCAACAGCATGTGCTTTATTTCTAATTTGAAATTGCCTTGCTTTAGCTCCCAGCTACTGGTTCTTGCTATATGTTTCTTTGGTAGATTAAAGAACCCTGTAGTATTTCATGTTCTCTTCACAGAAAGGTGTTTATACAGGCTTAACTTTCTTTTTTTATAAGCTCAACAGAAATCTCCCACTGGAATGCATTTTCTCTGCCCTCCAAAACCTTCTTGTACCTCTCCTTTGTACATATCCCTTTTTTTTCCCTGCAGCACAGATAGCAGGAACATTCCCAATATTCAGCTATTCATCTGCAATGCTTGGAGACTTTAATATCACCATACTACTTTAAATTCTGTTTTTATCCATAACCTTAAAGGAATTTTTACCATAATGAAAACTGAGCAAATTTTGCCACTGAAATCATGAGGGAAAAGAGATGAGGCATTAAATGCAAGCCAATGTACTGAAGGAAGCAAAAATAATAGGTCAGATTTAGAGCCCAATAGGCCAACCTGCAGAGCAAGCTCTATAAGCAACCCACAGATTACAGTTTTTTTCCTTAGTACTGGAAAAAAGCATTGGTTCCTTACAAGAGAAGCATGCATACATTTTCAACAAATTGTATCTTGGAAAGATATAGAAAGGGAGGAGGAGAAAGATTTAAGTTTAAGTTATTGTGGCTATGACAGAGCCTTGTTTTTGCATTTGATGTTACGGTAACAATGGTATCTTTCTAATATCCCAAGAGCTGTAGGGATGACCAAACAAACACCCTGCTCCCCAACAGCCTAATGCAGACTCTGAAGGTGGTCACTGTATTGACAATCAATTATCATTTCCTAAGACTATTTAGAAACATGAACAGTTCAGCTCTTCCTCCCATAAATGGTTAAAATACAAAATTACTGGGAGGGAAGGTGAGGAATTCATAGAAGCAGAACAAATTCTGAAGCTTGTGAAATCACAGCTTAATTTTAATGGAATACAGTCAATTAAATAAACGCCACAGAAACACGACAAACAATGCAGGTTACAGATCTTGTTAGCTGTGAATATGCTACACATTTGTTAAGATGACCTTGGTTTGTGTGACACAAACTGAGCACCAGATGGACAGCAGCCTGAGGGAATTATTTTTTCTGCCAAAGTACCAATATTCAAGTCAATTTTCACACTTACTTTCTTTTGTTCTCTTTCTTATGAATTTGGACTAGCATAAGTTCTTTGTTATTCTTCATAATCACTTTTCTCCTCGGGCATCCTTATGCTTATTGGTTTGTTATATTGGTCTCTATCTGTGCAATGATCTGTGTTTCTGTGATTTCCATGGATTTATTATTCTACAAGAATCAGCTTTAGTTCTGCAACTGTCATGCTTCATTTCTGTTAGAAATCTTAAATATCTATATACATTTCTTATGGATTATGAGTCACAGTCCAAAATTATAATTCTGAGCTTATAAAGAGTGAAGTGATGTGTGACATACAAACACAACACATAAAACATTTTTAAAAGATCCTTAGTCTACTTTTATAACCTATAACTGCACTTCTAGCTAAGCACAGCTGCCAGTCAGAGACTTAAATGCTTGGTTTTATCCCTCTCAGGGCCAACAATGAAATTAAGTGAAAGTAAACGAGTATCTCCCCGAATCTGACTCAGATTAAACAAAAAAAGAATTAGGGAACACTTCAGACTTATTCAGAACACAATCAAAGTTCAGACAACATGACAACACAGCCAGTCTGCTGTGAGGTGCTTTATTTGGGGAAAACAATTTTCTGCACATCCAAGTGCACAGGGTCTACATGAGTGCAGCCCAATTATCTTTTATAAGCTAGGGAAAGCTGAAGGTGAGGAAATTAAAGTTTTAAGAATAGTCCAGATACGGTATGAAATATGCGTTTCATTTAGGATAATAAAATCACGTTCACAAAAAAAACACTGAAAAAAGATGGCTGAGAAGGCAACAGAAGCTGCAGCCATGCTGAGCAATGTGTAAATTTAGTTTGTTCATTTGTTCAGGTGTACAGTAAGAGAAATGCTTATCACTTTGCCAACCCTGGGGCTCTTGCCTCATTCTTCTCAAGGTGCTTTGGAATCCTGTTTCTATGAAAACCTGTGACTCACTGTTTCATTGGAATTTTTATGCCTTTGCTGTATAAAAATACTGATTTCAGTGATTGTTCACACAACAGTCTGAGCTTTCTGAAATCAATCTTTTCTTATAATATCCAATAACAGCTTTCCCCAGCAGGCATATTTAATTTTACCAAATCCCACATCAGCTGAAGCTCATTTCTTCCCACATACAAAGCCCAACAAAGACAAATTTCTTACTTTGTGTTCTGATTTGTGTATTGAGACCATAACTCATTTTTGACCAAAGAAGAAAAGCCAGAAGTCAGTCCCTTTTTTTTTCATTAAATCGACCCCAAAACTTCCTAAGCACTGTAACAGCCAGTCAGAAAAACCTGACCTAAACAGTTAATTTGCATTAAGAGCTGAGAAAAAAGTATGTATATCAAAAATCAGCAATATAAGGCATTTTCAAGTTCCTATGCTTTTGCTGCTTGCACATTTGCAGAGTTTTTGGGTGCTGAGATGAACTTCTGCACCTGTTCAGGGACAACTCTTCCACTTGCACCCATTTTTTTGGGGAGGAAAATACAAATTCACATAGTGCTGGACCCAACAAGGCCAAGTAACCTGCACACAGCAGTTGGAGGGCCACGAGTGAACTATAAAATGGGAGAAACCACTGAAAATTAGAGTTTGTCTTGAGGCAATAGCTGAGGCAAATATAACCTTGTGTCATTGTACATCCCAGGTATTGTAGGAAAAAGAGGAATCACCCAGCACAGTCTCACAGTGCAATGGTTTCCCATCTCCTTTTGCTTTCCCTGCCTTCTGCACCACTGCACAGCCCCAGGGTGAGGCAGAACAAGCAGGAGCTGGCTTTGCCCCAGGAGAATCCTGTTTAAAACCCATGCAGATAATCTCTGCTCACTTCATGGCAAAAACAGAACTCTACAGGGTGCAATACATTCAACAACTCTAAGAAGCAAAAATTAGATTTTTTTTTTTTTTTTGCCTTTTCAATTGTCTGTGTAGGATCAGGCTGCAGTTTTGGTTACCATTTGGTTTCAGAAGGAAAGCAGCTGGAAGGTAGTTAATATTGACTGATTTTTTTGCAGTAACTTCTCATTTCACGGTTTCTGAGCACGAAATCAAGGCATTCCACAAAATAAAAGATCTGATGACAAAACCCGTTTGAAACAACCTTGTGTCTGTTGAAGCAACTGTTGAAGTTAATTAAAATAAAGCACCCAACTTTTGACAGAACAAGCTGCTGGCCTCTTAAATTTTGGTTCTAGCATGCATGAGGAGCAGATTCCAGAGACTGGCTCTGCTGCTTGGATGCAGCAGTCAGACTCTCACACCAACATGAGGCATAAAGCACCAGGCTTGATGCTCTTATAATGGGATTTAACATGAAAGGAAAGCTCTCAGGTACCTCTGGTTGCTATGAAACCATTGACATTTTCCATTGGAAAGTAATTTATCCTTAGTATAGTACTAAATTAGAAAGCAAGTAAATGGAATGTGTGCAATATTGAGGACTCTAATTACTTATGAATGGAAGGTAACAACACCTGAGCAGACCAAAAAGCATAATGTTGCATCTGCCATAGTCCAGCAGCAGCAGTGACTCTGAGATGGCCACTCTGGGGCAGGAGATCTGTGTTCACCAGAGCTGCCCACCTGACATCCACATCCTTTTCCACCACGTGAGAACCTGGCCCAGAAATCATTAAGCACCTTCATGTGAATTGTGCAGTAGTCAAACAAAGGTTTCAATAAATTCCCAAACACCCAGCTAGGTGAGGTTGTGAGGTTTCTCAGATATGTAACTAGGGAAAGGCTGGAATAAGGAAGGTTAAGGTTGGAAAAGGCCTCTAAGATCATTGAGCTCAATCATTAACCCAGCACTGCTGGGTTCACCACCGAACCAAGCCCCAGTAGGAAAGGAGAATGCTGGCAGGTAAATGAGGGCAGGAAGCTGAGCAGATTCTTTGGACCAGACAGGCCTGCTTCTGGGGGAAAGCTAAGGAAACCTCAGTCCAAGATCACCCCAAAGTCAATACCATCAGCACAAAAATGGCCTTCAAAGAGAATCCTGAGTGTCCAGCAGGAGTGCAATCACACTCCTAACAAAAACATTTCATTTTCACATTCCTCTGTAATAGACTAATAGCTTCCTTTACAATCAGCAGCTCAGCTCACAGACCTGAGTGGAAGAAGGATCCTTTCCCCAAATTAGTTCTTGGCTTCCTGGGTCTCAGAGCAAAATCAAGCTGTAAAGGTAATCAGGATAAACAAATAGATACCAAGGTTTCCTCTGAGCAACAGGGCAGCAAGACATGTTTGGACATTAACAGCTACACAGCTGAGGAATATGATTGGGTCATAAATATATCAACACAGCATGAGTCTGGAAGTTTTCTTGGGCTTATATGAATAATAATATAGAACACTCTTTTGTATTTCTTTCCTTTGTGCATTGAATTTGGTGTGCATTACCTCCACATGAATAATGCAATCTAGCAAAATTGATGGCACAGTTCTTTTGTTAAAGCAGTTATGAAATGAGAAAACAAAATCTACAAGGGAAAGTTATGAAAAAAACAACATTTCTCCAAGAATAAAAAGATGAAGTTGCCTGACCATTTACATTTGTCTCCTGTGTCATGAATATTAGATCAGATTCTTTTTATTAATCCATTGATAGTTCCATGAGGCAGCTCATTTTTGATAAACTCTGCCAGGGCTGCTGTAAATACAAAAAAGATTTATGAATTAATTTTCATACGTAAATGACAAAATCTTTTGATACATTTGAAATATGTGCCTCGCAGTTAAAATAGAGATATATGTGCATGCATACATATGTATTAATTTAACATTCAGATCAGCCTGTTCTTTTAGAATACAGCTTAATGTCAACTCTGCTTTTCTGGGAGAAAGAACAGTAAACTAAAAAGGTAATTGACATTGAGAGCATAGTAAAAATGAAAGAAATGGACAATATGTGATCTGGGAACTGTGTTGGACTAAAGGTGTAGTGGGTTTTATTTCAAAGGCATTTTTGTTTTGAAGTACCAATGCATAGTGCAGCCAGTAAGCTGTAAAAACACAGATACCTACAGCTCATTATTGTTATTATTACTTGAATTGTCTTTATATGTACAAGGCCCAGTCATGAACCCATTAGGCTAAAAATAGCACAAAAAGCATAAGCTTCAAATCAGTGTGCAACTGAGGTGCACATGGGTAATTCAGCACAGCCCTGAATATCTGCACAAAGCCAGAAGTACGTCTGAGCTCCATGTTTTCTGTCAGCAGTGAAACACAGAGCTGGTTCAGCCTCCCCATTTCCTTCCTTTGCCAGTGAGACAGGGACTGTGATGGCCCTGACAGGACTGTCACTGCCAGCACATGCAGAGAAGGCAATCAGCTGAAATCAAACTTTTCTTCATTTCCCGTGTCCCACAGCAGTGACCTGCATACCTGGGCATCTGTGCTGACACTCCAGAAGTGTGGCATCCTCCTCTTTTCTGCATCTTTCAGGCATTTTACAGAGGAAACTCAGGATTATTCTTTTGATTCTACAGATGGGAAAGCCAAGGTACAAAAGCATGGAGTGACTGCTCCAGAAGGATGTATGTCTAGGCTTTTTCATGGACCATTAGTTAATATAATGTAACACAAGCTTGCATAGCCCCTTGACATGTGCATTTTTAGGCTCTACAAGTGAAAGACAGAATTAACCAGCTCAGTGATAGACACAAAATGAGGCAGGGATGACAACCATGAGGTTCAGTGCTGCATCACATTTTTGCAATCACTGTACCTGCCTGGCACGTTGCTGTGTGCTCTGTTTATGGTGTGCTATTTGTGTAAACTCCCTGGAGCAGAGGCTGTTAATTGTGATACCATCCACAGGAATTACTGATTAATTCATGAGAATCACAGAGTAAAAAATATACAATATCCTGTGGGAAGAAATAAAACAGGCTGAGCTTCATAATCTACTGTGAGCTTCATCCTCATTGTCTGGGCCCTGAATAACTTCCAAAAACACAGAGAGCAATTTAAACACGCTTCCTGGTTTGTAGTGTGCCCTCACATTCTCTACACCAGGACACACTTTGTGCTGTGAAATATTCTGTTCTGACATTGTTTGGATTCAGTTTTAGCATACCTATAACCTGTGGCTTGGTGTAGTGGGGTCAGGTCAGAGGCCAGCAGGGTAATGGGATTTGTAATTTGAAAGGATCTTGCTCCATCATATGAAATTGTCTCACAATGCTCCTGCTTAGCAGCCTGCAGTCGTGTACCAGGAAGCCAAGTAATACCTGAGAGTGATGCAAACCAGCTTGGCCTGCACTAAATCTGGGATTACTTTGATTAAGTAACTCTCTATTGTTTTAAATAACAGCATAACACCCCTGTTACATCCTACAGAAGATCAGAAATACTCCTGTACACAAAGAGAAAGTGAAACACTTAATGAAAACAGATCAGAAAGTCAACACAAAAAATTGTAGTTGAGGTAAACTTATTTGCATTCAAATAAAATGTTTAGATATACTAATTAAAGCATTCTTTTCTACATGTTCTGTATATTTGATATCAGCTGTGTCCTGAAGCCAGACTACAATTCTATCAATAAAGGCATTTGTCATGTGTTTACAGAATTCACCCCCCAAGCTTATTTGGATTACATGAATCCTTTTAAGGTTCTACAGAAATGTGGCATGTATAGGCAGACATATTGACAATCCATGTCCAGGAGCATTAAAAATAAATAAGCAAGGGAAAAGATAAGTACAGAGAAGGATTTTGCACGTCCAACTTAATGCAGCATGTCAGGGAGCTGATCTGTCCTCCACCATCCCACTGAGTGAACCATACATTATTTCTGAGTGCTAACACAGACAAGTATTTCATTATGACTCTTCATTATAGTCTCAGAGAGACTTTGCCAACTGTGCCTCACATTCTTCTGCTCTGAAATATATTGGCTTAAATTCCTTTGGCTGTAAAGCATGCTTATTGACACCATATTTCTTCTGTTTATTTACCTCATTACTCACTTATGTTACTCTTCTCATGTTAGTCTGACTTATATTGATAATTTTGCTGTAAAATTGTACAAGCCATTCATGTCAAGACCTGTTCTTGTAGTTGATTGCAAAAACTGAGTGAGAAGCTCTTAGTTAAAATCAAAATACTCCATAATGCAAAAGGCGTAAAAAGCCTGTACAGTATATGTTAGCTTGGTTGCTAGGCCAAGACTGTGCAGCTGGCCCTAGAGTCCTAACCTCTTTAAACAGAAAATAAAGAAAGGAAATAAAGGAAAATAAATAAATACGTACAATAAGTAATGAAATAGGCATTGATAAATGTTATTTTGTGCTATCAGAAAAAATGTTACTGTTGTATAAGGGGAAAAAATGGGAATAAATAGGAAAATGATAAGAAATTAAAAATAATTTGAATAAATCTTACTTCCTTATTTTCATAATATTCAAATATTTCTGTTGGCAGTTGACCAAGAAACCAGACACTTATTTCGTTGATGTCAATAAAACTGTTTGGGTTAAATTCTGGTTTAGTCCATGCCAGAATGAGGCCCACCATCAACTTCAGCAGGGCTCCAACAATTTCCCAGGTGACTAAATTTAACACGTGCAATATCCTTAGGACATTGTACTACCTGCAAGCAGTGCCTGAGAGATGGAAGAGGTAAAAGCAAAGCTCTAATGAGGTTTGAGCAGGGTGGGCTTTCACTAAAGGAAGCAGTTTAATTCTGTGTTTCACCACAGTGCTAAGGAATACACAAAAAAGCACATTGGTGAGTTACAAAATGCATCCGCCCTCTGTTCCCAGTGTTATTTTGCTGCTGAAGGAGCTCTGAAAGGAGCACAGAGACAGAAGGGGCTGGGAGAGGTAGAACACTTCTATTAACATATTAACTCTCAGCCCCTGAGGGCTTGTTCATCATGGTGCCTATCAAAGTGTCAGTCTTTTCTATTACCTTCTCCTCCAGAAGATGTCTGTCTATCATTGTCATGCTCTTCCAGCAGGATTATCCATCACTTTGGGTGAGGCCAAATCATTCATTTTCATGGCTGTCGCTGTTAGCGAGCCAGGATAGAAAAAAAAGTGTTTTATTCAACAAAAGATAAATGATGGAATTTCCCTCTTAATCATTTTCTTTTATTACTTAATCCAAAAGCTTGGGAGGAGGCTCTGCAGTTTATTACACCAGCAGTCACAGGCACCATTATATTTCAGGGTGTAGCAATACGTCCTGCTTTCCAGCAGCTTATAAAACCAGCCATAAACATTAACTCCAGGCAAGAGTTTGTCACACTGCTCCTGATTCAGAGCAGTGGTTGAGTCCTGTAGTTAGCACTGGGATATCCCTTCCTGGGGTTTTTTGAGTTAGGCTGAGAAAACTGGAAATCCCTGTGGGTTGGCGTGATGAGCTGCAGCCTCGTGCTGCTGGACCAAGGGTGCCCTGCTGGGGGTTTCTCCTGCCTAAATGTTAGGCTCAGAGCACCTTGATCTAGGTTATCATGATTCCAAATAGGCTTTACAATGAGCAAGAGAGCACAGGGCACACCCTTCTTATCAATAACATTCTTAAATTTAAACGCTTAAAGAAAAATAATCATGTTGTTAACCCCTATCAGCTTCAGTCATTAAAGAAGATGGATAGAACAATATAAGGTGAACCTTCTAGAAGTTTGGACATAATTGGTTTTTGACTCTTCACTGCCCTAACTCACTTTTTGTTATCCACATAGCTACTGAAGTTACCAGAAGAATTTATACTGAAATACGCACATATTTCAGAAATTGTATTAAATAAGGCAAAAAGCCCAAGTTGCACCCCATTCCATATTAATGTCCTATAAAAGTCAGTCTCAAATCTTGATAATGTACAAATTGAGGGGCTTGTGTAAAGCAAAATTATGACTCTCTGCTTTTGGCTTACTCCATGTTGAATAAATCCTCATCAGTTCTCTATTTCTCTATGTGAATCTTTATATTGACTCTTCAGTCACAGGAAACCTAAGCACCTATTGCCACTATTCCTTCACAAATGAGCACTCAGTTTACCTATGCTCTGCCCTACCTCTGCCTTGGCTGCCTATTATTATTATTATTATTATTATTATTATTATTATTATTATTACAAGTTTTAGAAACTCAGAGATAACTTCTGCCATTTTAGATTTGGTAAAAACTGGCTGCACGTTCAGGATTTATTAGCCATTGGTAGACAAGCAGCTTAAAACAGATTAAAACCAGTCATGGGCAAAATACTTGAAGTGGAGTGGTTATTGTAGTTGCTTTAATTACGGGAAAAATAAGGTATTGTATCAAGGAAGAAAATATCAGAGGACAAATATCCTAAGGTCGGTCATGGGAATGTCTTGCAGCAGGATACCCATACCCAGAAATGGTGAAATTTCTTCTTCTATCATGTTCTGATTGAAAGACTAATGAAGTAAATGGGGAATCATCTTTTCACTCCACTAGGATTTGGATTAGGCCAGTGGATTTGGGAAGAGAAAGAGATCCTGGATAAGCCCACGTGGTGTCTGATGCAAACTCCTCACATTCCCAGCCAGCTGGGCACAAGGGAGCTCCAGAGCTGAGCCCCGTTAGCAGGGCACAGAGCCTGAGCTCACAAGGCCTGTGGAAAGGCTGAGTGCATTATCTTGAACTCAAAACTGCTCTGCTGCAGCCACCAGGCTCCTGGCCAGCTTGGCACTTCAACCAAACAAACATCACATCTGCCTGCTGAAGTGCTCCAACATCTGCCTGAAAAACCCCATGTAAATAAACCCATCCCTGTGCAGCTACAGCCATGGAACATCCCTTACAATCTCAAATGTGACTGCACTGCAAAAGCACCTAAATATTTGTACAGAGCTCAAGAAATAATTACTTGGCTAATTCTTGATAGTCTGGAGATGATGTCTTATTACTCTGCAATGTCAATTGCTCAAGTACTACTAAAGACAACACTTGAGAAACATTGAGTGTCTTCTCCTAATCACACTCCCAAGAGCTGCATTTGTCAGTGCTGTCCATAAGTGGTTCCAGGATAATTATGCTAACCTAATAAAACCATATGTCAAATCCCACAGAACACTTGAAAATCAACTGGCATTTTTAAGATGCAAAATTTGGATTTTTAAAATTTAAACTTGTACTTTTTACATTCTCAGGCCCCCTTCCCAAGAATGTGTATATTCAATATGACAGATGTTCATTCTATAGCACTATCAAAGGATCTGTAAAGGTTCTAATTTGAAGGTGCTGATTATACAAGCCTGTGATCTCAGCATCCTGGTCCTTTCACCTTCCTCACAGTGGAGGGTAAGGAGGTTCTTTTTCCTACAGATATACACAGGTACCTGAAGGGATTCTTTTGAACCCAATGAACACCATAAATCTCCTGCAGTGCCATGGATTTTCTGGGAGGAAGACAAATACATCCTCCCTTTCCTAATTACATTTTTAAAACAGATTCTGGGAACATTTGGAATGCTTCCTTTGAGCCTTCTCAATTCCTTATATTTTCCTTTTGTTTCAGCAATAGCACTCAGTACACAGATCTCAGTAATACCTACATAATAGAACGTTCACCAAAACTATTATCCAGTTTTAATACTATAATCAAGGACAATTAAGCAAAAGTCTACAAAGTCAGAGTAGATACAACACCTCCATTGACTCATCAAGTGAACCATTCCTGACACAAAGTGAAGATACACCCAAATTCTCCAAAATCATTGGCAATCATGCCTAAAAATGCATAATTCCCATCTCCAGTTTCGAGTTGACAATTCTAGACACAAAATTCTACCACAAGGCACTGGAATCTGGTCTGCTCTTAGTTAATACAGTAACAACATTCATAAGAGTAGTGATTTGCAGTAGTATTTGTGGAATAAATGCTGGGTGAAGTGTTGGTATCTGTACCCATCCTGGCCCACGTGCAGTCACTCCCAGGGCCTGTGCACAGGATTTTCCCAATTCAGGTTCCTCTGCACACCCAGAGGCAGCACAGATACAGATCCACCCACCCCACACACACATCACGTGCAAAATAAGCCTTTTTGCTCTTGACCTTTAGCCTCACATAAAAAAACAGACACAGTGGGTTTCTAGGAATCCAATTCTCTTGCCAGTGAGCTGTAACCAGGATAAATGTCAGGAAATTCCCACCAAAACTTTTCATAAGATCTGTTCTGTTCTCTCTAAAATGTAGGGGGAAAAAATTTCAAGGAAAGCTGCCTTGAGTCAGGGGTATGTATTTGGAGGACACCAAGTCTACCTTGCAGTGCTGTGAACCTGCAGCACCTTGAGAAAATCAACTGCTCATCAAAAAGGAATTCCCATCTGCAGCCACAGCAGAACAGGGAAGCGTTACACTTCGATTTACCAGACACGTCCCACACATATGAAGATCACAGATGGTAAAGTTTCAATCAAATATAGGTGTTCTGGGTATTTGCTGCTACAGAGTAAATAAAAATCATATTAAAGCAGACAAAAGAAGCTGACAAGGAAAGTATTAAACTTAAGCAAACCCAGCAATGATGATAGAGATGGATGTGGATCCTGAATTTCTGGATTAAGTCAGTGGTTCCTATAACCCACGGAAAAATAAGGCAATTCATGAATAGCTTCAAAAGACATCATTTCTATAAAGAAAACTCATGGATTTTTAACTGCAGTTCATAAAAACAAGGGACTATAGTCATTCACTCATCTTTTGAAACCGCTGGTTAGAATGAGAGCAGGGATGGATATGGCCAGAAGGGTCTAATTTAAATAAAATTTAAAAGAAATCAAGATTTATTTCCTGTAAGTAGAAGAGGTGCCTTTTCCTTGTGATGTCTCTTATTCTAAATTCCAATTCAGTCAAGTTCATGAAAAACAGGCAGCTGACCTATAGCAAACTTTCTTTTTAATTATAAGTACGAAGTCAGTTGTTCACTCTCAGAAATTTAATTACAGTTAGAGACACTGAACATCAGTGGAACATAATTTCTCTTTGCTGTTCTAAACAGATAAAATAAAGGATGCAGAACTTGCATTTCACAAACATGGCTGAAACAGAGTTTGTTCCTGATCAAAAAGCAGGGAGACTTGATCCCCTCTCTCACCACCTCCCTCAAAAATTCAGAGTAAAAAATGGAAATCAGATGAAACACTGCTCTCAGCCATAAGTCTCATTCTCTTGTACCCTGTATAGGAGGCACAGGGCCACGTAGATGTCCCTATTTCAGGTGTGACAAAACATAACAGCCTCTGTAGAAACTGATATCCCCATGGATGGGCCTTGGGGAGGGAGAAGGGAATCTTTTCTCCTGCCTTCAGTTTTTCAGGGAGAAGCGGCAATCGAGACACAGCATCAGCACAGGCAGACGCCTGGTGTTTATGTAAATGAGAGCATCAGCTCTTGAACAGGCTGTGAGGAGTTTCCAGGAGCACCCTCAGAACAATTAAACGCCTGATGTGGCACGCAGGATGTGGTGTCTGTACACACTTCTCAGCACATCCTGAGCAGCCACGCTCCCTTCTCTGACAAATCACCCATCACTGAGCTGGACCCACTCGAGCTGATAATGGGGGCTGGAAAAGTGTGCCCCAGGGAGGCACCTTCTGAGCTAACTGGGAAAAATCTCTATAAAAACTAAGGGAATGGGAGGGATCTCTGCACGAATTTTGCTCCTTCAGCTTCTCCAAAGCAAATTAGAGCTCTTGCTCCCTGCCTTCAAGGGAGTTTTGCTCTTCTGTTTCAAAGTTCCTTTGAGTTAGTCTGAATAGTGGAGCTCTTTGAAGAAGGCTCTAAAACAATGCCCTTTATAACTGAAAATATAAAGCTGTATATGAAATTATTTTCAAAAAAAAACTCAGCTTAGCATAGTCTTCTTCTCACCACAATATTCTACTTTTTTGTCAATAGTATCTTGTTTTATTTTTTATTCTGCTTTAAACTATTTTATTTCTATGGTGTTGCTATATAGTATCCCTAGTTATATTTTACTGTCATACATTTTTACTACATCGTATAACACTCTACAAAATCATTTTATGCAACACTTGGGTGTATCTACATATAATACTTAGATTAGATTTTCCCTCTCATTGTGTATTCTGCCTCCAGCACTGTGCAATGCACAGGGATTATCAATGGGAGGATTTTCATTGACTTAACTGAGAGCTGGAGAATGCCTGAAACTGCTGAATATGAACTTTGTTTTGGTATTTTGCTCAAGTCTAAAGAACTTAATTTAAAACAAACAGACAAAAATGAACGGCAAACAAATTGCTTCTACTCTTCAGGTAAGGAGTAATGTTTTTTTTTTAATATAGATTTACTTTCTCCAGTGTTGATGTACTGATGGCAAGGGAGGATTAAAAAAAATAATCTCCTTTCCTCCCACCACCCTCCCACTCATTTTATAAACAGGTAGCAACTACTGTAAATTTCTGTTATTTTTCAAGTAACAAAGGATAACATCCTAGAGCAGCAAATTCTGGGAACCATTTGGTTTGTTCCAGCTGTGACAGCTCTTGTCTTTAATTTTGGGCAATTCCAGTTTAATAAACCTTGACATACAAGATCTGGTCTTATAACTCTATAATGCATATCCATAGGTAAATCTGTGTATCTGTATGGATTCACTGATGGGTGAGTCCCTGCACTGATTTATTTATAAGCACATCCATTTATACATTTTTATCCTGGTCTCAGACAAATTTAAACTGTTTCCATTGTGATATGACTTTTTTATTAGTTAAAATAGCAGGAAAAGAATAGTTGCCAAACCAGTTTACAGTAAAAGGGGGGAAAGCAAGAACTACAGCAATCACCAGTTGGGACCAGCTTTTAAACAAATAAAAAAGTGGACTTTTCCAGACTTCTCTGCTACTGTAAGTATGACTTACAGCTAAGAATATTTTCTACCTGCCAAATTCCAACCTGTTATTTGCTGCTGTGGAGAATTTTTCTGTCAGCCTCCCTGTCTGCTTTTCAGGGGGTTACTATAGAAAGGTGGAATGGGTGGTAAGACAGAGCCTTACCTTTGTGAAGTAACTTATTTTTCATAATTCCAAAAATAAATATTCACCCTAGGACAGACACTTGACTGTCTCCATCTCAGCTGCAGTTGAAAGTTATGCAGTGCCAGCAATATCCTAATACTGTAAAGTCACCATGTAAACCAAATTCATGGACCCGAGATGCACAGACCCACAAAAATCCTAAAATGTGCACTTTTTTTGGTGGTGACAAGCCAGCTATGACTGCAGTGACAAAAGCAGATGTAGAAGGTGGAGAAAAAGGGCAAATCTGCTTCCTGTGGGCAGAAAGGTCAGGTCACTATCAGAGACACAAGGCAGAAGAAGGAACCAGCTGCAGTCTGAGCTCAGAGCATCGTGTCATACAGCACAGAGGGTGTTTGTATGGAAGGATTGTGTGGGAGCTCAGAGTGGTGTGGGAAGAAACACACAAACCCCAGATTTGACAACTCACAAGGGCATGGCAGGAGGGAGAGGATCAGGAGCAGATGGTGGGAGCAGCATCCTGGTGTGTTAGAGCTGAAATGGAGCTACTGTGCACTGGTAGGCAGGAGAAAAAAAAGGTGTATCTAATGGGCTTTGCCTTTTCTTTATCTTCCAGTCACATGGACTGTGCACAGCAGCACATCCCCCTGAGGGAGCTCAACAGGTAAAAACATTGAACAAGCACCCAACAGTAGCAGAGAAATAACCTTGTTATGGCAAGATCCTCATGCCACAAACACAGAGATGCAGAGCCAGGGAGCAGGGACCACTTTACACTGGGGGGGACAAGTGATGCCTTCAGATTTTAGCCTTTCTATTTTTCAAATCCTGTGTTAGTGCATAACTCCAAACTCCGTATAAATTGTTAGCTACTGTCTACACTTTTTGGTCAGACAAAACAATTCCTCTGGGACTGAAACTCATGGACACCCCACAGCCTCAGGCCCTGAAAAGTATAAACAGAAGTGAACTGGAGGGAGCAAACTGGGGGAAGATGAATTCATTACCTGAAGCTGTAATTGGATAATTAACCCCTGATATGTAAATGGACCAAACTTATATCTGTCTGAAAAACTCATGGCCATTGTCCCCTTGGGGGGGCTTTGTCTGCCCTTAATGTACCTGAAGGCCCTTCATTAAATATATCCACTTTTATTCTTTTAACTTTGTCTGGCCTCTGTTTCTAGGTAAGCCCAAAAAAGGCATCACAAGAAGCATCTCCACTAACACAGCAGGGCCCTGGGCATGCTCAGCTTTTTGCTTCTTGAAACAGGGCCACAAAAGACATCATTTATGCCTTGCAATCACGCAGTTCCAGGTGAGGATAGCTCACTCATAGCTTCAAGGACTACTGGAGAAACCAAGGACACCATGCTGAAAGCAAGATACTGGAGAATCCACTGTGATTTACCCTATGAACTAAATAAAAACACTACTGAAGGAAAAAGAATTAAAAATCAAAACCTTAGGCCTTGAGCAAACCTTACAGCTAGAAAGCAGACAACTTGATTTTGGATAATAATGCATCCTCCATTCCCCTCCCTCCTTCATTAACCTTTATTCTTTTTTTATTAGCAGTCTTGGCACCATGGTGCTGAACTGAGCCCAGCAGGCTGCCCAGGCAATGACATTTCAGAGATTGGCAGAGCAGCACAGTCCATGTCAATTTAACACTATCTTGAGTTTTTTAACTTCACAGCAGGGGAAAAACTGGCCTGTTCCTTTGGTACCTTTGAGAGGGAGATGAACAAAAATGGTAGTGGGGGCTGGGAGCATGACAGGGAGACAGGAAACTTAATTAGAAAGAGAAAACAGACTGGAAAATACACCCCTGACATTTTGATAATCTGGAAAGCAGACATTGCATCTCAGGCAAAGCATTAGATTATACATTCTTTTCTCTCTAAACTGCATCCTTGTGGAGATTGGGAAAATAAACTGAGAGATTTTGGCTGCTACATCTTCCTCTTTCATTGAACATGAACTAAGTCTATCATAGGTTACTTTAGGCATAGAACAAGAAAGGACCAAAAGGATTCTTTGAGTTCGTCCCTTCACCCCAAGAATAAAATTATCATTAAATGCCACTTTTTACTACTCTGTCAATATAATGGTTGGTTCATACTGACAAACCAACTGTGAAAAATACTCAACTGCCCTTAAAATGCATCTGTCAAACAACCAAGCTCCCTGTATTCAGCTGGAGACAAAATCTTTGTCAAAAGACTGTAGGGAAATTAAAAATGTAATTTATTGTTCAAGGGTTTTGACTACTCTCAGAGAAATAACAATAGAGTAATAACTATCTTAATTGTGTAATATTTATATCATCAAAGGACTCATCTCAGGTATATAAACTTAACAAATTCCCATGAACAACCAGGAAATCTGTGGCAAAGTCAAGAATTCAATTTTGATCTCACCTAATTCCAGGAGAGTTGTTTCCTCAGCACTAATGTATCAATGATTAATAACAAATCCTGTGTAGGGATGTTTCATTTAAAGATTAAATCAGAGTTATCATGACTGGAAATACAACTATTAGGACAAGATGTGGTGGTTGTTTTCTGCAACATGAAAAATACTTACTATATTTTAAAATATTAAGTTAATTTGAATTTCCATTATGTCTTATAAAGTCACAATAGTAAGAGAAAAAAGAGAGAGAGGAGGAAGAAAAAAAGGACAATATTTATCCAGCCAAATGCAGTGATAACTAGAAAAGACCTACTCTCCCTCAGGCCTCTGTTTAAAGTTCACCAGATTCTTCTCATGGAGCATGAAGAACGTGTGATGGTGAAGCAAAGATGGAAAAGCCCATCAATAGTAAAATCAAAATGGAAAAGGGTGATGAAAATGTTGTATCGATGTTCTATAAGCACTTAAATAAAAAATATTTGAATACCAACAGACATGAACTTGAAAGGTTGAATCTTAAAAGTCATTCACAAAATACAGTGTTCAAAGACTGAGTATTATCCACGTCATTTTCCAAACCCATTTGCACTATGAATGAAAAATTCTTGCTTTTAAAAGAATTAATTGCGTTGCATTGCATGTTTTCATTTCAATTGATAGTCCAGTAGTATGTCTGGTTTTCCCTTTTCTTCCAAAACAGAATTGCTTAAGCAGACACAAGTTAGACTCAGCTCTTTTGATTAGCAAAAGCTGTTGCCTCCAGTGTTCACTAATTGCTTTCTTGTAATGCAGAGAAGGAAGCACATTTTTTGCATGTGAGTTCTGGCTCAATTAATTCTTTTAAGAATTAAGTGAATTTTCAGTATGTTTTCAGAAAATACTATGGAAATTAGGTATTTTCTGTCTACAGAATTTACACATATTTGGTATATTATAAATGACCCAAGGAGGGTTTCTGTAACACTGTTGACCTAGAACTGAGTGAGATCTTGAAAAGATTTTCTGCATGATATCATGCTCCAAAAAGTGTCTTCAGGAAATGAGGCACCACAAAATTCCAAATTTGAAAATGCAGTCTTAGTAAGTGGTTACATTTATGTGTCTAAGTTTATATTTAGTACACAGGTACTATTTTCCAGCTGCTGAGTGATAACTGTGACAGGCCCATCAGTGAGACAGATCCGTCCTTTACTGCCTTAAGAAAGGGAAAGAGAGCTGCTGCTTTGATAACACTGTTTGTTAAGCCTGGGTTGATGCAGCAGGGTGAGATTGAATTATTCACATTTCTTGTTCATGCCCCCTGACATTTCAATGGGAATATTCTGCTGCCTGAGAAGGAATAACCTCTGAGGTGAGGTGTGAGCTGCTGGCCCTGGGAAGAAGCACCTTTTGCTGAAGAGCCAACATTCACCACAGCTCCCAGGACTCAGTGCAAGATCCTACACTGCACAAACCTTTGCTGTGCCTTGTTTTTGGAGGGGGCAAACTCTGTGTGAGAAGCAGAAAGGTATTGAAAGGAGCAGGTCTCAATTCTGAATAACCTGAGGACAAGGACTGTAAGGTGGGTTCCACCCATTTAACAGAGGCAACACAACAGAGTGTCTGGGTTTATCCTGACCACTGGGTATGGAATAAGCTGTTGAGTCCTCTGAATCTCAACTGGGATTTATTAAGTCAGAGGGCAGACCTGTCCATAAGAATTTTCCACTGTTTTTTCCCTGCATAGGAAAGAAAAAATGCCTACAACACCTCGTTGGTTAAATGGTTCATTTGCCTGTAGAAGAGTGAAATGTTCTTTCAGTGATTTTAATCTGCTTGAAAAGCATGTGCTCATCCCAGAACCCGTGAGCTCTCTATTTCCTCTTACCCTTCAATGGATATTTCTTGTTAGCTTTATTTGCTGTTCACCAATAATTTTTCCTTGCATCAGAAAGCATGGCTGCACTTTACCAAACGGAAAACATTCTTCTCAGAGTGATAACAGCTCATTCCCATCTCCTCTTTCAAAATCCAGAGATGGAAATGCAGAACTGCTTTTCCTGGGGCTTGTCTAACAGTGCAGCAAGGATGTAAATGAAGAGCCACGTTTCTTAATTGTCCTGAACATCCTGAACATGCCAGCTGCAGCTCCATTTTCTACTCTGGTATCCAAATTACAGCCCTGTAAAAGCCACGTTGTTTTCACACATCGTCCTCTCCTGTGGGCTAAGAAACACACATCATATTCCAGCAAACTGCTGGACCAGTGCTCCAGAGAGAAACAAAAAGGCTCACAAAAGACACTCCATCCTATCAGGCTATGCTGATAATGCCAACTATCGAGTTTGTCATAATTACTGCATTGCTTCTTTATACAACCCTAATTTGTCTTTTTTTTTTGTATTTTTCCTGCTTTTACTAGATCACATCTCCTCGAGGATGAATGCCACCTGCTCCCTCCTGTCTCAGCAGGACAGAAGTTGGTCCCCAGCGAGGACTTGGGACAATGAAGCTTAAAGAAGCAGAATATTTTTAGAGAAAAATGCTTTAGAAAAGACAATGGTCACAGTATAAATGAAGAACTAACAGGGAGAAAGACTGCAAAAAACCAGAAAACACGTGAAAGGAATTCAGTTGAAGAACCAGAACCAGCACACAGACCCTGACCCAAACTCTTGTGGCATTGTCATTGATAGCTCCTGCTGTCACCAGGCTGTGAACAATGAGTGCACAAGGCACAGCTGGATTCAGTGAGGCTCTAAAGCCTCTCTGAAACACTTCCTATGGCACGAAAGAAACAGAAAAATCAACATCATTAGCAACTGATTAGGGGTTGCAGGTTTATAGAGAAAGCCTGCATACATGGGCACATTTCTTATTTAATGTCTTTGACAATATTGGCTTTCATACATCAATAAATCCCCCCTGTATACACATAAAAATCACCAAAATCATTACAAGAATCTTTAAATAGACTGCAACCTCTGCTGAGCTATTAAGGCAGAAATAACAATGCAAGCTCTAACTTCTGCTAGACAAAGCAAACCATCTGATTGTGAAAAAAAGACGCCTTTGCTTTGTATGAAGAGAGCACAATGAGAGAAAGGAGCAAATGCAACTTGTCTGAGAGGCCAGAACACGTGCACAGGAAGTGGAGAGCCCCATGTGAGCAGGGGACACTGCCCAGCCCTGCAGTGCATGGTGATTCTCTCAGTTTAAATTTACAGGAAAAACAGGCTGGATTGTCAGAGTCCACAGGGACAACACACTTGATCTGCAATACTGAACAAAGAAGCATAAAATAAATATTCCAGTTGCTAACTGGAGTGGGTAAATTTTCCTTAATTATTCTTCAGGTGATATTTGACTGAGATGCCTAACCTGTTCCTTACAGCATCCATTCCCTCAAACTGCTTTTCCCTAGGGAGAGAAAAGGTTTTTATACTTAAATTCCAAACCCAGGATGTCTGTTGCACTCCTTTCTCTTGGTTTCAAAACATGCCTGCTTTTGTAAATATTTCATGTTTAGGTTTGAACAAGCCTATCCTAGCTACAGATCAGTTCATGAGCCAGAGTTCTGTAAATCTTCCCCAACACATTTTCTTTTCTGAGAAAAAAAAGCTATGCCAAAGGCTTTCATGCCACCATTATCTATGAGAAAGGTGGACCAAGGCACCAAACATGTTCACCTAACTGAAAACTGGAGATCATCCTTTTCAAATAACATCTACTTGCTCTTCTGTGCCGATGTTGGGGCTGGAGGTCTGCTTTGTCCAGGCCCAGTTCCTGCAGCCAACTTCTCTGTCACTGTCCCACTTTTCATTTGAGCTGGTGAGCCACAAAAGTGTTGTTTTGCCATTTGTAAACCCTCTCGAAAGTGTTCAATCTGCTGCAGGAGCAAGGTGTTTACCTGCCTTGATCTCGTGTGGGAGAGTCTCCAGGCTGACAGATGCTGCTCTCTCCTCCATCTGCTCTGCCAACACCTCCTGGGAGGGCAGGGCATGGATAGAGAGCTCCAGCCCAGCAAAGAGCTGCACCAGTTTGTTTACCGCTTTTAGCATATAAACCTCACAGAGACAGGCTCAGGGTTTCTCTAAATACTCCCCATGAAAATACAGGAAGGGTACAGTTCATGGGGACCCTTGGGAGGGCTCCTCACACACTGCTCTGTGATTCACCTGTTTATCCACTCACAGTCTGGGTGTTTCTGCAGCAAGCACAACATCAGCCTCTTTATGGGGTGTGAAACAAGAGAGTCCTCTGAAACATCGACAGACTTGGCTACACTCCACCTCTCTTTCCTCCCTTTTCCCAGAGATGCATGAGGAATAAATGATGGATTCAACACGAGGAGTATCAGTTGACAAAGAAATCTCTTTCCAGAAAGACTCCTGCAGAATAAACCTTGCTTATAAAAATCCATTACAAAAAATACACACTGCAAAAGCTGGTGCATGCTCAAGGATGCAGAGTACTTCACCATGTGGAAACAATCCTGCAGTTTGTGTGTATATTTACATATATCAAGGTGTGATATCCCAAAGCCCTTGAGTCTGGAGCTCCTGTTCTATTAAACAGAGCAAATCCAGTATTCCTTAGAGACTCTGTGGCCTCCAACTCCCTTATACAGATGGTCTGGAAAATTCTAGTGTAAAAACATGATATAATACAGATATAAGAGATTTCAAGAAGGTTTTCAAAAGCCACAATTAATACACAAATAATAATAATACAAATAATAATTAATACAAAACCAAACTTAATAGCTATGGAAATCCAGCAGCAAGCACTCTATTGAAGAGGAAGAGAAATATACTGCTTGGGATTCTGAAAGAACTATAGTTATTTATGTAAATTTGCACTGCAACAATTACTTTTAAATACTATCATGTGCTTGTTCCATATTTACTGCTACTTACTCTCTTTAGAGATTCCAGTAATTGAGTTGTTATTATTGTGAAATAGACCTTTAACTTTTTTGGCTAATTCTAAAATAAGTGTCTGAATGACTAAAGAATATGACTATGTTGGTAGAATACACTTTTTTCTGCTTCCCCAAAGCAATGATTTCTACTGCTAGCAGAGACTAAATAAGATGGAAGGATGGAGAGTGCTTACACCTGTTGTAAGTAATTTCCAAGTAAGCTCCATGTTAGAAGCTGGGTTCCCAGGAAAATGAGCAACCTACTGCAACACCAGGTCATTTTTCTTGTTTCAGATGGAATATTTATAAAGTAGGGATAAATACAAATTAAGTTACAAAATACAAATTAAGTTACAAAATAAATATAAATACATCTGTGCATGTTATTTTAGAAGCCAGTGAAATTCAATAACTCAGATTGTATTCAACACCACAAATATTTCAGTAAAGGAAGTAAACTTAAAGCTTCCTGTGTACAAAATTGCTCCCATCTGAAAATATCCCATTCTATATAGGGACTATAGAACAAGTTACATCTCAAGAGATACTGCTGGGCATGTGGCAAATGCTTCTGCAAAAAGTCCCATTTTCAAACAGAAGCAGCAATAATTCTATGAATATTTTACAGGTATGCACAGCCTTGCAGACCCATTTCCCTCACTGGCACCAAGGACCATCTATGCACAGGTGCCCCTATATAAGAGTGCAAACAGAGACTCAGCCCATCATTTTCTGAGCCATTCCAGAAGAACAAGAGAGCAGAAACTCAGAGGAGGAGAAAACTCAGCTGTTCAGGAAGGGAAATAAATGCAGATCTTCTGCCTCTGGTAAGAAAATCCCTTGCAGGAAACTAAAAAATCACAGAGAATGCAACGAACACAATCTGTGAATAGGGTGGGGACACCCCATTTGCAGTTCCTGAGAAGTATTTGGACTACCTGACCAAAGTTAGATGCTCAAGATCTCTGCACTGCCTTTGCCAAGAGGAGAGAACTTCCAAGAGTGAAAAGGTAAGTTTGTAACAGGAAGGGGAAAAAACCCAACTCTTTAAAGCCAAACAAAGCTTATCTTCTCCTAAGAGACATCAAACATAATGGCCTGAAAGCAAAAACTGCAGGGTGAGGTCCTGTGACCTCCACAGGCAGGAGATCTGAGTAACCTCTCCTATCAGCCTCTGGCCCAACAGCTGTGTGTGCGTGAATTTACCAAGTCAGCAGCAACAGTAACTCTCCTTTAAAAAGTCTCTCTGGAACATTTTAATTAGTTTGGTCTTATGGCTTGTCTAAAATGCTTCTGATAGCACAGTGTACGCTAAAGCAGTGTTATGAATGCCTAAAAATATAAAATCTAATTATGGTAGCTCTGCAACCAGAGTAATGAGAAGCGAGTGTGACTGATAAGAAGTGAGACAGGCTAACAAACTGAACCACTGTAGTTCAAAGGAAAACAGAGGTCTAAAGGAAGCACCTGTGGTATTGCTTGGGGGAAGATATGTGGACTAGGAAATAGGAACACACTGCATTTAAAAAGATATGGCACTAAATGAATACACAACGTTGTTAATTATTAGAGCAGATGCTGAGCATATGGGCAAAATAAGTTGTTAATAAGGATGTGTAGGACTGAAGATGATTGCTAAGAAAAATACAGCCAGTGTAGTGAATAAGAAATTACCTGCTGTAGATAAGAGAAAGCTGTGACTCCAAGTGTTTGGGCTCATTCTGCTGGACAGGCAGACCTCACTAAGGCTGCATGGCCACCACACACAGCTGGCTCTGAGCAGCTGTTCTTCTGCCTGACCAATTGCACTTGCAACACATGGAGTGGCCAGAGAGGCAGAGCTGCCAGGATCAGACAGGGAAGAAGTCAAAGCAGAAATCCTCTGGCATGAATGAGAAACAGGAGCAGAGGGACAACTGATGATTTTGCCTTTCTTTGTGTAAAGAACACACTCTATCAGATCAGTGAATACATCCACAGCTGCAACACATTTCCTGCTGAACTGTCAGCATCTGACCTGACCCTTTGCAGAAATTCTTGCCACCAAACAAGACAGCTGCCCAGTGAAATAGCAATGAATTTTCTGTATCCATCTAGACTTTCCCAAGCTCATCAATTACTGACCAATTTATACTCTGTGAGAAACAGCAAAAGCAAAGCATTTAGTAACAACTTTATTGTTCTACAGCTAGTAACAACTTTATTTTCCTACTGCACACCAAAACTGCTACAGAAGAAAACACCACTTCATTATACTGAAAATGGCAAAAGCACAGCAATGTTCCCATCATTCTGCTGCAACCAGCACCTCACAGCAAGTTTTGTGTCTGCATGTCTGGGCCTAAGAAAGACACCTCAGAGCTTACCCTTCCATAGAAGTACAGAACCACAGAATCACACAATTGTTTGTGTTGGGAAAGGGACCTTAAAGATCATCTCATTCCAACCCCTGCCATAGGCAGGGACATATTTCAGTATCCCAGGTTGCTCCAAGCCCTGTCCAACCTGGTCATGGACACTCCCAGGGATGGGGCAGCCACAAAGTCTCTGGACATCCTGTTCCTTCTACCCTTGGATTGTTTCTATGTGGCTAAAATAAATAAGCAAGTGGACCCTTTCTATATGCATATAGCACTGGGGGGATGGAATGAAACGTGGACAATGCTTGATGAGATTTCCTTTGTTCAGCTTTCCAAGCTGCATTGACAATAATGCTTTTGCCTGTTCTTACTGGTCTCCTGAAATGTTTCTCACAACTTATGCAATCAAGTAATAAACAGTAAATATATATTTTTGTTTTAATTCTCAGGTTGTGATGATGAAGATCTTAGCCTTACCAAGTATCAAATCTGCAGAGACAGTCCTATTTAACAATATGCAGTAACTTAACTTTCTTACCCTGCTGCCTCCACACTAGTATTTTTAGCTCAGTGCTGATTTTCCAATCTGTCTAGGCTGTCATTCAAGACACGGGAAATACCAGAAATGGTGCACTTGGATTTGACAGTACCCCAGACTGTTTTTTAAAAATAACCAAGGAAAAGACTTTACAGCATTGTTTGAAAATATTAAATTTCCATAGGGGTCAATAGAGGTGTTTCCCGTATGCAATTTATTCACTAACAAGTTTCATGGGTTTTATGAGACTATTCACCTTCCTGGTTAATAGAAAATCTCTACTTGCCATGGCAACCCCTACATCAGATGGCTCTACAGTAATACCCTGCAAATATACCATAGATTTTTCCAGTCTTCATAATCGATCTGGTCATAAATGTCACAGTAACTTGTCATTAAACTCTCCCCTCCAGCAACTCTAGTAGTTGTTTGATCCTTCCTGCCTCTCTGTCACACTGTTCCCTGCATTGTTCTGCATGCAGCCTTTTCCCAGAGCTGTCACCTGCCAGGGGTGTCAGTCCCCAGTGATCCATGGTGGGGGAGATGATGACAACAGGCAGTTCCTCACAAACCCACTGGTTAGAGCAGTGAGCACTCCCAGACAGCTCTGATAACCACGTGCAAGCCAAGATGGGTAAAAAAGGGGAAAATCGTGCAGTTTAATAGCAGGTTAAATTATTTGTCTGTGTTCCTCATGTGAGTCCTCAGATTTCGTGTCAGGTTCAGCTGACACTGGGAGATACTGCCTTTGGGATTAGAACAGATCTGCCTCACACCAACAGCGTTTGAAAGGAATGCCCTGTGCAAAGTGAATTGAGGAGATGTGGAGGAATTCAAATTTCATCAGCTCCTGACTGTCATGAGACTCCCAGTGTAATGTAGGCCTAATTCTTGCTGCCTTGCACTTTGCATTGCAATCAGAAATGTGGGTGTAAAATGCTATCACATCAAAATTAGGAATGCATTGACATGGACTGCAGAGAGGGAAAAATGCCAACAGAAAGGGAAATATTGGAACCTCAGAACAAAGCATTTATTTTAAACATATTTTTTGTAATCTAGAAATACAACCAGATAGAGCTGACATCTTGCTAAGGGTGAAAGTTAAAGGTAGTACATAAAAAGGGGAAGATACTTTAAATTATCTAAAATAACTAGGAGCTAAATGAAAAGTTTATGCAATTCATTTAGAAAATAAATAAGGTAATGGTACTGCAGACAACTGCACAAAAATAGAATATATTTTTATAAGAGCACACACTGCAAAACACTACATAGGAAAAGGTGGAGATTATGGGGGGGGGGTCACACCTAAAAGCTTCTGAAATGTATGTAGTACAAGCTGTGTAACAGAAGTAAAACAGATTTCATTGGAATATCTATGGGTACTGATTGAAGTCCAAACTGCTAGAAGTATTTAAGTATTAGCAAAGTCTTTATCCAAAATGTTAAGATTCATCTCATCTGATTCTTTTCCACATTATTTAAAATATACAGCGGTGCTGTGTTATCAGTTGCAGCACAGTTGTTCTGGAGCCAAGCCAGAGAAATTCAGGAGGGAATCAGATCCATCGTGTGCCCAGTGCCCTCTCTACAGACAACTCATTATACTTACATTAACTAAGAGAAAGATTATTAAATATGTAAATTTTAAATTTCCTTTTCTATATTTAGACCAGTAGTTGTGAAACTGCCCAAGGTTCACAGTATTTAGAAGAAAGACAATTTCCAATGACAGAAAATAAAAAAGTTCCCAGCTGGAGAGCCTCGACTTCGTTTGGATCTTATAATTTAAGGAATCATTTTCTAAAATTACCTCTTGTACAGAAAAATGACAATGATTAGGCTTGCTATCTTACAGCCTCCTGCTGTGCAAAACATTCACTCAGTGGGCTCAGGATACAAAAGTAGCTGCTTTACAAATAATAACACAGCTTAACTATCATTTAATAGCTTTGAAAGCATCATACTAGTTACAAACCCTTTGGAACGAGGACAACTAATTTCAGCATCTCAGTTGTTGTCATGTTTAATCACTTTCCTATGCTGGTGGCTGTTTTGGTTTGTTTCTTTGTTTTTAATTGCTGGAAATTTTTAATTCCTGGTTCAAACAACTTAATTTCACAGTTTTTAGATTAATCACTGATCACTTGAGGGGAAAAAAACTATAGAAGTTCATCAGGATGTAGTGTGGAGAATCAATGTAATTTTGCAGAAAAGCATTTCAATTCTACCTTCCTGAATAACGTGGCTTTAATCTCTAACACTTGAATGTAATATGGGGAGGATTGGCTGGGTACGTGACTTTCAGGGCTTCTTTGCTTAATTTACAGAGCTGATCTTCACTGCCAGAACTAAGGGTCTGTCAGCTCCAGGGCTGGTGTGCTTAAAGGTGGAGAAAATAACTCTCACTAGAACAAAAGTCATCTCCTGGCTCTGAGTTTTCATTTACACTCCAGGGAAATTTGCCTGCCCATCTTCTCTGACTGCCTCGTGCACTAACATCTCCTTTTGGAAATATTAAAGTACATATACATCATTCTGGTGAAGAAATTCTGAGAAAATTCCTGTTCACAGGAACGCAACGTGAGAGTGTGAGCTACTCCTGAGAAAAAATAAATCTCTGAAGAGATCCTGGACTCTGTTTTCTGCCCAGAATCTCTGCATACAGCTGGCACAATATCTTAATGGTCACACTGAGACCATGGATGTGGTGAGAAGTGCTGCCAGAGGGGTGTGGGATACCCAGAGTGGCACGGGCAGGGTGAGCACCAGAACTCACCAACACACCCCAGATGCTCAGAGTGATGAGACAGGAGCCAAGGGCATTAGGAACTTTCATAAATAAAAACTTCAGCCTTCAATAAGTCAGGCAGACAAACCAATCAGGTTTCTTTCACCCCTATTTGAATGCAAATCAAGTGTTTGACCCAATAATGTGATTTCCCATTTCCTACATGCTGAGGGATCCAGTGCTTCCTACGCCATTAAACGAGGTTGTGCTTAGGGAGCCTCTATCCAACAACCACAAAAGGGGATTTATCAGGGTCATTCAGTCATTTCATCAGCATTTTATCACTGCTTTTTTATTTTACTGTCTCCCTAAGTAAAGGAGGAAATAAGAGATATTTTTCGTGTATTTAGAATGGCACTTTTTTTTTTTATTTATATAGAAATACAATCTTACCTGAGCTTATTTGCAGGACCAGCTCTGAACCCAAGGTGTATCCAGACATTATTTGGACACCCAACAATAAATTCCTGATTCTAAGCTTCTATGTATGTGCAGGGCCAGCCTTTACACTTTCTGTAATCCAGCCAGCAATAAAAATAATCATAAATCTCTTCAGTGAACACAAAAGTACTGAGAACATTTATAAAGGTCCCGGAACCCTCAGATTCAATTCTCATACTAAAGCCTTCCATCACAGGTAGGGCATCCCCACTCCTATGATTAAAAATGCCCACATTTGTCCTCTCTCCATCAGCCCCCCTCAGTCTATCCACCAGCAGCACTCCTTTCTCAGTGTTTCAGCACTGCTTTTAAACAGGATTATCTGTATCAAGGCACTCTTTGTTCACACCTCACCAAATACAGCAGCAGGTTCAGCAAGGCAGTAATGCCTATGAGACACTGACTCATTTCAAATTATTCTGTGTTAGATAACTTAGCACAGAATCCTCATTGGACCCTTTTCCAAACAAATTTCTGCACTGAAACATACCTGGGGATGCTCAAACTCATAACTGGAGCCTTCTGTTTAATAGAGAGGAGCATGAAGGGATTAATGGTTTATTTGGTCTGAAATGAGTTGTTTCAGTTGCAGCTACAGTGACATCAACATCTTGGATTCTTATCTCTCTTTCAATAGCTATAAACTGGTTCATCTCTACTGCTCTATTCTGATTTGGTATTTATCTGATCTAGGTCAGAATCTGGCCTAGTGGGATCTTATAAAATGTAAAGCAGCCCAGAATTTTCTCCTGACTGGCCTATCTCTCATTTCACTGAAAATATGCTTATCTTTAAGTCAATATTTTTCACATTCCTGTTACTTCAATTCATAATTCTAGAGCTTGCCATTGTCATTTCTAGCAGCTTGTCCTCCAAAATATTTTAGCTATTTTAACACTATGATACTGTTATTATCTGGATGAACTCTTACATCTTACAGTATTAGTTTTATAAAACATGAGTCAAATGGTTGTGACTTGATACTAATAAAAGCCTGAAAGCATCAAAACACATGCAAAGAATCAGCTCAGTCATGGAAAATAAAAGCTGTCACCCATTACTCCAGAATTACCTGTATCCCTAAACTAGAAAAATCCAGCATATCCATCCCAGTAAGGGAAAAAAAATAGAGCATCTAAAGAGCAAAATAGAATCCTGCATCTCTAGTTAGTTCCCTGTTCATTTCTGAGTTTATATATGCTCAAGGGACTGTTTCAGAGTTAAACCATAACTCACTGAAGACACAGGAGATAAAAGAAGCTGAAACATTTTGATGGAATATTTCTCAAAGGGAAAATTTGTTTTTGAAAGTCTCTTTTTAAGCCTTCTTTAAACCTCTAGGTCCTGTGCATTGTGCTTTTCCATAATTTTTTCCCCATTTTGATTTTCACTGCCATTTTTACAAGATGTGAACTCTCTTGAGCATTTCAGGTCTGCCTTCTCCACCTTTTTTTTAACCTGAGGGCTCTAAAACTCTGGGAAGTAAAAAAATACTTAAAAAAATAAACCTGGAGATAGACAGAGGAACAAAAAAGGCCACGGGATGTCTTCAAGAAGGTGGGAAAATAGACTATTGTAGAAGAAAGAGAAAGGTGGAAATTCCAAGGGAAGTGTGCAGTTACCCACCATTTTCATCATCCAGCAGCAGAGTATTTAAGGGCAAAATTCAGATAAAATCATGACTCTGCAGGTGCTTAGATAGTGAATACATTTTTATAGACCCATGAGGGATTTCTGCTATTCCATCTTTTGTGCCTCTAAACCACAAATATCCCTACAACTCCCCCCCAAAATATAATCCTTCATTATCATTAACAGGGAAATTATGGTATTTAAGTATTTTCGAAATTTTTTTCCCGAGAAGTCTTTTCAAAATACTGTAACTTCTAATAGAAAAATAATGTTTTTAGGAACTTTAGTTAAAGTTGACTAAAATTCAAAAGGTCTAAGGTTCAAAAATCATTTGTTACTCAGCCATCAACTCCTCCTGCTCCTCAGCAATCAGTTTCACTGCAGGTTACTGATACACTGCCTTGATTAAGCTAATGATGAAATGGAGATAGTTTCTTTTTTTTTTGTATACTCAACTGCAGAAGGAACATGTGATAGCTGTAAATTATTTATAGTTTCGAGGTGAGGGGATGGCAATCAGTAACTGCCCAGTTTGTACAGATTATTCTCCTCTGCTTTGCTAAGGTCTAATGTGAGCAATATTTGATTATCTGGCAGATCATTTCAAATGTGATTGTGCAAAAACTGTGCAAGACTCAATATGCTTCAAACAGCTTGCAAGCTCTACCAAATTAGCTTTAGGACCCCAGCATGAGGAAAATAACATAGATCTCTCATTATAGCAGTAAAGCAGACTTTCAAAATGGGAAAATTCAGTAGTAATAACCAACAGTTTAAGAGAAATTCTCTTCCTGCAAACAGAGAAATGTCAAAAAAGGCATACACAGAACAGGCACACTACGGTAAAAACTGTAGAAAAGCCAATCTCTTTTATAGATTTTATCTCTTTTATAAATTTTGAGCCATCAGCAAATACCAGCAAAGCAGCAGTTTTTGCACATGCCACATGTGCAATATCACTGCTCATCTTTAAGGACTCCCTGTGCTCCCTGCTTTACCACACTGGGTGTTTGGGCAGCCACCCATCCCTGCAGTGGGAACACCTTTCCTCCAGGAAATCCAGAAATGCAACATGGAACACATTCCCAGCTAAGGAAGAGAAGGAAAGCAGCAGCCCTCAATCTGAACCTCCTGTGGAGCAGCTTTTGAGCATGAAAAAGATATTCCTCTTCACCTTAGGGTGAGTTTACTTCTCAGAAAATTCTTAGGAAACAGACAACCAATTTCAATTCTCAAGTTTTCCAATGAAGAATAGAAAATGGATAATTCTGGACTAATTCTGCTAAGAGGTTGTGTAACTCAGTGGCACACTTCCATATATTCATAAATAATGACTGGCAGCATCTAACTAACCTAAGAGGAAAAAGGACAATAAAGTCACAAGAAAACCCAGGTTCATTTTCAAATTGCATCAAAATGCCTATAATGACACCTCCTTTTACCCACTGACTGTCATATTGTAAATAATATAATGCAATATAATATAATATAAGTTCATTATTTTTGTTCTGCACAGGACCAGTAAAAGAAAACCCGATTTGCTTACTTAGAAGAATAGCTTAAAAAGTTTAATTGCCTATAGTAGTTAGATCTGGGAGTCTTTCAGGCAACATATTACTTGAATTCTCAGAAAACAGTGAGATTTTTCACAAATAATGGAAGTCTGAATGAATCTATATGCTATAAATCAAAATATTTCCAATCATTGTCTGAAATATGTTATAGGTACCTTAGGGTTATAATTCCAGAATATGGTCAAAAGAATCCATAAATAAATAAATAAACCTGGCAAAAAATTCATTTCCAGTGGAAAAAAAAATATTTCAGCACACATTCATAATTTATTTACTGATTTTTAAAGAATATCAGGAGAATGAGAAAGTCAAATATTTTCATTATTACAATTTCTAAATGAAATATCTTTGAGTTCAAAGCTGATTTACTTTTTCAAATGTCAATAAATTTATCCCTGTAAAAAAATTTCCATATTACCTTGCACAACAGTCTGCAAAAGAGTTAAAATTTTCATGAGAATTTCAGACTGAAATGGCTGAATATCACGAGCACACAGAAGTGTAGGTTTTTTGCAACAAATCATTTCAAGACAAATTAAAAATAGGTTTCAGTCGGATAATATAGACAAGATTAAAAGAGCAGGTGAAGGGCAGCCAGTACCATTGAGCTGCTTCCTCCTGATGCACAGGGCAGGGGCATGAGACTGGTCAGAGAGGTTTTCAGGAGTTTCTCTTCCCAAATCTGCTGGAAGCGATGCCCTGCTGAAGAACAGAAAGACTCACACGTTCTGTGTCTTCCTGACCCACTTTTTTTTTGAGATCATGCCAATTTTTTCAGTGTAAAATAATGGGGGATGAGGGAAAGGGAAAGAAAACAAGCCCTTCTACTTCAATGCGCGGCTTTCAGGGAGATGTAGCATGAATATTTCATGCTCACAGTCTCATCTATATGCTCAGCTTCCAAGCTGACACTATGGTTTCCATGATGTCCTTATAAAAATGGAAATGAACACCACAAATATAAAACCTCATGGACTTACTTGGTGGAATTGCTGCAAAAGGAAACCTACTCGTGAATTAAGTTTACAAAAAGAAATGAAGATGAAGAATTTCAGCAACATTTAAGATTAAAAAAAAAGGCCAATCTAACAGCATATTTAGTTTGGGATGAAAACTCAGAGTTTTAGAGATTTGACTTAAAAAAAAAAACAAACAAGCCAGGAAAACCTCATGAAAAATTGCAGAAAAACAAGCAACAAGACCTTCAGTTTAACATTTCTGAAAAAGAGCCTGCTCTTTTAGTAGTAGTAGTATTGCCACTACATATTTTTTCTGCTCTGTGTAAAGCAGAATTTGATCTTAGATAACCTGGAAATGAACTTTGACCTGACTGAATGAAGCCTTTCTAGTATGTACAAAAATCAATATATTCCATTTAATTAATAGAAAAATACATCTAGGCTAAAAATACAAAAAATATTAACCAGCAAACACATCCATGTATATCCTGCAGAGCCCTGACCAAAAATATTAACTCAGATTTAATTAACACATACTAATGCTCGTATCTGTCTCTGATTTTTCACAGGAAGCATCACAGAATATAATTAATGTTCCAAAAATAGGTGCAAGTTCAGAACACCATTATCTTGAAGAATTTAATTGGTCCTACTATTCTATGAAGAACAGCAAAATGCCGTTTTTTCCAGTAAGTTTAAGAATGAAAGACTCCCTTTCCAAATCTAATTATAGATATTTTAAAGGTGAGGCAAAGCAAAGCAGGGATAACACCTGTATTAGAATAAAAGATCCCTATTGGTGCATTCAACTCACAGTAATTATCAAAAGAGATGAATTCTCAAGAAATGGGTAATGGAATGAAAAAAAAAAAAAGCTGAATATTCTTATTGTAGATGTTTCATTGTAGCAATTTAACATGTCAGTCTCAATCTGACCCCAAAATTAGTGGGACAGATCCTTAAAACAAAGCTTGCTGCCACCAAGATGAGCAGTGCAAATAGAACCAGAGGATGTCCCATAGCTCTGCCTCTGCTGTGTCAGGATAGGAGTTTTTTGGGTGCTCTACTCTGTCCACCTTTTCCTGAGGAAATTATTGCACCCAAGACTGTCAAGCCCTGGTCTTGCCAAGCCATACCCAACACTGGAGTGATGATTTATCCACAGGACCATTCTACATCTGGCCAGTGAAATAACACACCACTGTTTTCAAATCCCTCTGAAACATAATTTAATAATAAATAGCTTTGGCTTCAGTAGTGAAGGAACAATAATTGCATTAGGATTTCCCACCAGAAATTCCATACCTATTATTTTCTTCAAAATACTTCAAGCTACTGGAGTGCCTGTGAAGTGGATTGTCCTTGAGTGATGAAAATGGAAATATAAGCATGGTGTAGTAATGGAAACACAAAGAAATGTTCTATACTTCAAGATGCAGATACTATTCCTGTAGCACTGTACCTGGTCTGTGCAAATTTTTCTGACAAAATGGAGTAATTAATGGAATTTCTTCTGCAGTGTCATATATAAAATAAAAGTGAGAAGTGGGTGGGTTCCTGATCCTGAAGAGTTCTTTAGGCGAAGGCAGAACGATGCTCAGATTTTGAAAACATCAGTCTTTTATGTTTAGATGTAAAGAATACACGTTTTGTGTGGATAATTGACTATTAAATTGGGCATACAGGGATCCTTCATCATTTGATGCCTTGAAAAATCCTCTTTTCTAGCTCAGTTAAAAATTATGTTGGTTGATAAAAGAACAAATTATCAAATTCTAGTGGTTCTACTGAGCAGGTTGTCACACCAGATTATTTTAGAAGGGCATCTCTCATTTGAGTCTATAAAAACCTCTGTGTCCACAACACACAGACTGAACATTTCTGTGAAATATTCTCATAATGCCATGTGGATTCAAGAAATCAGCCTTTGCAGTGCTATGTCTGATGTTTGATACCATAAATTCACATTCAGTTGACCTTGGGGTTTCATTTGGTCTAGAACAGAGTTTGGCTCACATGAAAAGAGACAAGCTACCACCCTGAAAGGAAAAGCAGAAAAAGCAGTATAGGTGTCCTCTTCATTTCCCCATTTCTGCTGAATGCAATTACCTCAAGACTTTCCAGATAATTTCAGTAGAGAGCAAAAAAGAACAAGCTGTCTTGAAAAAAAAAAGAAAGAAAAGAAAAAAGAAAAATCCAAAAAGATCTGTGAATCCCTGGGTTTTTTTGGCTTACAAGTGCTTTGATTTATTAAAAGTTATACACATTTACTTGCAAAAGTTCATATTATGACTCCAGGTAATCTGAGGTCAAGTTGCTCGGGAAGAAATTTGCACTTAAATGAATCAGCCTTTCAGCCTGACAAAGATGAAGACATTCAGCACTGACATTTCCCCAGTGGGTCTGGGATCAGCAGTGAGGGGAGAGGCTGTGCCATTTCCAGTGCCAGGATTGCTCACCAAAGTGAAGGCAACTTTCCAAGCAAATACTTTCAGTAGAGCAAGAAGGGAAAGGAAACACAACCAACAACAAAATCCCGAGCAAACAAAATATCATCCCATGGGCTGTAGCAAGACCTGAGTATCCAAATCCCAGCTGAATGAGAGCACAGAAGAGCAGAGGGGAAAAACCCAAATTCTTCATGGAGGGACTGAATAACCAGCACCATGTATTCACAAAGGACAGCTTGTGCTATCATAGCAACTTTGAAAATATCTTTGCTTTTAGGAGAGGCATGCAGAAGACTGAGAGGAAAGGGAGAGTGGGCACATAAGGATCAAATTATATACTGAACTAACCCAGAAATCACAAACCCAGCCTCTGACCAGTATATCGTCTTTAGAAAATTCCAAAAATCTCTTTAAGTGTTTCCTTTTCTTTTCTTATCTAACAGGAGGGATATGTGGGAGACAGTTTTGCCTGGCACAAGTACCCTGTCTACTGAACTAAGCAACCAAGAGAATAAATAAATAAGCATTTAAAGAGATTCTTGGAATTTTCTGAAGGCAATATATTAGTCAGAGGCCGGGTTTGTGATTTCTGGGTTAGCACAGTATGTGCTTTGGTACTTCTGTGCCCACCCTCCCTTTCCTCCTATCTTTATTGGGCAGGGGCTGATCCCGGCTCCCAGAGCTGCAGCATTTTGTGTGTGCTCACAGTGCAGGTGCATGGCAGGGCGAGGGACAGACCCTGGATTCTCTCCACAGCCCTTCTCAGGGACACTGTGCACACTTCTCACTAAAACTGATGACAACCAGGAGTCCCCAGGGAACCACAATTGCTTTATGCAATCATAGCATATCTGTGAAAGGTATCTTAGATAAAAATGTTGTTTCCCCAACAACCTGAAGTCTCATTCCATCATTTGCACCCAAAAAAAGGCACACAGTACTCAGCCAGTTTTCACATTGGCACATTCCATCTGCATTGGAATCACCCAAATTGCACCAGTGTTTGTGTCCAATATTGTATCAGCTCCATATTCAGACCTAAGATGCCTGGTAATATTGTAACATGATAAACCAACACCGTGTCCCATATCAGAACTGAGCATAAACAAAGCCTTAAAAATACTGTGTTACTCTACCTGCAGTCTCTCATGACACTGTCAGAGGACATTGAAGGAAAACGTAGGTGAAAGGACTTTTTGTTGTAAATGATCTGATCACAGCCCCAGATAAATCTGGGAGCTGTACGTATTTGTTACACCTGAAACCAGTGAGAAGAAAGCTGCACAGTGCCTCACATCCTCTCTCACCATCAGTTACTAACAACAGATGCCATTCTGACAATGGGCTGGCTGAAGCTGAGATACTGTACCTCATTTTCAAACAGAAATCTCCTGAATTACCTTCAAGATGTGCCCGAGGAGTCACAGAGCACGTTGGTAATTATTTGTGCCCCAGTAGCATGGTGTGTTTTACAACGGACAGCCAAGGTCTCAAGTAGAATACCTGAAAGGACCTCTTTTGATGTGTTGCCAGTTTAGTTGAATTTAAGAACACATGCAGGTAAAGAAAAAATGTTCAATTATCCTATGGGGATTTTATTCCACGCTGTGAGAAGATGTGTAATTAGATTCTTGCAATGCCTGACTACACTTCTGGATTTTCCAATTTAGGTTTGATTACCTGATGATTGATAAAATTTTGAATTTCAGTTCTGATCTCCCTCCACAGTTTTCAAGCAGGAGCAATTTCCATGAGTGCAGAAGAACCTCAGCTCCTCCTGAGGAGGGGCAGTCACTCCATAGGAGTAGGGAAGCAATGCTGCTCACACCCTGCACAGGAAGCAGCTGTACAGGAACTTCAGGATCACAATTCTCACTGTTCATAACCTCTCTTCAGTCTGCAAAAGGGATAGACTACTCACAGCTCTAACTTAAGTTTCATTTATGTTCCTCCTTGCATGCTGAGATGCTCAGGAGACACAAACCTTTCCCTGACAATTGTTCCTTCTACAAATGTCCCACCCTGTAACCCAAATGCAGACCTAGAGGGAAGCAGCTGCAGCCCTGCACCAGATGAGGCACAACGTTCAGGGAAGGAGATCCCTGCTCTAAGGAGCAGCCTTTGGGGCACCCTCATCCACCACCACTTCAGGAAAATTATAAATGAGTCCAACAGCAGACAGCTGAAAAATCAGGCTAAGATAACTTACAACCTCTGCACAACCCTCTTTAAATTCACCCAACCAAGGCTGGCTTGGGAGCACCAAAGGATTTAATGGACAGCAAAGGACATATTCCAACCATAAATACATAAGGCAGATGATAAAAGGACAATCCAGTTAAGGTAGGATGTCCAGAGTTCTGGAGAAAAGATGATAAGAAAAAAACTAAATGAACTTGCAGCAAGATTTGAAAGGGGCAGTGGTAGACAGGGACTAGACAAGAGAATGTGAGATAATGATTAATACCAAGGCCTCAGATCAGTAAGAATGGTTCAAGGGAGCATAAAATTCAATCTGCTGAATTTATCTGATTCTTGGTCCTCAGTCTGTGTGAATCATGGAAAACAACAGAAATTTGACATGGAGAGAAGCAGTTGTACACCAGCACTTTGGATGGGCAGAAGGAAGACTGGAGGCAAGTCACTGCCCTTTCTATCATCCATCCAATAATGTCCCACTGTTAACAATGTGAAAAAACCAGCATTTACTGCACTAGATGAAAAAAAGAAACTAAATTTTCAGCAGAAAAACAAAGCACTGGAAAGGCTGGATGAAATACAGGGAGACAGTATGGTTCAGCTTTGTTATAGAATGTACTAGACAGAACTGAGAATATCCTTACAATCACATACTGCCCTAGTGAGCTATGCTGCTTTCATAATTGTAACTAAGTTAGTCACTGGAATGTGCAGTCTGAAATGTCTGCTCATCACCATCTATCAAAGCCTCTTCCCTTGTCCCCCAGAGCCTGGCTGCAAGGCTCAGTGCAAAGCTTTCCTCCAAGCCAAAGTCAAGGGAAAAGCAAGGGCCAACTGTGCTGTGAAGAGCAGGAGATCGTTTTTTCTTTAAAATAAGCACCACTTTAAAACAAAGCTGTGGCTTTGTTTTAAAATTTACCTAGTCACCATGGAAAAGAACAATTATGAAAACCTTTCAACTCAGAAAACGGAGCACAAGCAACAAGTTTTTGGACATTACCACAGGTAATGTTGAGAGTCATCATTATTTTAGTTGTGTTATTTTTTCCTCATAATATTTATAAAGTTCTAGCAGTGATGCCTGACTTCTACCTGTGCCACCTAGGTACCAACAGAGATTTGAAATGTGAAAGATGGGAATGGAGCATGACTGAGATCTTACTTTACACCAGGTGTCACTGCTGCTGAAGAAGCATGCTGCAGGGAAAGCATGATATCCTCAATTTAGCAACTGTCAAAGTATTTGCTAAGGAACACATGGATGAACATAAACATCCAGCAACACCCCTGAAACTTGTGATGTTTGGAACTGCAACGTAACATTAGCAAAAAACAATAAAGCAAAAGCATAAAAGGCAAATCCTCCCTAGCATGTTGCCTCTTTCAGAAGACTGGCTCTCATTATTCTGAGCCTTCTGTTCTCAAAGTCAGAACCTGAAAAAGGCTATTTTGTGTACAAAGAAAGAAAAAGGGATTGTGTTTTTCAGCTTAAAGATGATGAATGCATCATTTGCTGTTAGAGGTAATGAGGATTTCAGTTACTTTTGGCCCCTGTAGGATTTTCTGAGCTTTGCTAAAACGAAAAAACAACAATCTATATTAATGAACACCTCCAAAGGCTTGGGTAAGATGCATAGCTCACATTCACATGGAATAGTACCACCATAAATCGTGTGTGTTGTGTGTAACACATTTAGGCAGCAAACAGATGTGCTCTAATGCAATTTGAGCTCTGTCTGTCCCATAATTCTGCAGGAAAAAGCCAGAAGCCTTTGGCTGAAGGACAGCACACTGCACCTTCACCTCTGGAAGTCCCTGTAGCACACACCCTGCTCATCCTTAGCGTGGCTGCAGCTTCTCTGAGCAGGGAGAGATGCAGGCAGAGCACAGACTGCCTTGGCTTTGGAAAGCTCAGCTCAGGCAGTGCCCTGCTCAGGGTCTGTAAAGGCACATAGGCCATGCCATGGAAGGTTCCTCCCAGTGGAAGATCATCCCTGCTGCTGCAGAGTTTCTGTCACAGCTGGAGGGGTCACAGGTGGTGCAGCCAGAGCTCTGTGGCACAAGTGAAACACCTTGCAAAGAACACAGCCTGCTTTGCACAACTTGCAAGACAACCCCGTGGCTAGATATGCTTTCAGTTAGCCTTCATGGGAACTGGTGAATGTAAAAGGTATTAATTTAACCTGTGTACACACACACACACACACACAAGAACACCCTTATGAAACCAGGTGTACCACAGCAGCAGTGCCCAAACCAGGAGCAAGCAGGGGCTGTGGCTGCTTTTCAGCAGAGCTGAGTGAACCTTTTTTGAAAAGGATGGAGCCAAGGACCCGAGGAGAGGAGAAAGCCAAGGGCACTCGAAAATGCAGCAGCTGGAATGTTGCCCAAAGCAAACTTCCATGAGATGATTTCCAGCATAACCACCACCTGAAAAATGAATGCTGAGCAGAGCCCCAGCTCCTCCTGCGTTCAGAGGAGCAGTTTTTTGCAAGAGCCTTGCCCTCTGTGATATTCAGGTACGGTAACACCCAAGCACCAAGTTTCAGCACTGATCTTTATAACTAAAACAAACCTGTAGCTCCTGCCTGCATGCTGATAGCAGGGTCTAAGAGCAGGTATGAAATACATATGTACCAAACACATCCATGCCAGACACTGCAGCTTCCCAATTCCCCATCCTCTCATGTGCTAAGGGGCAGTTCCTTCAGCCTGCAGACTGCACATGGACCTTTCATCCACACATCCTCTGGTTATGCCACTTTCAGAACTGAATCCTACCCACAGTGGGATGAGATCAGTCCCCTGAGGAAGGGCAGCTCTGTGCCTAGCAGAGGAAAAGTCTGTGATTTAAAAAAAGGTGAAATAAATCTATTATCCAAATGAACAAAACCTTCCCCATAGAGAGAGAGGCAGAATTCTGATGTAATGATAGCTCTGCATGCACATTGCTCTTGAACTGAGTCCCTGCATGACAGGCAACCAAATATCTTGGAAGCAAATCAAGCCCAGAATATTTCTCTTTATTTTTTTTTAAAGACACTTATTTTGCACAGTACCACGAGAAAAATTTATGCCCCACTGCTGTCCCCTGATTTCCATGAGATCAACTGGAGTTTTTTATTCTGGGGAGGGGAACAGAAGGAGAAGGAGGTGGCTGACGGGTTAGTAATTTACAGATCCATATTTCTTTTATACTGCAAGTATGTTCCATTTGTTCTGAAAATATGTAATGATCTAAAATGGGGACAATTTTAATGAATTGGATTCATAATATTTCATATCTTGCTGCCAGACTCTTAGTCAATCAAACTAATGTTATAAAGGAACAGCCAACAGCCAATTTTGACATCCTTTAAGCAGGTCAGTTATAAGCCAATTAACTCTACCTACTTGGTCTCCGAGGTCTGAATAAAATATAGCCCATTTTGATTAGAAGCACTACTTCCACCAGTGTGCACGTGCCTTAAAATAGACTGCAAAAATGCTGAAAGCCCCACGGAATTGTGAGAGGAAGTCTCAATCCTACTGAAGTCAATTACAGTAATACAATTTCTCCTGACTTCTCACAGATCACGGGAGCTCCCAGACTCACACAGTGTCATTCCAGTTTTATTGGAGAGCAGACAAACTGAGTGCTGCATTCATCACAGCCCTCCCTTCTGCTGAACACAACTTTTCTGCAACGTAAGGCAAATTGAAAGCATCGGTCCTGAATTCCAGCAAAAATTCCTGGAGAACTAACTTCCAGCAAAAGGAAATCAATCAGGATTGCGTTTATATGCACCTCACATTAATTCCTCCTGTTTATTTTAACACAACTTGCACATTATTGATAACTGACAGATCCTCCTTGACTGGTTTGACAAGAAATGCAGTTATTAAAACTGGGTTAAATAAGACTCATCAAATTATTTCTACTTTGCATTAACTTGAACTTATACATTTTATTTTATTAATTAACAAAACAATTTTTCTTCTTAATCACATAATGTTTAAGAGATGAGAAATATGTAGAAGTTTCTTTTCCCAAGAATGTCCTACTTTACATTCCTTAAAAAATGGGTGGATTTTTTTCATTATTTGTGCCAATTCCCAATAAAATACAGTCATTTTCTTTGGAATCATACTGATGAGTAGGGAGTGCTAGAAAATTCTTGGTTTTTATGGAGTCACAAAAATGCCTTGTAAATGCCTCCTGTCATTCACTGCATTATATACCTCATGTAGTCTGAACTTCAGAAAAGCAGATCTGGTTTAAAAAAAAAACCACCACCCCCACAACAGCAATAAAAAACAAACAATAAACATAACCCACACAAAAACCAGACCAAACAGAAAAAAACCTCCACCAATACCTAAAATCTCCAGCAGCATAGAGAGAATTTGGCTTAATTTGTTGGAAAAACTCCAAACTGGGAAAAATCCTTAGAAATCAAAATTCATCTGAAATCTTACTTTTATCTTCCTATTATTTTAACACACTAAAAAAGAGTCTGCATGGAACATGTAGGCAATAAGTCAGATTTTTGTTTGCTTTCTTTGTTTCTGCATAAGCCAAATTCACAAATAACAGAACTTTTTGAAACCATACCAGCAGCAAATCATCCTACTTTGTTTCACCACGTTTGCTACTGCAATTGTACAGTCAATGAAAAAATTAGGAGGAAAGAGGTGAAAAAAAAATGAAGAGAAAGATGTATGGCTAATAATCCAAGGGCACAGGAAGCAGCAAGCCCAGGATTTAGAACCATCTAGAACTGCCAAAAAACCACATTATGAAAAGCTAGAGGGGCCTGACACCCAGCAACTGGGAATGGCACAAACCACAGGAAGCCAGATGGATTCCAGCCAGGCTGGTCTGGCCAAATGCACAAAGACAGAACATGAGTTTGAATCCAACCTAAGAGGATTTCATTGACAGGAACTGGAATTAAGATGATACAAAACAGAAAAAATGTAATATTGAGGGCTGTAAAATTTACTCATGCTCAGGAATGTAAATAAGCTCTACTATAGTAAGCTATAGAGTAATTTAAAATAAAGATACAACTCTTTCTTACAGTGAATAAAGTAATATTGAAACTCTTTACCAAGGAACAGAAATACAACTTTTTTGATTTAATGGTTAATTATACTGCACCTAATTATTAAAATTCTTGATAACTGATGCAGTAGAAGCAATTGTATCTGACTTCTGAAAATAAAAATGTGTCATAAACATTTTCTGTAAAACACTACTTTTTCAATTTTCAGGTGATTGCCTGTCCTATGCCCATCACCCTTCTGCATGTCCACTGAGCTTTAATTAGAGTTGAAGTATGTCTTGATTTCCTTATTAAACATCATAGGCAATTTAAAAGAAAAGGTCATAATTTTAAATAGGCAGGGAACCAGGAAAATGCATTTAACCTATTTCAAAAACATAGCATTAAATCAAGTCATGTATTTTTTAAGAGAAAATTTCTGATCATTTCAAGGTATAAATTAATTTTTTACTGAAGCTGGGAAAAGTCTGTGCTATTCTTGAAAATGAACCTAGGGAGCAAAGGGGATGTCAGCTACAGGAGGGCATATATGTAATTTGCAGTCCAAGGTGCTTGTACTCTAATGGGTACATGATAGGGGGAATGGCTGGAAGTTGTTCACACAGGAATGATCATTATTTCCATCCCAGAAGGACTTGCTTCAGGAACTTTGCCTGCCTGTCTACACCAGCACCTTTGGTCTGCAGCACTGATTTACCTCCAGGATAAAACCAAAATCACTTGCAAGCCATCTATATGGAGATAAATGTATACACACTCTAATTCTTCTTCCTTGCTATGGAAGTGTCAGAAATATATGCACTGGGGTTTTTTCCCTTAGAAGACAATTTTTAACATCTCACTAATTGCTTTTTGTTAGTGTCAGAGCAAGGGATTTGGGGAGAAGGATACTTTATACAGGTGGTCTTTTCTTCTAAAAGGTTATTCATTAAAGAAAAGTAAGTGCTACCTAACTACCTGTGCATTTTTCATTGAAGAATCTTTCATAAGCTGTTGTTTCCTTTTTCTTACAAACAGCTGTCATAGCATCCTTTCATTAAGTAATCAGCTTTACTCACACACACTCAACAGACATTGTAATTGCTTCTTATTGGGCTAATATGGAAAAAAATAATTGGCATCTTGGCATCAGAGACATGGCTTAAAAGGAAATATTCCACATGGAGGCAAAGCGACATAACATTCAAAATTTGACGCTTCAAATTAGATACCCAGTCCCCCTGCCTATGAATTTTTATGCAAATGTTTAAGTGAACAGCACTAATCAGTGTAAAATTAAATATCCTTAGCTTTTGCAATACTGGGGTTGTGTTCTATTGTTACATAACTCCATAAATTACTTGCTTTTTGGCAGTCCTTAAGTCACTTACTTTAGTATCTGAACGTAGCTCCAGGCACATAAATTTGAAAGTGTGATAATAGATTACCTCAGGCCAGACAGTGAATCAATGTCTAAGTCAGAGGGGGAAACCAGGAATCCCAAGCATCTGTTGAAAGAAAAGGTGACACTGCTCAGTGCAGATAAAAAAAATATTTCATTTGCAGCCCATGAAAATACAAAGCAATTATGCTCCTCAAACTGGAATGCTCTCCTTGAGATACTCTTAAACACATTGTGTATTCCTTTACCATCATTCTTAGAGAAGGAAGTGCGGAAGGATTAAAAGCACAAAAAGCCAAACCTGAAACTCAAGGCATTCTTCATTAGGATTAAATCACTAATTGCTTGCACTTTTCTTGTAGTGGTCCTAATTACATTGTAAATAAGATTATGTACAGGATCAGCTGAATTACTGAAACAGTTTAATTATCCTGAAAAATGCTTGTAAGTGAGTCTATAGGAAGTCAAGAAAGTGGCTTTGTAATTAGTGCAGAAAGTTAAAGTTGTGCCAAAATAACCCCCCACAAGGAAAATTTCATATTTCGAATAAATTTCATGCAAAATTTTTGGAGTGTCAAGGTGAAGGCAGGTTATGAACTTCTTTTTACCTTTATGAACTGCAGAAAAGCTATTTTAAAGAGTACAGTCCTGCAACAATTATTCCCCCAGCAAGCATGAATGGGACTAGGAAAGCAGAGAGCTGGGAAGATCATGGTAGGGAACCTAACAGCTTCAAGGACCCTAAAACCTACCTACATGAGAAATTTGTCAAAGGTTCAGTGAGTTTCCACATGCTCTAGTTTCAATGAGCCTTCTTTTTAAACACAGGTAAAAGCCTTCAGAAAATTTCCAGCCAGATAAACAAGAGCTGCTTCTTCCTTTTCAGCTAGAATATAAAGTCACTTTAAGAACATTTAAAACTGCTGTGGCTCATTGTCATCAGCTGGGGCAATGTGAACAGTGAAGTGATAAAATCTGAATCACTGCTTGAGCCTGAGATAGGAACTTCCACGAGAATTTGGCCACTATTTCTTTGGGAAGATGAGAAAAGGAAAAATAAATCAGCTTCTCAATATCCCAAATGTTTCTAGCCTCCTTTGGGTCTGAAATTGTTCATTCTTAAATCAGACCTGTGACCCTACATTTTGGCACCTGTGATTGCTGACAGCATCTGGTGCACCCACTACCAGGAAACATTTCTGGATGTGGAAATGAAGAAGACTCACTTAAGATGCCAAAAGACCTATTTTGGCATTCAAGGAACATCTCAAATAAGTGGAACAACAGCAATTTTTACATAATGCTGAGACATCATTTCTATTTTGTTTGCTACATTATGTATTTCCTTTGGAATCTGATAACAGGAAGAGATTGGTAAGCAAACTAAATACCACGTCTTTACAGAATTCAGGAGGCTTTCAATACATCCCAGGAGAGATGTGGAAAATAATGCTTCACCTTCTAGAAAACTTAATGCAGTCTGCAAGGTGGAACACTGGAGGGACAATCTGTGCATCACAAAGCAGCACATTTGCACATGAGGCATCACCACAGACACAGCAGAGCAGCCTCAAGGTTAAACAACCCCCATGCTGAGAGCTGAGGCAACTGCTCTGAATTACAGCTGGAGCCAAGCTGCACTTCCCTGGAAGTGACCTGATGACTCCCACAAACACAGAGCACTGAAACAAATCAATTATGGAATAATAATGATGCTTCTGCCATTTCTAAACTTCCGCAAATCCGTAGTGGATTAATTTTCATCTCGCAGAATCAGTGACAAAGGACTCACCTTGTTTTCTTTGAAAAAGAAAGGAATTAAGTTTTCTTGGAAATTATGTCTCTAACCACCTTTGGAAAGCCTAGGCAGACCGAAAAAACACAGTGCACAGTGTTAATCAGTGCCTGACCAGGAGCAAAGACATCATCATCCTTCTCAGGTGGGAATAAAAGCCTAAAAACATTCCACAGTGGCAAAATGTAAATGAACAGAGAAATTTCAGCTGCTCTGAGGGCTGGAACACCTCTGCTATGGAGACTGGGAGAGCTGGGGCTGTTCACCTGGAGTGGAGAAGGCTCTGGGAGAAACCTATAGCACCTTGCAATACCCAAAGGGGGATACAAGAGAGACAGAGGAATTTTTGACAAGGACATGTAGTGATAGGACAAAGGGAAATGGCTTCAAACTGACAGAGGGCAGGTTTAGAGTAGGCATTAGGAAGAAATTCTTCCTGTGAGGGTGGTGAGGCCTGAGAGATCCTTGTGCATGCTGAATTTAGCCATTTTAAAAGTGCTAATTTTCAGTTTAGAGCAGCAAACAAATTGGATGGCTTGTATTTGAACACTTCCCCTTAAGAGATTTGTGAGGTTTGGACTGAGTCCTCAGAATACACTGGGACTCCCACCAATGTAAGCTGCATGTGCAAACTGAAAGCAGCTCATGGTCCTGTGAGATAAACTGCTTGCCCTTTTTTATCCTGCAGCACATAATTTGGGAAAGATAAATCTGCTTTGCTTAGTGCAAATCAAAACTGCAGTGTCCATAACATTTGAATCACGTCTTGTTGCTAATCCTACCTATAATTCCATACTATTAGACGTCCTATTTTAATGATTCTACTCTGACAACAGCCAAACTTCTTGACCTCTGGCATCAGATCGTGAAATATCTCAAACATATCTGAATGCTCCAAGGCATGGGTACTTCAGAAAGTCCAGGGGAAAGTGATATTTGGGTGGTGACTGTGGCTTGCATGGGAGCCCACCATTCCCCAGAAGAACATAATGATGCAGCCAGAGCTGGACCTTAAGGAAAACCGGAGAATTGACAGCCCCTATTAGTTCTTTTCCCCCAAAAAAAGAAACAAACAGAACCAACAAACAACCCAAACCAAAAATAGATCCTCACTGCCAATAAAATGATGTAGTTGACAACAGAGGCTTGTGCTAGATGCAGGCACCAACCAACTGCACCGGAACTGTTTGAGAGCAATCACCTGCCCCCTCAGCAGGAGCACACCCACAGCAGAAAATATAGAAAACAGCAAAGAAAGGGATGTACAAATAAATCTTTCATCCTGTGAATTCCAGTAGATATCCAGTAGAAAAATGGAAACCCAAGACTAAATTTGGTTATAAAGACTGCCTTCTATACCTAGACAAAAATCTAACACATACACTTGTATTTTTGAAAGGCAGCTTTGTGTGGTCTCAGGAGATTACAGCATTTAAATGTGGAGCACTTAGCTTTACAACTAAAAGTCAGAACAGGTCATGTCCATAGAGGCCAGTTTTCAGAAAAAACAGGTATTCAGCACTTCCAGTAAATGAGGCACAGTTCAAAGTATCACATCCCAGCCTTTGGTAGTCGTGTCAGGAAATCCTGGCCTAAATATTCATCAAGGTACCTTTGGGTCTGCTCCATCATGATTCAGTGTCTGGTGCCTTTTCCACCCATCAGAATGAGCGTTCAAAATGTCACCTAAGTCAAATAAGTTTCAAACAATTTAGAAACTGGGGAGAACAGCTTGAGTGACTTGGAGAAGGGGTGATTCTGTCTTTAAATGTGATGCCATTTCTCCTCTAGATCTTCCATTCAAATCCAAAGTCAGTCCTTCAATGGGTTTCTACGGGGTGGGCTCTGACCTACACGTATCTCAAGTACCAGACATCTTAAACAGCAACACCATTTCATGAACAGCAAGAATCCAGATAAATTTACATTAACTTCAGATAAAATCCTCTTATAGGCCAAACACCAGCTCTTATGGGATCTGTTCATTGCCATTGCCAGAATGTCCTGTAACATGCACCCTGACTCTGGCTGTGCAAGCTAAATTTGCTGTGATTAGTAGGGCTGAAAGAAAAACGACTGCACTAATATTCAAGCTGTTTGAAGAGAGGTTTACTGCCCCCAAAAGAATCATTTAATTATAACACACCATTTTCTTTAGATCTACGTATAAAAGAGTTAATTTGCCTAAGCATGCACCAATGGGGCTAATGGATAAAGGTTTTTATTAGGGATGTGCCAAATGGTTCAATAGTTATTTGAATACTGTAGAGACCTCTCAAACATGTAGCTTTGGTGTGCAGTAATTCTGTTCAATTAATGGGTTTATTTCCTTCACAGATATTCTTTCAGAAGTGCTCCATCATCCATGCAGTGCTGTTCAGAGACAAGTTGTAAACATTTTCTCTTTACTGGTTAGTTCTAAGGACATGATGCTGCTCTTTCACACTGCTGTACTTGATATGGGAAGGAACCTGCAGAGGAACACATAAAAAATGCTTTACAAATTCTCTTTGGACGCGAGTTAATTGGTGATAATAATATTGTTGCAACTAATGAAATCACATCAGCTTTCAAACAGTCTCTAGCACACTCTTCTCCACCTCAGCTCTACATGGCAGAAGGTGGCACACTCAGCATCCCTTGCAGCATTAGTTCCCAGCCACAGCCACTGATATGACTCTAAATCTCCTGAAGCAAATGCAGCTCTGGTATCTGTGCATTACTGCTGAAACTCCACACCTCCACATTAATCTGAAGTTTTAATAGCTGTCAGTAATAAATTAAAAAACAACCAAAAAAAGGCTTTCTTTGCCACACCTACACAATTAAAGGAAAGCACAGCACAGTCCAATGCACACATTAGCAGACATCATTGAAGGAAAACTTCTCCCTCAGTGGTCTCCTCTGTGCTGCTTGCCTCTTCCTTTAGTTCCTCTTTCCCTTCTGAACTCTGAAGAATTCCCCTGACAGGGCTGGGAAAAAATGACAGTCCTGGTATGGCCACTGCCATCCATTAGCTGTCCTTGAATGCATTCTCTCTCTGCCCTTAACCTTTATCCAGATGGTTTATTTGAATGTTAGAGAGCAGCATTTGTATGAATAAACCTTCTTAGATGGTCTTGAGGCCCACAACTTCAAAAGCATTTCAGTGACTCTCTGTCATTGGAAAAAAATGAGTCTGGTAAAAATTCATGCAAAGCTGTCTCTAGGAATTATTTATTAAACCTCTTTGGCCATGTTACATTACAAAGACATATTAAATCTTTATGTAAAAAAGACTTTTCCTATCCAAAGGGAGCTGAGTTAAACTTATAGTACTTTCAAATGATCTGCTCTGAGTTTAACTTTGTTAAGTTACCTTTGCCATGATTTTTCCTGGCTGTTAACAAATAGAGTTGCAAGTAAGCAATGTGAAATGCTGCATGAGCAGCCCAACATGTATTGACAGAGAATATGAACATCTGAATAAGAGAAAAGGTTGAGATTCCCTCCAGGATAACTCTTCTATCTCATTAATCGTAGGCATCACAGCCCCAGTATTACCTTAATTTAAAAAGTAAAAATAAATCATTAACTTGTGACTAAATATTTCTAAAATTAAAATCTATGGATTCCCATATCTATACTCCTGTGCCTTCCTCTCCCTTTCTGGTTTTTGGCTGTATGAACACCTAGCCAGCAGGTATCTCATTTTCTGTACTGCACTAGAGCTCCTGCCATCTATAGAGATGCTGAGAGCCGCTGGCCTCCTGCATACAGGGAAGGGACTCTGCATCTGCACAAGGCTCAATGCTGGCATTTCTTGCCTCTAAAATGCCCTGACAACATTTTTGATGTGACATTGTGAAGAGAACTTTTAATATTCTTCAGCAATTAGCAACATAAAGGAAGTGATGCAGACACCTCTAGCTAGCTAAATTCAATACCTCCCCTATGGTGTTTTGGTTTCTTTGGTTTTCCCCACCTTTAATTCCTTAGTTCTCCATTTTCTGAGCTTTGGGGGGTCTTTTTCTCCTGCCACAAGCACAAGAACAAAAGGAGGGTAGAAGTCATGAATACAAAGGGCCATAAACATCACAACATTTACATGGTGATGTTTTTACAGTGGCCAAATGATTGCCTAATGACATCTCCAGAGCTTCCAGAGGTTACACCAGGCAGGGTCGTGAGAGAGGTTTTGCTTTCTTCAGCTACTTAGTGTAGAAAAGGTCCACAAAGGAGGCACCTTGTTCTTTCTCTAGTAATGAACTTTGCAACTTGAGATGGAGGGAAAAGTACACAGGTTCTGGAGACTGAAACCAATCATCAAAATAATACTTCTGAAATTGTTTCCCTCAATTATGCGATAAGAAGACACAGATAGGGCTTTGTCCTGTTTACCCTTCCTAGCAAAGATCTTTTATTTCCTAAACAAGGGCATCATATTTAAACACAGCAACTCTTCCAGCAGTTGGAACTGAATACCATTGAATACATTGACCTTTACAAAGATTCAAAAATAACCTTGAATGTTGTCTTGCATTAGCTTTCATTATTATTCGATTGCATCTGATGAGCTGGCAGTAATTTCCACTTGTGGTTGCTATTGTTTCTGCAACAAACACCTTCTCTTCTCTACAGGGCAAACTATATATGGAAAAGTGCACTAAAACCTCCCTGATAAAATTCGGAGAATACATGTCAGTGCAGTGGATGTCTGGACCACTGGTCAGAGCAGCATCTCACTCACCCACCCTCAATACAATTTAAACAAATTTCTGCTAATTTCTCCTGTTTTTGTCCTCATGCCACCCAATATTTTTAAGAGCATTTATTTCATCAGAGCCTTATTTTCTACATACACAGAATTCAGCTTTGTTCTTCTGGGAAAAAAAAAAAGAGGAAAAAACAACTGAAAATTACTCTAACTCAAATTCTTTCAAGATTTAGCATTTTTAGAGAGACAGAAAAGACAGGTTTGCTCTTTGTCCACATTTGTATGAGTAACACCTGTTTCTCACCTTCATTCTGCTTCTACTTGCACCACACCACTTCAAAGTAAGTTTACAAGTGAGTGAAATATATTGCTCTGACCTACTTGTTAGTCACTTAAACACCTCCAAGGATCAGGGACTGAACAAGCTGACTATTTTAAAAAACAAAACACAGGGTAGGACTGTCCATTGTTCTCATTCCACCAACAGTCTCAGTGATTTAGAGAATTTGATGTGTGCCCCAAACAAATGGTAACTCCTCCCCAATGGTATTTCCCACCCAGGTATCCCACCTTTCTTGGGCAGATGTTCAAATATCTGACGAGTCCTGCACAGTTGAAATGTGATTAGCAAGAAGGAGTCTCAAACAGTCTTTTTTGGGACCCTTCCCGGGTACTTTGCTCCTTACAAGACTTGCATTATAAGAAAAGCAATAGGCTTTTAATTATATTTTGAATGTTATGCTGTTACAACTGTTACAGCTGTCATTATTTTGAGTTAACTGGACTCTTTGTGGAGAAATATGTGGTAGCAAATGCAGCTTCATTGACATGAATCCATTCACAACCATATTTTAAATCATTGATGAAAGGTGTGATTCATAATTTTTTTTTAAATGGAAAAAAAAAAATTGGCCTTTTCCAGTTCTTGTTCTTTTGTTTGTACCTTGTAATTAAAAGCAAAAGGTGGAAATGACTAGTTTTTCTTTATCTGATAATATATGTTGCAAGGATACAAATGATGGTTCCAAAGTTATAGATACCTCCCTGGTGTAAACAAAGTAAAATAATTGTAGGAAAACACAGTCTTAGTTCTGACTTCAGTAAGACTCTTGCAAACAACCCCAGTGGTCTGCACTAAGACCTCAGCAGATCCCTCAGGTTTAGTCTTGAATCAACACAGATATTTTCTTGTTTACCCACATTCTAGAAGAGGAGAACTTCAAATATAAGTAAACATTCAGCTTTATAAACTGCTTGTATTAATAATTCATTACACTGCCATCAGTGACTAAATAAATTCTTTTCAAACTCTTATTGTGATGATGTGAAGTTAGTAATAGAAGCTTTCTTCCTGCCAACAGTGCTCAGAAAAATAATTACTCCTCTCTTGTATCTCCTTTCTGGGTAGCACACAGGCCTCAATCTCCCGTGTAGGGAGGAATTTTTGCTTTTACCTGGCCTGCAAGAGAACATGCCAACAGCCAGGTAGGAGGAGTCCTTTCTGCAAAAAACCCTTTCCTATATTTGGATAACGATCCCACCAAAGTGCAAAATGTTCTGTTCTTTGCAGCTACAAAATAAATTGGGAATCAAATGCTTCCTTAGAGGGGGAGCTCTTTCTGCTGACGCCAGTTGCACTGATGAGCCATCTTTGCCCTGCTGGTTTTGTTATGTCAAAAAATCCCAGAGGTGTGCGCATTTCTCCTTTACTCCTCAAAACGCACAATCAAGGCCAGCAGCAACTTGCAACAAAGCAAAGGGGCCACTTCCCATTATTTACATGCTTTGCCAGGTACAATTCAGGCTTAGCATCTCCAAAAGGACAATTGTTGTTGTTTTGCCCAACAACCCCATTTCTAGATTCTGTCATTAATGCAGGTCCTAATTCCAAAATGTGCTATTTATTTTTATTCTGCACACACAACATTACTGTTTTCATAAATAAGTGTTCAGGTTTCACCTGTGCTTAACTGGAAGGGGTTCATGCAATGTTTTCCAGGTCATACCCAGGCCCTAGGTTACAGGAACACAGAATAATGTCCCAGCTGAACATGTGACTGAGGACACTTGCAACTCTACCAAAGTTTTCAAAAGTTTTTTATGCTTAACAGTTTCTGTGCTAGGGATGGTTAAATACTGCTCCAGGGGACAACAGGAGGAACTTAGGCTGACATATTTGTCTTACTGGGTAAGCACCCTGTATGATGCAGGGCTGCACACACGTGTATCAGGTCTGTTTGGATAAGGCACAGAAAATACGGAAACAGAGGTGGATGCTGTCCCTTGTGTCTGCTGCTGCTTTCCTTGCTGCCTATGCAACATCTCCAAAAATTTGTGTGTGTGTGTAAGGTTCTATTCACAAAGCTGTATTTTGACAGAGATAATGTACAAAGCAGCATAATGCTGGAAAACTCATCTAGGCTGGGCTTCATCTGAGACTCCAGCTCATCTATATGCTAATTCAGATGGGACGCAAGGTGGATTCTCCCAAAGACCGTGCCCCTGATATCCTTTTAACACATAATTTAATATTATGTTTTGGGGACAGGCAGTAAAAGTTAGTGCTCTGTGTTGTTCTGTAAATCCACTGATTGCTTCTTTCAGGGATATTGCAGCAAGCCTTGGCTTTTCAGCTGGAAGGACAGGGAGGTCTGTCAGCCTGAGCTGGCTCATTGTGCTACTGAGGCACACACACAGCACTGAAGAGCATTAAATAGCACTTCACAGATGCTAATATAGAGTAATAAATGGCATGGCACAAAGGTATGAGGAAGTGTCTATTTTTACACTGGCAATTGAATACCACTTATGACTGAAAAGGCCATTATTTGCATGCGAAACTTACTCTCTAACACTTGTTATAACTATTGAATTCTAGGCACCCATAGCATAGGGAAAAAAAATTTAAGAAAAAGAAAAAATAGCACAAATTTGTGAACTGAACTCTAAAGATTCCAAGAACAGCAATTATTTTACTCCACATGAAAAAAAAAAGAGAATAAACCAAGCTATTAATGTTTACATACCCTTCATGACGAAAAAATTCTACAAATATGCTCTTTGTAGCATCATTTTTGAAATATTATATAGTTCTTATGGATCCCTTATACAGATACCAACAATGACTACAAAGACTTTTACTAAATGTTTCTTATGGAGTTAAATTTTGCTTTTTGCATTTTTTAAAAATTATTTTTGTTCTTTAAAGGTACAGTAGTTTATAGAAGAACATGAATCACACAGTTCTGAACTGGATCCTTCAATTCCTTTTGTAGGATCTCAAGCTGCATTTAAAAGGTTCAAAGACTAAAAAAAGCACAGTCATTTTTATGAACTTATTTAGTTTTCATCAGTTTCTGAAAGCATAAAATATCGAATTCAATGTGTATGTCATAATAGCTTGCCATGAGTGAAATCAAGCTTGAAATCCCCACATGATAAAAAGTGTAATAAATAACTCATTAAAAGGTGATAGACAAAGGAATTTATACATATTTTGACTCTTCTTATACTTTCTAACAAGCTGTTCAGCTGCATATCTCAGGAAGCCAAACTCAGTTAAGCTACAATAAAAATAACATTACTATAAGCTTTTTCTTTCCCCAGCAGCACCAGAGTAATGAACACAAACACTGAAGGATCAGATCCCTCTTTACACACGGTATCAAATAACCTGTAGCAAAACTCAAACCATAGAAATTGTCAGCTGCCAACCCCTCTGCTTGGGGCCAGTGCTGACAGGTACCAGAAATTAGATAAACAACACCTCTAAGTGCTAAACCAACATCAGTGGGTCTGCAACTACATCCTGCAATGCTTGACAGAAATTTGGGTATGGGAGTTAAACTGATGCTAATTAATATTTAAATGTTCATGCAAGTTTGAGGAAATATAAAATCCTTCAAAACCCTGCCTGGATTTCTGTATTCAAGGAAGGAGGTGGTTTGAAGTCAGTGGGTCAGTCTCTTGGTGGTACAAAACATTTGAACAGAACTCTCCAAAAGGACAGAAATTTGTCACACAAGTCAGAAGGCCAGGACATAACACCTGCAACAGAAACAAGGGGCACAAATCGTGATGCTTTTTATTGCTATTTCATATGCTGCCTCTTCTGTTAGAATATGGTTTTAGGCACATTTTGGTTGCTCTACAGAGCCAGACTGATACAGTTAGAACTTTCCTAAGAGGATCTATTAGTACCACTGATTATGAATAACTACCTCCTGCCACTTGCAAATATTAACATACAAGCCCTCTTATCAAAGCAAACATATCAAAAGAATATTCAGGATTGATTGTGATGATGAATTAAAAAGCTGGTGGAAAAAGTCAACCTTTCCTTCCACCAAGGACAGAGAGTCTTGTAGGCTAAATGAAGTAAATACTACTTTTTTTGACCAAAAAAAAATTATCAGGCCTCAAATATGCATATCTGGTAGGGAGTTTTACAAGAGGAGAATCAGCATAATTCAGTGTAAACCTGATGTTGGCAGCTGGCACAACCACTTTAAAACACAGTAGCAAAATTCAGCATCCATAAGGTACCACAGCCAAAACCATTCGTGAGGTACCAGGGCCCACCTGACAAAAAAGTTTAAACTCTGATTTTCAGACAGTGACTTATTGCCAATATGCAAATTATAGCAGTTACTGGCTAATAAACACTATGTGATCAATTTAAATACCATGTTAGCAGAAAAAGGAAGTAAAAGTGTTTTCATATACAAGCTATTTCCTTCTCATGGCAGTTTCTCTGAGCTTCACTTCGTGAATATGAAAGATAAATTCTTGAAAATATCTGCAGATCTTAAAATCCATATCTTGTTAGAAATAATACTAAAGAAAAAACACTAGCCAGTAAGTGTCAAAGACTAGATATACCAAATGAATTATACATAAGGAAAGAAAAGTCAAATGTTAGTTTCAATGCATGGGACAAACCTTCAGGCTGATACAAACTCATACAGCAAAAGTCTTTTGTACAGAGTCAGGTATTCTAATTAGTCTTCAAAATAATTTTACCATAGGCAATTGTAGCCAATCAACATCATTCAACAAATTTCAAGAAATTCATTCACCTGTATTATTGCTCATGGCTTGATTACAGCAGAACACACTTCAGATTAAGGAATATTAAAGGAATAAGACCATTCATAAACACAGCTAATTTGGACAAAGAAAGAGATATTCTGGAACAGTTCTTTGTACAGATAAATATCCTCTCAAATTGTTGATGGATGTCCCACTACAGGATCAGTCTTTCCCCTGTGACAGGAATCTCTGAAACCAAAATAACCAAATCATGAAATAAATCCTGGGTACAAGTTTACCACACTGAAGAGCCCACAGAGGTTTCTGTCTCAAATACAATCTATACCCAAAGTTATAAAGTAATAATCCTGTGATATTTCCTGGTCAAAGTAGAAGAAAGCAAAAAGAATAAGATTTCCCTGTCTACATTACCCAGATATGTGTGTGAAGTCACAGTAACTTTTGCTGTTCAAAGGCATTCACTGCATCTTGGAGGAACACTCAGGAGTCAAAGAGAATGCAGCAACACTAAAGAGCAGGCTATAAATAGGACAGTTACAAAAACTGTAAGGATTTCCAGTGGCAGAGAGTAATTTTTCACTAAGCCTTTCTCATATCAAAGTTGAATTCAGCTCTACATTTGAGAAGAAGAAGACAGAGTTCACAAAAGCAGATGCACTGCATCTTCACAGGAACCTTGCAGAGAGGGCCACGTGAAGCTGGTAGACACATTAAAATGAAGAATAGGTCTGAGCTTCAAAGGGAAGAGAATCACTCTCAGATTTACAATAATACTGTCATAGAACATCATATTTAAAGAAGACAACATAAAAGGAATCAAAATACATTTCCTGAAGTATAATAGGCTTTATTCTTTTAGCTTGGATGTGGAAAAAAATGGAAATATGAGAGGCAAATGACACGAAACTTTCACTGGCTTGGGGAAGGTGGTCTACCAGTTTTAAAAACTTTTCTCTGGCTGTGAAAATTTAAGATATGCATTTATCAAAGTAACTCTGAACACAGCTTAGGGTCCATGGAGTTTGCTTCAAACACAAGAGACACTTTTAAGCTGCCAGTGCACTGTGTTGCTTATCTACACGAAGAGTCACTACAAAGCCCAAGAGAGAGCTGCTGTTGCCTCCCACCTGAGTGCAGCTGATTAAGCATGTCCTTGACAGAAATTGTCTAAGTGACTTTTAGGTTCCAGGAACTTAACCAAACTAAGAAGACATCCAACAGACAACAGGGTAGGACAAAGAAATTACAGTTCTTTCAATTTTCTTCAAATCTAACTCTTCAAGAGAGGTTTGGTAACCCCAGGGAACAAAAACATGCAGTCAAATGATTGTACATTGCAGTACTCCTCATCTACACTGCCCTTCTCATCTTCTTCCTTCTGGAGTCACAGGTTGAGCTGTAACCACACCAGAAAGACAGGGAACATCCACTGGTGTGCCTGATTTGTCCTTTTTTTCCTCCTCTCTAGCATGTGCACTGCACAGTAGACTGTCACACACCTTAGGAGGGACAGAGGATCAAGGACTATTGTATTAAGATGAGAAGTGACTGCAGTCACACAGAATCCTCTGTGAACAATGTCATGAGTGCTGCCTGTGTCTAAACAGCTCAGATGAGAACTATTTTCAGAGCTTTTCATTACTATTGTGTTTTTTCCCAGGTCACACTAGAAAAATGTCTATTTGAGGCAACTGATACTTTATTCAACCTAGTTTAAAGTGGTTATTTTGAATGATTTTCCCCCCACACTTTTTATTGATAAGCCATGCACAAATCTAAGGGCTGTGCAGAAATATGGCTCTGCCAATTACCTTGGTATGAAGAGCTACTTTGAACATCCCAAGGGAGTGACCAGTCAAAAGATGCATTTTGACCACTACCCTGCATGTGACCTGCATAGGCAGAAAAGTCTTTCAATTTGTGTAGCCCAATAGCCAGCACACAGGAGAAAAACATCAAAACTGGACAAATTAGCAAGACACACGTGAAACCACTGAAGAAAGCTTTTTAATTAAAAAGCTAACCTGCTGATTGACTTGATCTGATCCTGATTTTTCAGTTCAACATTTCATTCAATAGACATTTTTAGATGCTCTTACATCTCTATTTAGGTTAGAAACCTGTTTTGCTAATTCATTGAGGCATCTGATGTATCACATTTAATACAGGCCAAACTTTGTTACAAACCCATGTCAGAATGCACAAGCCTATCTGGGGCACTGAAATTTTGCCAGCTGTTTTATAATCTTCTGTGTGCAAACTGCAGTCACCAAATTTGCAGCCATTTGAGTGGTGACTGCATTTTCTACCCTGGTGTCATTGTCACAGTTCTATGTAAGGGGTGTCCTGCAGGTTTTTATAATGTTTAATGTATATCCCTTTATGTCCAAAGTTTTTTTAATTTAATGGAACAATTTTAAAAATAATTTATAAGTCTGTGTGTCAGTTTTAAAAGTTAATTTCTTTTTTGCTTGTTGGTTTGGGGTTTTTTTCAATTCAAACAAAAAATAGAGGACAAGGACAGACTTGATGCAGATTCTTTGCAGATAATGGAGGTTTCACATAAAAATCTCACTAAAAAGAGTTTCAATTACTGTTGTGGGATTTTTAATTTTTTTTCCCTTTAGTCTGCCCACATTAATTTCAATTAATTTCTTTAAACTTAACCTTGAGGAATCATTTGTTAGGGAGTGAATAAACTCTTCCCAACTATGAGGGAACTAATGTTTTCACTGATATTTTCCAGTTAAAACACTGCAGAACAGCCTATATCAAAGCAGTAAAATCACATAAGTGCAGCAGTAGAAATGGGCAGGACACCAGGTAAAGCCTCATTTGAATTCAGTTATAAAGTCTGGAAAAAGAAAGTCTTTGCCCCTGTTTAGCCCTGGAGTAACAGAAATCAGGTTGAATTGTATTCTGAACCCAAAACCCCAAGTGATACACAGGCTATTTTAATCATAAACTAAGTATGCAATGCTAAGGAATCTGATAAGGTTATGGACTCTTTCTGCATTGGGAAAAAAACAACAGAAGAAGCAATTTTTTGTCTTTGAGGTAATTTGTCAAATACATTAAATTAGAACAATGGGGTTTTTTATTACCTCCTGGTTTTGGTGTACCAGAGTTTTATTATATTCAAATCTTTTGAGTCATAAAGATTGGAGATAAATACATATAATGGAATAGTGTTAACATATCTCAAGAACAAATAAGCATTTCTTTTCATTTTCCTTTTCATTCTACCATTTTTCTTCTTTAATCCAGTAAAAAAACTGAAGAAAGATGTCTGCTTCTCTAAATATCTCATTTCTCTATCCCCAATAGATTTTGTGTAATCTTGAAACAGCAGCTACTTCTGGTAAGAAACAGAATGACTAACAAATTATAAACATAATAAAACTATGCAGTACTAGAAAAAATATGATTTATTTGTTCCCTGGGTCCCCAGGGCTTTTCTGTTAAAAAGAAAAGGAAAAAAAAGATAAAAGACAAAATAAAAAACCAAAAAGCCCTGTTTGTTTTGCAATCGAATAAAGGAAAAAATATTGAGCTACAGGTTCATTTTCTGAAATTAACAAAGTGCACTCACCAACTGACCTAAACAATCCTTAAAAAACCCTAAAACCAAACAGCTGGGTAGCCAATCCATATATCCACAATAATAGATAAGCCAAGGTGCATCCTCTGGTTAATTCTGAAAAATACCAAAGATTTTTTGCTACTACTGGAAGATGTTAACAGCCACTATCAAGGAAATCTGTGGTCAATAAATATTATTAGAGACCAGTTCAACTCAATTAGGTGTGTTAAGGACTTCTTTCAGGTCCAGAACAACAAATTCTCCTTACAGCACAGGGAGACTAAAACACCAGGACAGGTCGATATTTTTCCTCTCTTTGATACTCTGTATCCAGGTTAAAATATCTATGGCATGCCTTCAGATTCCGTCTTTTTCTCCTTATAATCACACCCCTGCCCCCATGCAAAAATTCTCCTGCTGCTCAATTCAGGATTTGTTTCATGGAAGGGCTTTGGCTGCTTTAATCTTCCCATTCCAGCATTTTGCAGAGTGGCTACAGCTGTAGCAAGGCCTGAGTGACAAGAAACACAGAGGAATCCTTGTTCCTTTCTTGCCCTTTTTCATCTCTTTTTGAAGATTATATCAACTACTGCTATCTCCTAAAACCTGCACTGCAAGTTGTCAGGGAAACTCACACACATTCCTTAAGCCAGTGGAAAACCACTGCTGACACAAGGGTAATTAGGAGTGGGTTTACATTGAACGAAATAAAATTCATAAGGAAAGATGTTCATGCAGAGATGAAGCTTACAGACCATGGAGAGCACAAAAATCACCTGCCTAGACATATCTTAAGGGTCAGAAGATGAACAGAGAGTCAGGAAAAAGCTATCAAAGGTAAGTCAAAGGAAGATAAATAGAGAAATTAACAGAGAAGAAGACATGAGACTGGAACCCTTCACCAGTCACTTCCCTGTGCACGAAGGGAACAAGAAACAAACTCTGCAGAACTTTGTACTTTCAACCTCCAGTCACCAAAGCATCTCCAAATGACACAAATTCAGAGCCATTGCTCTCACTCCTTTGAAAGAGCACAATATCTATTCTTCCCCCCATTTTATAGATAAGGGAAACAATGCATGGACAGACTGAAGTCAGCTTGAAGAACCTGCAGACATGTTTTGTGTTACCTGTGCATTCAACCTCTTTGATGATAGGAAGTCTTAGGCAAGAAGAGTCTCGTTCGGTTTTTCAATCACTTCAGGTGCTTGATATAAACAAAGTTACAGAGCCCTGCTCCATTGATTCATATCACAGAGGTAATTCTTAGCCAAGGGAATAGTTTCTCTTGACTCACAACTTGCACAAAATTGAAAAACAGGGCTCCTCCTGGCAAGGCATCCTCCACTATTTTAGTAAAGCAGCAAACCAATTTCCTGAAGAAAGTTGTTTTCTGATATATAGCACCAATCTTTAAATGATATCTAAGTTTGCAGATGAAAAACATATACAAATATACTTTTAGTCATGGGTGGTTTTTTTGGTGAAGGTCATAATTTTCAAAAATCTCAAGGGTTTACATAATCGTATATCAATATACTTAGATGAAAGACCATGTGCAGTCATTTATATGTGAATTTCTGCATTTGTGTCAGTAGCATGGAGCTGTTGGGCTACTGTGCTCCAAAAAGCAGTTATGTTTCCATGGAAAATTTAGTGTTTCTTCAATGCAGTTGACTGCTGGGACTAAATTTGTAGAAGTGGGATGCTTGTCACCACAGTGCATAACAAACAATGCAGTTTCCTACCTTCCCAGTGCTTGATATTCAATACCTAATTTAAGCCTTGGTATTCCAGTCTGTACTCAGATTGTCTATTAGAGCAATTGTGCAGAAAATCATTGAGAAAAATGGTTTCCTCTCCCATATACATAGTCTTTGCCACCAGAGGTCAAAAATTAGTATACAGATCTATTATTAATTTTAATTAATTTCTAGAAATAATATTTGTGAATATGATTATTCACAATTTATGAGCTGATATTTAAAATCTGTGAAGTAGCCCATTTGACATACCTCATAAATTACACAGTACATTATTAGCTCATGAGTAGAGAGCATAGGACTTAGAATAGATTGTGTGAAATGCCATATATATGAATTTGAAATTCATCCTCTATTAATATTCTCTAATTAGTTAAAACTTGCTGCTTATGAATTTCCCCGCCAGCAGAATCATGGAACATATGCAAAAAAGCAAAAAACAAAGAGGGTGATAGCAGTTTCAAAGCAAAACCTTTTGAAATTCAAATCATTATTTGTGGAGAGAGAAAAAACCCAAAAAATCACAGTACTCAATTACCCTGTAGATGGAGAGATGGAAAAAGGCAGGGAGAATGGTGACTTGCACTGTCTGAGGGACGTGCAATGGCTTCAGAATTGACACATATTGAGTCACAATTAGAGGTAAGTTTGTCATTCCCAGTCTTTCTCCTAACACCATAAAATTGCTCTTTCTTCTTACCACATGCATGAAGAACACAGATATGCAATTATTGCTAATTGGTTTTGGTTTTTCATGCATAGTTAATGCAACCTTATTTATACAGGGCAACCAACTCCCCTCAGGTATACCTAATTTCCTGTAGCATTCATGTAATACATTCATTTAAAATCTATAAAATGCATTGCATCCTCAGATACAATGATATAAGAGTCATCCTACCAGACAAAATTAACCCTTTCTCCCAAATAGTATGTTTCAGTAAATGTTTAAATAGGCATTTTCTCTTTTCCACCAATATAACTCCATTATGGATGCTTAGGACCCATAACGTGTGGAGAAAAAACCCATGAGAGAAACACACCAGGCAGCAATAAAGGAGCAGAAATCACAGAATCAATGAGGCTGGAAAAGACCTCTGAGATCTTCAAGTCCAACCTCTGACCAAACACCACCTTTTGAACCAGGCCATGGTTCCAAGTGCCACATCCAACCTACCTTTCCTTAAACACCTCCAGATGCCATGCTAAGGCCTGAGACGTGCCACAGAAATAAGCTAGGACACACAGAAATCTGTCTTGCACTCCCTTGGATGTTTTGCATGAACACACATCCAAGTCTTTGCACTCTAAGTTATTTTTGGTAATTACAGGTGTTTGAATGCACTTCTATGAGTTCTTTTTACTCCATGGTACAAAACCTACTGAACACTTCTATGCTGTGTACAGGAGGCAGAACCTCTCTGCACTGTTCTCCTGCAGCATTTCAGAACAAACTGGAAAATAGGAGAGCTGACCTAAACATTTGGATTCAATGCCTACATTTAAAAGCAAAAACATTTCCTCTGATCATTATTTATTCTTCTAATATACACTCATTGTATTTTCCTGCTCCAGAAATTTAAATCAACTGAGAGTTGCACTCACCTGACAGCCCAGCTGAACTCTATAAATTCAATGTCTGGAGGATTTCTGAGAGCAGCCTTTACCCAAGTGGCCCTCAGCTCCCTGTTCTGGACAAGATTACACTGTGCCAGTTTGATTCTGCCAACATCAAACTACTGAGGTGTCTGGGGAAGCACTGGGAGTTGATGTGACAGAGTCAGCCCTTCACTACAGATGGTGAAACTATAACTTGAAGAAGTGCAAAGGTGATGTTAAAGCACTGAGCACTCCCCAGAACACCTGACAGACCTTCCCCACAGGTGGCTCCAAGGCCATGCTCCACAGCTCCCTGAAGCTGTACCTTTCTCTCCTGTGAGGACACCTTTCAGCATAGGAGATGCAGACCCCTGACAAGTCAAATTATGGTAAAACAAACCTCCAACTCTCTCTGCCACACAGCACTGACTCCTTCCCTTGCAGTCCCACTTTCTCAGGAAGCTCCCATTCCTGGTGGGTGCTGCTCTCCCCCTCGTGCCTTGACCAAGCTGCTCCATCTCGAACTTCTCAGGGCAGGGCAAGCTGCTCTTGGGAACAGCTCCTTCCCACTGCCCCACAACTGAGAAAAGAGACTGCAAGGCAGCTTGCTTTGCTCCACCTGGCCTTATTTGCCCTTTCAAACGTCCCAGCCAATAGTCATATTAAACTTGAGAAAAACCAATGAGGCTCTCTGTCACATGGCGTAAATCAGAAGTCATGCCATATAAAGAAATGCTAGGAAATCAGCAGAGAGGGCAAAGGCAAACTCAAAGGCAGCAGCTGCACTGGCCACTTGAAAACATGATTTTAATTTTGTTTCTGCTCAGCTGTAGACTTGGCTCCCCCTGAGAAATGTTGGCTCAGTAGACAAATGTCAGTGCTCTCCACTTCCCAGGTCCTTTTGGTGTATTCTCTGCCATCCGAGCAGATACCTGTTCATTTAACTCATTTAATGCAAATTACTCCTTGCAAATATAGTGGATTATTCAGAAAAAAAAATACAATTTGAAAATGTAGTCCTATGCAGCTTGCAGATGTAAGGCACAGTGTATTTTTATTTTAATGTTGTTAAAGATAAGCATGAGGGTTCACAGATTTATTCCTTTTCCTAATTTCTAACCCACTGATATCATGCTTAGAAAGTACTTCTATAACAAAAGATCCCATACTTCTTTCTCTCTGGGGAAATATAGTAGCTTGTCTGAAGAACAACAGTTTGTTAATTATTTCACCATTTATCATCTATGTAGCACACTCCCCTCCCTTGTGGTCAATAACACTGTCAGGAAGACCCAGCTTAATTGAGTAGATATTGACAATCCCTTTATTCTAATTGAGGCATGTAGAAGTAATTTTCAAGCACTGTTGATGGCATTTGGGTGATTAACATCTCCAGGTGTCTTTCAAAATCCCATCATTATTTTCCCTAACAGACTTCACTGGGATGAAACCAGGACATACAGATCCTGCCTTCAGTTCTGCTGTTACCCTGCTCATCTCCTCATGCACTCTGATTCTTTAACTCTGCAGTGTGAGGTCATTTGAAAACGAAACAAAAGAGTCAAAAACCTTGGTCTGTGGGAACCTTTATTACTAGAACTGGTTGTTCATGGTGATTGCACACCATCACTCCAAGGGCTGCTGTTTGGAGGAGCCTGATGTCCAAATAACTCTGTCCCCTTGTTTCTCTGCCATCAAACACGAGACCCCTCCACACCACAGAATATCCCAGTTCTGGCATGAGTTCAGCAGAGCTCTGCTGGCCAGTCTGTCTGGGCAGTGCCAGGCTGTGCCACAGCCCTCCACAACAAACACTGGGCTACAGGAATTATTCAACTTGATGGACCCTTTTAGGTATTGAATGAGGAGCCCTTGCCAAAGCACCTCTGTGTTGTTAGTGATCTCCAACTTGTTTTACATTGGGCCTTAGCAAAGAAAGAGATAAATTTTTAAAAAATAAAACCACAGGTTCAGCTACAGAAGTCCAAGACAGAGGTCTTCCCTTTGCATTATTACACTCCCTTCAGGCTCCTGCCACCGACCTGCCTGAGACTTTGTTCTGATCCTCTCTGGCTTCCTTGCTCTGTTTTTTGTGCACCTTTCACCCGTCAGTCCAATTGCCCTTTTCTTTTTCCACTCATGAGTTCCCAACAAATATAAAAAAAACCATAAATGTCCCCCATGAGAGTCACTTTCCCATACCAGGAATCACCTGTCACTAGTGAAAACATTTTGTGGAGAGTGACATCCCACTTCCCTGTCATCCCTCCAGCAGGGAATTGGGAGGGAACTGTCAGGCTGCCTGCCTGTGGGCAATGAGCTCAGAAAAGCTGCCTGTTGCACCTGCACAATTGGATGAAAGACAGAGAACCAGTGGCAACAAGGGGAAAGGTACAGCAGGGATACAGCCCCCAGCTGCCCTCTGATAACACTGATGCATCCAGCTTTGCTTTGTGGCCTTGCAAGTGTCTGGCATGGGCAGACAAGTACTGGCACAAGCTGTTGCAGGCTTTGTTCTCCACAATTAAATCAATACTTCCTTAAAACTGCATCTCCCTGCAAAGAAATACTGGAATGATAGAATAGTTCAAGCTGGAAGGGACATTTTAAAGGCTGTCTAATCCAATCCCCCTGCAAGGAGCAGGGACATCTCAGAGCCCTGTCCAACCTGACCTTGAATGTTCCCAGGAACAGGGCACCTACCACCTCTTTGGGCAACCTGTGGCATGGTTTCACCACTCTCATTGTAAAAAACTTCTTTCTTATCTTTAACGTAGATGGACTCAACTTCAGTTTAAACCATTACCTCTTGTCCTATCAAAGAAAGACAATACTGTGTCAGCTTAATGCTGCCTCATTGAAAATCAGCCACAGCGGAGTTGTTCCAGAGCTAAGCTGTCCTGACAAAGTAATATGAGCAAATAATTAACCAGCTTTTATTAAGCCATGTGTTTCAGCATCATTTCCTATTCTTGTGTGGCCCTAATCAAGAGCCAGGGCAGGGAATGTCCGTGAACTCCAGACTCAAGGGACCAGTTAGCATTTGAATGTGTGAAGCAGCCTCTGAATTTCCCCGTTTTATGTGCAGTGACTCTCAGTGGCACAGGTCCAACTGATGTGCAATTCCACCGACTGCAGCAGTTCCTGTGGATTTATCCTGGGGAAGTTTTGCTCAGAAGGATTAACTCAGACGGGAACTTTCCCCTGAAAGTAGAAGAATGAAAGAAATAGTGACATGGAAATCCTATTAGTGGTTCCTGCCATTATTAACAAGATGAAGACAACCACTTTCTAATAAGCTGTTTACTAAAACCTAATAGTTGTCTCTCCCCTGGTTCAGGTGGGCACTGATCCATGTGGGGATCATGGAGCACATTAATCTTGTCTGGGAGCAAGGGCTGTTCCCAGGTGTTTTGTATTCCGCAGCTTCCAGGTGGGCAAGGTGAAAACCTCAGGTATTTTCAGGAGAAAGTGTCTAATTCATGGCACTGAGTGGAAGTTAGAAGTGAGCTACTGGAGCATGGAATCTGCTGCAGAAATCCAGAGCAATAACCCACCAAGAATATGCCCTGTCTTGTAGAACCAGCTGATATTGTGATGTCCAGAAGTGAAACAGTTCAGTCTACATCAACAGACACAGTATTTTCCTGAAGTGACTTTTAGAATTCAAAAATTTGCATAGATAACTAAAACCTTTTATGAAACATGATGTTCTGCATTTTCAAAATGTCACAGAGCAACCCTTTTAAAAATAAAAAATAAAGCAAGTAATGACAATTAGCTTTCTTCATTATGCTGAAAATGAATCTACAAATACTTAAAACATCTGCTTTGGTTTGTTACATTTCTTTTCCAAACAGTCTTAGCTACCAGAAGGAGTTCTTAAAGGTTTCCTGGGATAGAAACCAGCAAAAAAGAAAAGCATAGACTTGTGCATTTAATTCTAAGTTATGCATGTTGCGCACTTTAAAATATGCATTTTCAAACAGATCTTGGAACACTTTATATTGTTGATACTGTACAAAAACGAATATAAATGAAAGTGGCACTATAAATAAAGGATTTTTGCCAGCCACTATTAATATTTAAAAACTGTGTGTGGAGTTTTATTAACTTGAATAAGGACTCTTTTTTAAAACTTTATTTACATAAATTAAACATTCCCTTGCTATTATAGATACTTCTCCTTTTTCTGCTTTAGTTGTCTGATTATCAAAGAGAAAAAAAAGGGGAAAAAAAAGAAAGAAAGAAAAAAAGGGGGTGAGGGGCTGCAGGGCAAATAGATTTCCTGCAGACAAATTCTAATAGGCCTTCCAGATATATAGCATCTTGTTAAAAATTCATGCAGGCCAGAATACTAGAAGGTCAGAAAATGTCTTTGAAATTCTGCCAAAGCTCTTTTTGATAATTCATTCAGGTTTTAAAAGGGAAAATTCCTCATTAAAAAGAACCTAATGCTTATTAATTTATACTCCTAAGGCAGAGGCTGAATATTAAGCGGTGGACTCTGTTAAACCATTTATTAAATATCAAAGACCATATGTTTTCACCCTGTGTCCTTGCTTATTGATTAATTTCCTTAGACCTGTATGGGTAAAAGCAGAATAAAGTGAGTCTCCAGACACTTTCCTAATCTGGTGGAAACTGTAGCACTCTTTTGTGTTGTATATTCACCTTATAGAACTCATTCTGCTCTGCCTTCAGGTACCCGTCTGTAGTATACTGGAACTGGCTGAATAAAATTACCCTTTGATGAAAGTTCTAATTTTGTGCCAAAGGGTAAGCAAAATACCTCCTACAGCACTGATCTCTGGTTTCCTGGTGAACACATTCATGGACATGAAGTAGCAGAAAGGCTTCTCCATGCTCCAGAAACAAACAAAAGCTTCTCTGCTCCAGGCTGGCACAGAGTGAGGATCTGAGCACTTGCCCCACCCTTACAGCTATGTCCAAGAACCCTATTCAACTGCAGAGTTCCAAGCACAGTTCAGGTGTGTCTTGGTTTGGCTGGGATGAAGTAAGTTTTCTTTCTCAGTGTCTGGTACAGGCTGTGGTTTGAATTTAGGATGAGGATTATGCTGATAATGCACTGATGTTCTAGTTATTGCTGAGCCATGCTTACCCCAGGTCCAGGAGTTTGAGTTTCCCATGCTCTGACAATGAGCAGGAGGACAAGAAGCCTTCAGGGAGCACGGCCAGGAGAGCTGCCTGGGACTGGCCAAAGGGATATTCCACACCACAGAACACCAGTGGATAAACAAAGGGGAGCTGGCCAGAAGCCATCAGTCACTGCTTGGGACTGGGCTGGGTACTGGTCAGGGAGTGGTAAACAACTGCCAGGTGTTCTTTCTTTCTCTTCTTTTCATTGAAACTATTAATATCATTATTATTATCATTAGCATTATTATATTTTTCTTACCTCACAGCTACCAAGAAACCTCCATTCCACCCAGAATCCAAATATTACTGAAGCAGAAGGCAAGAAAAAGCATTAGAAATGCTGAAGTTTTCAGCAAATCTGTGTTTTGCTAGAGTATTTTGTCATAAGTTTAGGTAAATGTATATCTTCCACTTCATTGTATCACTCTCAAATGAAAGAAGAAAGGCAGAATCATGTTCACTTTGTAGTGGTATAAAAGATGACAGAAGGTGCTACTGGCTCAAGAAGGGTCAAGACTTAATTATGAATCTTTTTCTGAAATCTAGCAAACATAAAAGTAAAACATTTTCATTTCTTATCCCTAGCTTCTCCCCTTTCCCAAAACTGAGGATAAGAATTAAAAAAGGATGGTTTCAGGTACATTAAGAAGTTTACGTCATGAATGACATTAGAGAGCAGAATCGCCATCCAAGTGATTCAACCTCTCTTCATGGAAAAAATGGAAAAAGTAAAATCAAAGCTTGTAAGCAAAGAGCCAAACCACAGAACATAATCATAATTAATACCTTCAAGATCATCAAGTAATGCTGATTCACATCACCTTGTAGAAAGCAGAAAAGCATGAAAGCACCAAGCACTGGCATAGGCTGGCTTGGCAAACCTCTTTCCCTGCCTGTAGAGGGGAAAAGCCCCTCTCGTAGAGTGGGTATCCTCAGTCCCTCTGTACATGTGACTGTCAGAAGCTTTTGAGCCAGAGTTGTGTGGTTAACAAGAAAATGACTACTCTTTTTGCCTTTTGAAGATCAGATAATTTTTATCTTACTGCTAATTTTCAGTTGCCTGCTAACATGGCTTAGAAGTCTACAGAGACTTTTTCTTCTTTCCTAAGTGCTTCAGTAGTCAGTAGACAACTAATGAGATGGCAGAAGAGGACTGGTAACTTGAAACAGCATGTTGTATGGGGGAAAAAACCTGTGTAGCAACAAAGAGAGGAAAATCCACAACAAAAACCAACAAAAAAGCACCTGTAACAGACTCCAAATGAGGGCACTTCAAATGGACACAGCAGAGAGGACTTCAAGCTGGTTTTATTCTCGTACAAGAGTTGCTGTGTGCAGTCGCTGCTCCTTCTGCTAATTCTTGCTGCTCCCTCTGTTGTGCCAGTACAACTATTTGTGTGACTGTGAAGTGAATCAGATCAGGGAATTGAGCCAAGTTAAAAATAACCCAGGGAAACAAAAGAAGAAGAAAAAACAAACAAACAAAAACCTAACCCCCCCCGCCCCCCCCCAAAAAAAAAACAAATCCCCAAAAACCCTCAAAGTAGCTGTCACTGGAGCCAAAAAGAAATGTCAGACAAGTCACAGCTTTGCCAGGGTCTCTCCAGAGTCACAGTTTCAGGACAGTTGGATTGGCATTGCATTTGAAACCTACAGCCTGCACAGACAGCAGCACACAAGGCTGTCCTGTCACAGGGACATGATGGACACAGGCAAGAGCAGGATTTGAAAACCTGCCCAAAACACCAACACTGGGAGCTGGGGATACAAACAGATGAGCACAAGGTGTTACCATAACTTGAGATGGACAGAGCACGGACAGTGCAAGTCTCACTGCTGCCCACACTTCAGAAATTCAGATAGTTAAGGTGCAGATCTGCAGTTTCAAGTTGGACTTCCAGCAACCACCAACCAGCCACCTCAGGGTGCTCTTTTCACAAGCAGGATATTCAAAAAATCTAACCCAAAACAACTAGTCCCCATACGCACCATGACATAGTCAGTGTACCTTAGGTTAGGGTTGGAGAATGTTCTGCATGTAACAATCCAGAACCTGCAGTGGAGCAGGACAGGTCAAAGGCAGAATATTGCTCTCCAGAGTCTGAGCCTCCCCCAGTAAAAATGAAACACAGGTTCAGTTTCAGTGGTTCCTGCAGGCAGAATGGCCTCACTCACTTCTTACCAAGCTCAGGTCTACTTTACATGTTAATATCATCATTCTCTGGGAATACAGCAAAGCCTCTTCCTGCTTGAAACATGATCTTCAGCGTGGCATTTAGTGACAGTCACCTGCTCAGCACAGCACAGAAAAATTGTGGAATTCATTCAATTCATTTTCTGAGCTCAGCAGACAAAGCCTTCCTGCTGGACAGTCTGCTGAAATACCCAAACCACATCTATAACCTAAGCTGAATGGCTTCCTTGTGAATGAAAAGAATTTATTAAGATTGTATCATACAGAATCTATTTGGTGTCTGTCTCTATGGTGTAGATAACAGTTCCTGATGATAATAAGCTCAGCCTTAAATGCACACATGCCATGATCATGCTGTGTAAGTTTAAAAATGCTACTTGTCTGCCTGCCTGTTTAGCTGGCAGCTTTACCCACCAGGAACACAAATGATTTAAAACCCAGATGCTGAGCAATTTGAGATGCAGAAGCACCCTACAGTGAAGCAATTATTGCCTTGGAGGGTCTTATTATCCTCATCATGACATGAATTCCACACAAAGTAAACATGGTTTCATTGTTATGTATTTCCCAAACTGCAGTATTGTAACAAAAAGTTTTGGAAGGAGTTTCTCATCCTTAAATGTAAATCTCAGCCACTTGTCTCCTTGCTAAGAGAGACAAATGGTCCCTGCTATTTTCCTGACATATTATTTCATATGCCCCCTCCCCAACTTCACTGATTTAAAGAGAATAGATCCTCCAGGGCTTTTACAGCCATTCTAAACCAAGTTCATGCCAACTGTCTTATGGAATAGATTTCAGAATAAAGCAGAATATTCTGTTCATCAGAGAACAATGCACTTGTGTAACTCTACCATCTCACCAATGCACTATACTGGATACTTGTTTCCCAGTGCTAATTAAAATGTATTGAGATTAGCATCTTCTTGAATTAACTAAACCCCAGTGACTGCAGACCTGGCACCTTTGGCACCATCTGATCATACCCAGGTCACCTGGACATAACTCAGAAATGTATTTCAGGTATTTACAGCAAAGCAAGGACATGGATTAGCAAACTGCTGCACGCACTTTTAGAAATGTATAGAATTCCTTTAAGAAAACTGCAGGGCCCCAAATTCTTTCTTGAATGATACTGAAAACCTTTGCCAAGTCATTCCATACTTAAAGATTAATTGGCAGGGTTGTTTAATCCATACATTGATCACTCTGTGTCCTTCTGTGCAATGCATAAAGGACATTCATATAGTTTCGGACTTAGTTTATTTTAGAAATACAGCAAGTACCTTAAAGAGGAAAATGCTAAAGTAACAGCTCTCTATGGAAGCACATGTGTGCAAATTGCATTGAGTCAAAGGCTTATTCCCTTCTACTTTCAGCAAGCAGCTGCTTGCTACATTCTTGAGACCAAAACCACGCAGAATAAAGGGAAAAGAAACCTGAAAACACTAGTTTGTGTATTAAGTGAATGGGCATTACAATAGGTAATAATTGCAGTAGTCTGCATTATGTCTGTATTTTACCCAAAGTAACTGAGGCTTTTTTTTTTTTTTGACTAAACTACACAATAAATTCCAGAAAAGCCATTGAGAGCATTCCTTCTCCTGAGAGGACATAAACTCACAAGGCCTCTTTTGTAGGTGAGTGCCCCTAACCACTGTGCTCTTACATATCTCAGTTACTGCAGACACTCTGGGGTCAGGCTCAATTCTTCCTGTAGAAGATATTCCACTGAGCACGACAGTCACAAAGAGGAGGGAAGACTGAATAGCTGAAAAGACTCCTTGGTACCAAGGTAGAAAATAAGATTTTTAGTTTCTGATGCACCAGCTCATTCCATTACACAAAGCTGGACAGGTTTAACTGAAAAGGAAAAAGCTGCACCTAGAATATGACATTGCAAATTCATTTAGCAATTTGGGAATTCTGGGAAATGGGAGTGTAAATTCCATCCTACAAAACAAGCAGAATAATTAATTAGATTTTAATTAAACAGGATTCAACTTGAATTCTCAACTAGCTTCTAATCAGACAAAAAGCATATTAACTATTCTAGAAAAATATTTGCTTATATGCATCTGAAATTTGAATCCGTGATTTTTTTATTTATTAATTCTGCCCAGATCCATCAGCTGAAATCTGAAGGGTTCACAGCAATGCAAAGAAAATGCTTTGAGTATGGCACTGCATTGTCCCACACTTGTGCCTTAGCCCCAAATGTGAGCCAGGAGTAGCTGCTATGATAGAAAAGCTCCTGTACCTTAGGAAATTTAGAGAAAAAAAAATCAATTCAACTATTTAAATTCAGGGACAGTTCTTTGTATCTCTTTATTGTAAAGGGCAGTAATAAATTTAAGAATATACAATATTTTAACCATTATAGATGAAAGTATGAAATGATGTAGTTGGCAGTCAGCTCTGAGTTTCAAATATTTCCATTTTCTTATCAGCTGAATCCCAAGATCAGCCAAGTCCTTGATCAGAATCAACAATCTGACTACTGAGAAAGTGCACAGGGCATTTTATTACTCGAGTGAAGCTCATGATTTAATCTCTTCATGGTGCACATTCATCACCACCAGGATAGGAGGATGGATTGTAGGAGCACTCTCCAGAATGCTTCACTTCTGCTGTCAAGTTGCAGCATATTCTGCTTTATCAAGATACTTAGCTCTTAATAAATGCCTAATAAGAGTAAAATCAGTCCTGTTATTACAGTTAATGGGTTTTGTCGATGCCAGTGGAGAGCAGGAATATGATTGCAATTTCATGTGGAAAAATTCTGAACTGAAATGAATGCTGGCTGCTCTGCAGCAATCACAAAGGCACAGCATCCTTCCCCTCCAAGGTGTCCTGTGCATGCACACTCAGGTCCCAGAGAGTGCAGGTTAAAAAAGCAGCAGTGCTTAAAGCGAAAATGGCACAAGTAGTTCATTATCTGGGTAATACTAACAAGTTTTTATATGCAGAAAAACAACAAAAGAGATTTTGTAAATGAACTTACAACTCTTTCCTAAATATCCTCTTTCATATTCAGCCATGAGTTGCCCAGGGTCTGCCTCTAATTTGTTGGGAAGAGCCAACAAAATATTTAGGGCTCTTCAGGAAGTTAAGGCAAGAGAACACTGAAGTACAGTTCCTAAATATGGCTTTCAACACAAAGGAAAATATCATTGTAAAAAGGAGGATTGAAGCACAGAGTTACTCAGTAGATTCTCCCCACTCACATCACAAATGAAATCACCTGACAGCAAGGTTACTGAGATCAGACTTTCTCCTCTGCATCACCTTTCATACCCACGTGTCCATCTGCTAAACCTGGAGCTGCGTGTGCACCATCTGTGCTCAGCACAAGAGGGAACTGAGACTCCCAGGTTCAGGAGATTATAAAATTAACACAGGGACAGACCCTACCATGCCCAAGGAAAGGGCCACTGTGGTTTTTATTTCTGTATGCTCCCACAGTCAATAATCATATCTCCCACCAGAGGCAGGGCATAAAACTTAAATTATTTTGGATAGTTGTTCCAATCCTTTTGTACAGTTACTCCACTCATGTTCAGTTGTGGAATTGTTTAGTGTTTGTAGACCTTTGTTAAACTAATTTATTCACACCTAACTTCCCGCTGTTTGCACCTGTGATTATTTTGGTCCAATGCATCTTGCTGCTATTGCTGTTGGTTTATTGTCAGCTCAGGCTTGTAGGTACAGCAATTGATTTTTCTTACCTCTTCTCTGTTTTCCATGCCCTAATTTTCAATTCATGCCTATTCATTAGTGATTTTCTCCATTAAAAATCCACAGACTTTTTTTGTTGGCGACTTCTATTGGCCTGCCATAAAGAAGGCTCTGCTTTTTACATGTCAGCCAGGCCTGATTTTGTATCACTCTGGCAGCAAAAACTAAGCATGTGACACTGCCTTTGTGTGACTGATGGATGCTGTGTGGCACAGGTACGAGGCAGGAGTGAAAGGGGAAGGAAACAGAGAGAAATATTGGTCCTTTCTGTTTAATAACTACAGTAACAGAGTCATAGAATGCAGCAGAAAGAGTGGACCCCTGCACCTATCCCCCATTATCTCTGGCAGAAGCTTGAGTACAGAACTGCCATTCATTTACCCCACTCCCACTCCTGTTTAATTGCAGTTCTAGATTATGTGCAGCACACTTGTCTGAATAATAGGTGGAGAGCAAAAGCTGATGTAAGCTAGATGAGAGCTCTCAGAAAAAAACAGTGGTGGGAAAAAAAATTGCATGGTGGGAATAAAACCATCTGTTTAGGAAAATAAAAAGAAATAAATGCCAAAATGGCTCAATTCCACAGTCAAATGGATATATGTTAGCTAGACTTCAGCACTTGTTCATACTCTTCATTGCAACAAATGTTTGGTAACATGATGGTTTTTTTTATTTTCTGACATTGACCTCTGGGCCAGTTAAATGGCACAATACTTTCTGCAGGCTGAGAATGCCTCTTTTGGACAGTCACTGGGGCTAAACTGGTGCACAGCAACTTTTTCACTGATAGTAACCTTACTTTGAATCTGACCTGTTAAATTTATTCAACACAAAATGCTAAAAACACATATTGTGTGGGGAAAAAAGTTCATTGCTGGGTGGTGAAAGGAAAGAGGTCTAAGAGCTCTTCTGACAGGTCACCAGATGGAGTGGGGACACTCTGAGCCAGGGCTGAGCTGCATCCTCACACAGTAACTGAGAGGGACAGCTAAGTGATAGATGCCTTGGCTGAGCATCAAGTTGAGCTGTTGTTCTCTCAGAAGATCAGCAAAAGACCATCAGGCATTCCCTGACAGTGGAAGCTGCCTGATCAAAATGCAGTTTAAGATGTTAATCAGAAAATGGAACAATAAACCAAAGCACAGCAGCTCCTTTCACTCTTGCTGCCTCTGCAGCCTGCAAGAGTTTTGCCACTGATTTCAAAAAGAGGAAAACCAGGTAATTATAATGCTTGTGGCTTACAAAGCCCTCTACCTTGATGAACAAAGCTCCTCAAAGTGAAGCACTTCAGGGACTTTTCTACAGTCTCCTATAAAAGAATTTGTTTTAGAGCATTGGCACACTTTCTGTTTAAAAAAAACAAAAAACAAAAAACAACCATGAAAATGAAAGAGTTGAAAACAAACATTTCAAGGACCTTAAATCATTTTTTACTACTCTATAAAGCTTCTTCACAGCAACAACAGGAAAATTACCTCTTTTAAACTATAGCATCTTATATATAGCCCTGCAGTAAGAAAGAGAGTCAAAGATGAAAAAAGACTTCTTAAAAATCTCTGGTTTAATTATTATCCTAGAAAGGACCTTACTCAGAGAATCCTTTAAGTAGAACAGATTCTTCAGGTTAAGATGAAGTCTCATCTTTGACTTGAATGGAAACGAAAGAGATTCCTAAAGTTAACTGTGATCTTAAGCACTGCCTTACATTAGTGGCTTTTGAAGCACCGTCTCTGTTTAGTGATTTTTTTTTCCTGTTTTTACCCCAAATCCACCAAGATGTACACAGGCACCAGTGTTTCAGCACATACATCAGGCATAACAGACTTGGGGACATTCTAAAAGGTTAAAAAAACCCAGGGCAATTTGACAACACAGGTAAACCTGTGACACAGGTAAACCTGGCTTTACTAATGAGAGGATATTTAAGAAAACTGTACTCAAAATAGGGGCAAAATGGTGCTATTGGCAGAACGATGAAATCCTTGCATTTTGCTTGCATTTTGCCAACCTCAGATAAAGGCAAAAGCCAGTTTTGAGACTGTAAGTCCAAGAAAATCAGCCAGTGTTTTTATTTAAATTCTACATCTAAGTAGTCAATTTGAACATTTTCTCCCCCCAGGGCCTGCACAGGCTGTAGCAATATGACATTCCCTGAATGCTCCTCTTTTGCCAAGTAGGAAGGGATGAGAGAGCAAAGACTGACTGGGGCTATGGTAAAATTTAGAATAGATCACCAAGAGACCCCTCCTTGGATGGATTCAGCACCTGAGAGTGCCAATGAAGGTGTTTTAATGATGTGGCAATTTTCAACACAGGTGCAGCTTCATTTCCAGAGGGGTGATGTTACCCCAAGTAGGAAACAAAACCCTGCAAAAATATAGGATTCTTGTAGTGCACTTCTCATATTTTCTACACCTTTGTGTCCAACATCAAATAACTTTGAATATACAAGTCTTTGAAAAAAATAAATCTCTGGGAACCTGTCTGGATAATATAATATACTTAGAATTAAAAAAACTGCCAGCCAGAGGGAGCTAACTGGAAGGCTGAATTTAGGACTGAATTTATAAAGGGACTCAAGTGAAGACAGCAGAGCAATTTCCAGGTTCAATGCCATATTGTATGTGGATACATCCAAAATCCTTCATTAGCTATAAAATATATGTCAGAATAATCTATGTAAAATTACAGCCCTAGTAGAAGGGGATGAAGTGTGGGTAAGTGTTCGTAAATCAGATGTAGAAATGAAAATTAAAATTGTAAATTTTGGCCTGGCACATTCTGGATTTACAAAAGCTATCAAAATACAGCCATCTCTTTTCATTGGGCTGGTTTAACTGTGTACCTTTAAAGGCAGGAAGAAATGATGCAAGTACATTTCTCTTTAGGATTTACTAAAATTAATAGAGCAACCTCTGTATCTACATACTTATCTTTGTAATTTACTATTAAATTCCTTAATTTCTCATTACTACAAGCGTGAGTGTGAAAATAAATAGTAATATCCCAAAAAGAGTTTCAGACCGGATGTAATGATTCCTGTGGAGCCATTAAGTTTCATCATTTCCATAAATTCAGCCTCCATGCAATGAACACTTTATGAAAGGGCATTTAATTGCCTGATAAGATATAGTGGCTCCTCTGCATCAATAATAAAGTCAATAATCTGTATTTTTTTAAACCTCTCAAAATATCCATTGGCACAATGGGTTGTTGCAGTACTAGAGTCCTCCAGGCCCACTGGATCACTAATATAAAATGTTTGAAGCCATTAAATATACACTTAACGTGATAGAATTTTATGAGTCTATTGGAGGTCAATGCTGTAAAATTATACCTCTAAAAATCCTCCTCAGAAAGTAATTTATGGCATAAAATATGTTTATTAAAAGTCCCTGACTACAGATTTATGTGCTTTTATGTGAAGACTGCAATTGAATATGCTTGGGGACCAGTCCTGAGAACACTTTCCATGAAGTTCAGAGCTTATTACCCTGCATAATCCCTCCTGGAGTTAATTGAAATACTCCCAAGAGTAAAGTTACTCATAGTCAAGAGTATTTGTAGCTTCATGCCCTTAAACTTGTTTCCACAGCTCTCCCTCTGATTCACTGTGTGATCTAGCAAGTCATTAGATTAGCAGTGCTCATCTGAGAAAGGGAACCATTTAATGGGTAAAAGGTAAGATAAAATGTATGTTTGCAATGTACTGAGGTGCACAGCACTGCTGGTAATAATTGCTACTATTTCTGCAGCTCCAGTTTTATTAATCAGCTATGACAGTGGTAGTGACCAATTAAAGAAAGAAAAACATTCTCAGATCAAATAGGATACACCTCAAAAAAATTAAAATTCCTCCCATCCTATGCCCTAAACACCTTTCTAAGCTGAAAAAAAAAAATTAGGCAAGGCTATTTCCAGAATATTTTCAGTGCAATGCAATATTCATGAAAAGGTATTGCTTTTCTGCTGAAAATAGTTACAAAAATTCTCCACCCCTCTATATATCCCTGTAAAAAAATGTCCCAAAAGTCCCCCCTTCTGTGCCACTGGAGCAGTTGGTTATTACTGCACACAGCAGAGAGCAAAAGCCATTAATGAACTGCCTAATACTGTTTTTGTTTATGTGCTTGCATGAAGGTGGGAAGGAAATGGATCATTTGTAAGTTAATTTAAGATGCAGCTTGAAGCACATACTAAGGAACTGAAACATTCCCACCACCATGGCATGGGAGAAAGTTGACCTCACAGCAAATTAATGAAGAGTTTATAATCAGCCAATTTTTCAAGCTGGTTAAAGAGGTGCAGTTTGGCACTCAAGCAGGGAATGGTCCCACTTTGTCATGTGTGAACATCACTGTCAAAACTTTTAGCAAGGATAGCCAGCATTCCTCGTGGAGGACTGGTCTCCTCATCTCCCTTCCACTGGTGGCTCAAGAAAACTCCTTAAAGGTGAAGTTTTGGGAAAGAAATAAATATGGCCGGATCTCTCCATTGTAGCAGCAGAGGATCTGCATAACTGTGCAGGCTTTTCCTCATTCTAAAATCAAATTCCTCTGTGATACAAGAATTTAAGTGCTGAGGCCCAACTGCACAGCTTGCCAGCACATCAGCAGGCTGATAAAGAGATTTTTGAGCTCATTTAAGGTGTGTACAAACATACACATTTTTCTTGCATTTCTCTGTATCTGTCTTGAACCCTATTACTATGCTGTGAGTACTTAGGTGTTAACTATTAAAGATCAGCCAAAGAAAAACAAGACAAAAATGCAACAAACTGTCGGTACATCATACTTTAGTAGCAAGGTTTTTACTACTGGAGGAAAGCAGCTGTGAATGTTGCTCAGTCTGGACTCCTGACTATGTATGTATTTACTGCATTTTTGGGGGGTTGCCAGTCACCAGGCAACCACAACAAAAACATCACACTCAGCAAGGTGAAGCTGTGCCAAGTCTTGGTTAGAACATGAAAACATGGTTTTGATAACATGGTGTTCTTATATTTTTAACTGCTATTGGGAAGTTCCCTTTCTAAATCAACGTTAATTTTCCCCATTAGTAGCTTGCAAATAAGAGATTTTGGGATAATAATGCTGCAGATCTGGAGAGCAGATTTTATTTTAATAAAGGCAAAGCCCTTCAGTCGTGGTACTTGGCACAGCTGTGTTGGCTTCAGCTGATTCCCAGCACGGTCCCTGCACTCTCCTGTCCTGACCCCAGAGGAGGGATGTGGAATATCCCTGAAGGAAGTGCTGCCATCTCCAACCTGCACACAGTGACAGCAGCTCTTGGCCCTCCTCTGAGCCTCTTTGACACTGAGTTTTATGCAAGGCCCACCTAACTAATGCCACCACAAAATCTCCAACCTTTTCTATATTCATACCCTGTCATTCCCCTCAAAGCCATTGGCAAAGCCCTGAGTGGATTCATCATAAAACATAACCTATTACCACAAGCTAGAAAGGGATTTTCAAAGGGTTTGTGCTGTCACCTGATAGAGGATTTGGGAGACTGTAAGTCTTAATTTATTTATGTAACACACTGGGCAGGAGGAGCTGGGTTAACACAGTTCATCATGGGCACGTACCAATATGAAATCTTCACCTTTAGGCAAAGGCAAGAGCTAAAGGGGGACATTCAGGGATTAAATTGCTCCAGTCACAAGACAACATCTATTAGGACTACGAGTACAGAACTCACTGCAACAACCAAAATTTAAAAAACAAAAACAAACAAAAAAATTCACATTTTACTTTTTAGTCAAAGGTAAAATGGAAAACAAGTTTGTCAGCAATGCAGGAATGACTGCTTAGGTGTAAAGACATTGCTGTGGATGGCAGCAGGGGTTACTGAGCTTTGCTCCCAACATTTTCTTATGGTTCTGGTTTGAGGGGTGAGGCTGTAGAAGAGAGGGATTTTCAATTATTGCAGATTTATCATGTGGTTGCCCAGCACTCAGGATAACCTTGGATCTCACTGCTATGTTAGCAGCTACACCCCACCCCAGCCCTGTGCCCAGGCCTTGGATACCTGGCAGATTTCTGTCTGCACATCCAGGACAGAGAATGGCCCTCCAGAGCCCTTGTTAAGGAGGCACTTACTTTAAAGCTGCTATAAATTTTCCATAAACTCAGTTGTATTCTGTACATGGATCTCAGCAGATCCACGTGCAAGAGAGATTGGAGAGATTTCACTCTGGTCTTTGGCATGAGAGCCTGGGAACGTGTTCAGTGCCAGATGTGACTGAGCTTTCTGGGAACTTGATTTACTGTTGTGACTAGGAGGAGAAAAACACAGTATCAATGGCTGAAATTCTGTCTTCCCCCCCAGTCCCTTTGTTATTTTCCATAAGTGAGAAATCTTATAATAGGAAGGTATTAAAATTACATATTGTATGTCTGGCCTTAAATTATACTACTTACTTATGAAATTTATTAATTCTTACATTAAAGCCACAAAGCTATATTTACACATAGAAATCAAAGGCACAAAGCCTGTGAAAAACGGTGAGATTTTTTGTTTAACTTTTCTTTTTGACTGTCCCAAATACCCTGTGTCTGGGTACCTGAAGAACAAGTGGTCCTGCCCCCTGAATGGGTTTTACCCTTGAGAAACTGAAAATGGGAGCAGGTAGCACCTTCTTTAATATAATTATGTTGAAATTCAAAGAAATTTCTCTCACAGAATAAAATCCCCCTTTAGGAAAAGAAGTGATTTATGCCTGCACCAGTTAGGATAAACTAAGAGCACCAAAAACAACAGAAGAAGAAAAAACAACTCACAGCACCACGGGGACTCTTAAAATTTCTAACTTGCATGCATTTTTTGGTGGCAGAAATTGTTTGTCTGTGAAAATAGGGCACAGCAAATAGCACAGCACAACACCAATTGCCTGGCACTGTGCACTTGCTCCCTGGGCAGGGCTCTTTCATATCTTTCTGGAGCTCTGTACTAATTTTATAAGATACAAAGAAATGAAGAAATCTGTATTTTGCTGCTGTCTCGTATGTTGGAAATGTTGGAACACGGATTTTTATTTTTTTTAACAGTATTTACCGCATCTAAAATTTTGCTGAAAGCAAATCCAAGAATAAAACAAATACAGGGCTTGATTCTTTTTTTACTTGCATTGATAAAACAAAATGTTTAATTTCCTTGACTTCAGGAAAGCTGTTACTTCTTAACATTGACATAAAAGGGAAAAGAACTACTATCACAATAATGGGCAGAATCTGCATTGACAACTAGCATATAAAGGAACTCAGCAGTGCAGGACAATCATATCTTGCAAAAATGAAGATAAGAATCACAGTAATTGGGGCTGTGTTAATATTTTGCTTTCTTTCACAGCCAGAATTTTGGAGCTCAGCAAAGCTGTTGATCAGCACTGATGGCACAGCAGTGACAAAGTCAGCCTGACTACCTGGGGTCTGAGCAAACCTCTGCTCTGGCCACCACAGCCTGTTGTGTCCCAGCCTGCTCTGACATAAATTATGATTTTTATCAATTTACTATGCAGTAGTTGGCTCCAAATTCAGTATTTTTAAGAAGCAGAACTAGAATGGGAAACACTTCCAACACAGCAGATCTTTGTCAGGAATTGCCTCTCACTAATCACAAAATGTTTTGCCCAGCATTTCTCTCTTTCTCTCTGAGATTCACACGTACCATCAGCTGAATTCCTGACAGGCTGTTGGAGAGCCCAGAACTTCCACACTGAGCAATGCCAGGGGATGAGTTAAACTCACTCTCACACGTTCTCTGAGATGGAGCTGACAGATTGAGGTCACCCAAAGCACAGGGCCAACCTCCATTCCAGGGACACCAGGACAGAGGGCCACGGACCTTCAGCCTTACAGTGAAGTAAGTTCAAAGATACAGACATAAACAAGTATAAAGCATACTTTGAGTTACTTCTATAACTTCTAAGAGCTTATAAATAAACATACATCCCAATGCTTGTGTTATGGTGCACATTTACTGAGTTATTTATACAGGAAAATCCTAAGTAAACCACAGCAGAACTAACAAACAGCCAAATAATCATATGTGTAAATAATGAAGCTCTAGTTTGAGCTTGGTAAAAAAGTGTTGAAATATTACCCCCTTCCCCCATCTCCCACAGCACTTTTAGGGTTGTTTTTTTTAGCACCTAAGCAATTCTGAAAAATTTCAAATATTCCTTAAAGAACATAATTTTTCTGATATGAAAAAAAAAAAAAACTTCCTGGGACCCACAGGTGAAAAGGATGTCAGTTGTGTACAGTATCTTTTGGGAGTTCTAGGATACTCAGCAGGTGTTTTCCCAGGGTCCTGAGAGGTCAAGATGAGTTGTTAAAAACAAATGTTAATTCTGCTTTCTATTATTATTCTTTACAGCCTTGCAAAAGACTCAGACATTTTCTTTTGTACCCTGAGAAGTGGGTTTATAATTATTTTCATTTTCTTTGACCAATTGTAGCAGGAATATATAGTATCAAACTGAGTAAAATCCTCCTCAGCAGCAGCAGCAGTTTTTGGTGGGTGTCACTGACTTGGCCCTGCACTGCAGGTCCCTGATTTCCCTGAGAGCTGACACCAGACAGCCCCAGCCTGGCCTCTCCTTTAGATCTGCCCTTGTCTGAAGCCATCTCCAGTGCTCCTCCTTTGTGCTTACTCCCTGTAAACAAGCAAGAAACCAACTCTGAAGGAAAACAAGTTTTTCAGCCTGATTTCTGTGAGTGCTTCCCAAGCCATGCATCCCCAGTGCTGCTGGGCCTGGATTCTGTGTGTGCAGATCCCTGAATGAGCAGTGCTGTGACAGGAAAACACACAGCTGTAATCACAGGGTACAGGTGAAAAGCACTGTGTGTTTTGCAGGTTTCCTGCCTGCACAGGTCCTGGCCTGACTTAGTTCACACAGCCAGGAGGAGGCACATCATTTTGGTCAGTGACAGCTCACCAGCCAAAAGCAGCCAAAACGAGTACCAAATTCTCAGAGAACCCAACTGATAGAAACAGTAACAAAGATACACCTTCTGCCTTTTCAAATGGCATATCTCTTCATGGATATTCTGCAAAATAAAGGATTTGGAAGTATTTTTGCCTCTCTTGGGCATGTAGTGAAAGGATGAGGGGAAATTGCTTTAAACTGAAAGAGGGTAAATTTAGATTACATATTAGGAAGGATTTTTTCTCTGTGAGAGGGGTGAGGCCCTGGCACAGAGAAGCTGCGTCTGCCCCATCCCTGGAAGTGTCCAAGGCCAGGCTGGATGAGGCTTGGAGCAACCTGGGGTTGTAGAAGATGTCCCTGCCCATGGCAGGGGTTTGGAATTAGGTGGTCTTGATTGATCCCATGATTGTAAGATCAAGTTCTAACTTTTAAGGCTTAGGTACAGAGGCAAGGAACACAGAATTTGTACCATCATTGCATCTCGGACTGCTGAGGATACTGTGGTGGTAAAGTACAACACAGGGCAGCTGGAATTGCCCCATTAATTGATCTAAGGAAATCCTAGAGCAAAGCATTTCCCTTGATCTCTTTATCAATCTGTGAAGATACAACCACACTGATTCCTCTCTGTAGGCAGGAGTAATTCTGGCAGGTTTGAATCTGTTTTTTCCTAATAAACCCCCATGAATAATTTGAGAAACTGAGTTCTGCATCCCATAATTAATTCTGATTTATTCAAGAAATGCTCTGAAATCAACAGGAACAGTTTTTAAGAGATTAGAATGAAGATCTGTTAGACCAGTAAAAAATTCAACAACCACCCAAGTTCCATTTCAGCATGGTAGGAACATTAGCAACCATAAGAAAACGAACCATAAAACTAGAATAGTAAGAAAATTTTGGGGACACTAGCTCTGGAAGGTCCTAACAGATGGTAAATTCTCCCTTGTACTACACCAGCCTACTTAGAGAAGTTCAGATTATGAATGGATTGCTGCCTGTAATGAATGCTACGTTCACCTCAGGATATTTTTGCTGTGTAGTTGTGTGAGACATTAGTGACTGTAATTGATTTGGCATTAGTCTTGCCTAGTTGACTTTGTTTAAGAGATTGCACTGAGCATCATAAGCACTTGCAAGTAGACATATAGACTTCTTTAAAATGCTGACTTGAGCTGGCTCTGCATGACATAATTGTTACATTCCTTTACTGTATTGTTTTCTTGAAATAATTTTCCTGTCTATATAATTCCCAAGTTTTCATGAAGAGGAGTTTAATATTAATTTTTCCAGTATCCTTAATTTTACTGAAACGTGATTACATGTTCCTTTATTGCAGAGATTGACACAGAGATAGGACCCAACAAGACTTTCTCTAACAAAAAGAGATTGGAAATAACATGAAGTAATGGTCAGTGAAGTGTGCAAAACTAAAATTTCTTCAAAGTGGTAAAAAAAGTAAAGGATGAAGTTTGTCTGTGTGGACAGGCCAATATGTGGGTAAGCCTGGATACAGCAGGTGGAGATCTTTCACCTTTCTTGCAATACAAGTGTTTGCCTTGAAGGTGAGAAGAGCCTGGAGTGGGAGCAGGAATTTGGGGGAATAGATACAAAGCCCTCGTGGCCACATTCAAGAGCCAGGGAGTGGCTGTGGCTCCAGATTTTAGGATACACCAGTGAATTGGGCTGCCTTTTATAGCCACCAGTTTATTCACTGGACTAATAGCTTCCTAAAAATATAGCTAAGGTTTCTCCAGGTTTTGAGACTATTTTTTCATGTTACTGCAAGTTCTCCATTTTTATTTTTTTGCTTTTTTAGAAAAAAGGAAAAGATTACAAGACCATCCATGTTCCTGCTGTACTTCTTGCCCTATTTAGATTTAAATCAGGAAATTAAAATAATGATTAAAAAATGCATGTCACGCCTAAAAAGCACAGAATATTATCAAGGGACTACAAAGGCTGATACAATGGAGGGATGAGCTAAAAAAAATTATCCTGAGAAGTCAAAACTGGCTATGAATGAAGTTTTCAGAGCAAGGAAATAAGAACAATAAAGTCTCCTTCAGGTGTATAAAGTGGAGCGAAGCTGACAAGAGAAGACATTAGACCACGGCAGGATATTTGAAGGAAGTTAATAAAGAAGGAGGGCAATACAGCTGCAGAATTTAATGAGGTCCCTGTAGTGCTTGCAAGAGGATCTGGAGTTGGAAAGCAAGCAATAATCAGCACGCCTAAGTTTTTCAGAAAGTATTGTGCCTAAAGGCCATCAGGTTAATGTTCAGATTTAATGAAAAAACACACATGCACACACCAGAGGGGTAAAGCACACAGCAGACCTCTTCCCACTGACTCCAGTCTCTGCTGAGGGGGAAGGGAGTGAAACTCTCAAATACAAAACTCATTCAAACACTGCACAAGAAGATGAGATGAAAGAAGGTACAAACTATCTTGTCTTAATTGAATGTACACTTTGATTATTATTTTTTTTAGCAACTTTCATGGAGACTGATTAAAAAAAAAGCCCAACTTTTTTTAGGAAGTTCTAAGATTTTGAATAAAGGTATTTGGAGAGTAAAGAAGAATAGACATTTATATTAATGATGTTTTGTGCTGTGTCTGGGCCTAACCTTCCAGGTTCACCTTCAGAGAAATCAGCCTCAGGAAGAGGAACCCAAGGTTCTTGTAGGCTGTAACCCCACAGATGGAACTGCAGCTCTCCAAAAGCCCTGGGACTTCCTCTCCAGGGCTACAAGAATTCTCAAGAGCTGGGATGAGCTGGGCAGGTGAGCTGGAAAAAGGATTGCTTTGTCAGGCAGAGGTTAATTAAAGAGGCTGAAAAATATTTAGATTCACAGGAATTCCAAGGCTTTATCTGACAAAGTAAATGCCACCAGAATATTCCTGTCCAGCTTTAATAGGCAGTCCATTTTCTCATATCCTAATACTACTAAAGTTACTAAGCCAACACCACATATTATGAATAAATACCTGGATTCAGAACCCCTGAAATCAATGAATGTTCATTGACAACTGTGAGCTTTAGATTATAAACCCTTAAGAAGACATTACCTATTTCAAATGACCTCTTATTATGCAGTTAAAAGCAACCAGAGATAAGACATTTCTGGAGCTGATAAAAAACCTCCAGAGCAATGGTTCTCAAAATTAGAGTTGCAGCCTCAGGTCAGGGTATGAAGAGTTTTTGCTGCAGAGTCACAACACACTCTACAAACTTAAGATCTCATTGTAAAGAAAATTACTTCTAGCTCTTCTGGCAACAAAGATAACCTTCTGAATGTAAATATCTGAAGCAGTTTAGTTTACTTAATATAGAATTGCAGGGAATACCCAGTCCATGATGCTTTCTACAAGGATAGGGGTTTTCTTTCTATTCTGGTGATATAAATAGTAATAATAAAAAATGGCAAGTGTTAAATATAGGTACTAGCCAACCAATCAGGAAGCATTTCAGTTGTGTTTCTGTTGTTGACACAGCACCAAATTTTCTGACACAACGCAGAGCACAGATATGCTGAGAAAGATTACATGATGGGAATGGCTTGAATTTAGGATTGTGTAAAGACAATTGAGTTTAAGTTTCAAATGCAGGGCTTGATTAAGGACAGAAAGGTTTAGATAGAGAAGATGAGATATTGCCACGGGTTTGAAGCTGTGATGCAACAGGGCACTAAGGTGGTCACAGAGGTGTTTTTTAGGACATTGGGGCTCACTGAAGATGGAAGGTCAAAAACCACAAACAACTTAATCCTTCACCAAGAACAAGCCTGGGGTCATCTGTGAATATCCTGCTCCCCAGGATAAAGTTTCACTGCACATAAGAAGACACCCTTTTAGTTGACTGGTAATATACTTCAAGGACTCAGCTGCATCAGCACTTATCAATCTATACAGCTATAGCAAAAAGAATCAGAATTCTAACTAAAAAGCACTGGCCTTATGCAAAAGGTATCAGATGATCCAGCCCTTGCTTTGATCAAAAGCACAATCTGATGCTTAGTGAAGTTAAAAGATATTACTCCTCTGCTGTTTTCACACTAGAGAAAAAAATGTCTTTATTTCATTTTTTTTTATTTTTAAGAAAAAAAACAAAATACCTGAATTCTCAGTGCTCCAATGGAAATTCATACACAGAATCCAGTGTTTTCAGAGGTTTAGACTTTCTTCTGCTGTAGTTCAAAACACTTGTTTCTTAGAAGGTCATTGTCCCTGTTTTGCAGGGGACTCATTTACATAGAAATGGAACTGGCATTAAAAGGGAATAAGAGGTGAATTTTCGAGGAAAAGCCACTCTACTGGGAAAAGAAAAGGAAAATGGATGGAGAAACAAGCAGATTAAATCAGTGTCCAAAGCACTGAATAACACACTCAGCTTTCAGTACTTCACATCAGTCAAGCATTTGGTCTAATATCACCAAACTAAGCTGTTGTCATAAAACATAGAAAGGAATTTAAGAGAAACTAGGGAGAGCTGAAAAGAAGCAAGGAGAGCAAAGAGACAAACACTTCTGAGAAAAGGGAATGAACCTGATGGATCAAGTGGCCTTATCCTGTTCTGTAGATTTTCCAAGACTGAAACTATTTAAGGAATAAAATTATTGCAAATCTGTCCCTACAGTTACTATAGTGATAATGAAAACCATTAAAATGAATATTTGATAAATGAATAAATGAATAAAAATGAAGGGAATAAATGAATGGTAAATGAATATAAGTACTAAATGGCAAAAATTAAATGAATAATTCTCTTAAATGAATAAATCTGCTGCGCTCCAGTTTGTTAGTGCTCTATACAGATTAAACTCCTCTTAAATGTCATCTTGAAAGGAGTTTACATTGCACCACAAGGATATATATAGAGATATATATATACACACACATACTGGGGGTTGCCAGGATAATGGAAAGTAAACATCTGCAAATGTGACATTGCTTGGTTTCTTTAGCACACACCCAAACTGACAATTTAGTTATTAGTTCCATTTTACAGCCAGTGGCTGTTGCAGAGGCAGCAGTGTCTCTGTTTTTTCCTGAGCTATTTATTTCTCTTATAGCAACTGTGCCTTTCCCATGCTGATATTTATTAAACATTGATACTCTTAGCAATATACAAGACCCAAATTATCAGCATGTTCAGCTGCACAGTCTGGAAGTCTAAGAGGAGGATGAGAGTTGAAGACAGGGTTGTAGGAAGATTGTTAACACAGCAGTAGGTCTTCAAAGAAAGAGAAAAAAAGGAAGAATTAACAGAGCAAATACTGTGTGTTCAAGGGAAGAAACATTCCAGAGCTCTATGGATTGCAGACAGAAGGAAAGGAATAAATACACAGGGTTAGGGGAGTAAGTGGAAGATGGAATGGCATGGTCAGAAAAAAAAAGACATATTTATCAATGTTCAACATAATTAAATTAGAAAAGGGTTTCCCTAATTCACAGTGCTGTTACTGAGGGGGTTCATCTCTGGGAGGCCCAGCCTCCTTCAGCCCAGACCCCCAGACCCCCTGACTGGAATTGGCAACAACAAAATTGTACCTGATCATCTTTGCCATTGCACTGGCATTGATACCTGTGTGAAACTGCCTCCTTCATCCCCTATTTAAGTATTTCTAATGAAACCTGCTGCTAATATAGAAAGCAAGCAGTTTGACTATGGGCATTGTATAATCTGCTGAGAGGAGCCTAATTTTTTGTTGTTTAAAAGAAAAATGCAGCTTAACTCCACTAGGAGTTTTTATCATTTTTAGCTGTGGAAAATTAAACTGTCCTTATGCTGTACAAGATGTTCCCCTTCTTCCACTCCCCCACTGTTAAATTCTGACTGTTCTGCAGAAGCATAAGCCCCAGTAATTGAGGAACATGGCAGTCAATACAAATAAAACCCCACAACATACATTAGTATGTACCCCTGAACAGATGAAATAAAGAATTACCTCAATTCCTTAGGTTCAGTCTATTGCCTCAGGTTTAGTCTATTTTCAAACCAAAATTCCACCTCTGTAAACCAAGCAATGTAAATTCTGCTCCAGAGTCACATAAACCTCAAAATAAAACTGCATACCTGGAACTGTGCAAAAAAAGGGTGAAACATCAGTCCTCTTTTGAGCTGTTGCTGAATGTTCTAGTTTAATTCTCCTCCCATGCACTGGTGGAAATGCAGCAAGGAAAGATACTCAGAAAGCAGGCAAAACCATCATGTGTTTCTGATATAAGCACACCCTGCTTTGGGATTAGCTCTTCACAGCTGCTGTCAGTTGGCCAGTAAAGTAATTTTTTTCTGAATTAGGCCTCACTAGGGAGTTAAGCTTGTCTTTTTGGTAGCTAAAATGTGCAAACTTAAGTCCATAACTTGTCTCATGAGGAGGCCCTTGTATTTTGGACTCGTGTTTCTCATTCCAGAATGTGTTTCTTTGCCTTGCTGTTTCTTTAACTGAATTTTATAACCCAATAGAAGTCATTTGTCATTTGATAATTCCTTCCTGTTGATATCTTGTACAGTTTCTGTTCCTCAGTTCTGAAATCAATACATATTCTATACATTCTAACACACAATTCCAAATACAAAAGTCAGCATAAAAACAACTGAGCAGCCTTATGATGGGTTCATATCTTCTTTTTATACTGTGAAAGAGTCAAGGCCTGCTTCCCAGCATTTCTTAGACTTGATGCTTAAAATAAAATTACCAGTTAAAAATAAGATGTTAATTAAACCAGAACAACTAATAGGATGTTCAAAATCCATTGAACATAACACGTTTTTCCCTGTCACCCTTGTTTTCTTTTTCTGCCTCCTAAGGTAGGATATGGCCAGTAAAAGCTTGGTTTCTGTTTCTCCCTCTCATGATTTATCTATACTTCTGTTGTCTTGATAAATTTACAGAACTAAACTCACACTGCATTTCATACCTTTCAGAATGTCTATTAATCTTACAGCAGCACTTTTCTTTGATTAGTTACCTTGGCATTGAAGCAATAACTGGGAAAGGCATTTTAATAGTTTTAATTCTCTGCACTGCATTAGAACACATTTTTCCCGTTATCTTTGCTATCATCCTATTGTTTGCCAATCCCCAAACCTGTTGATGTGCCTCAAACACTTTAACTCTTTCAGTTAAAATGAGATTGATTGGCAAAAAAATGTGCAATACGAAGCTCAGTGGGATTGTATTTACTCATTAAATGCCAAAGAGCCATTTCGTGCTTCTCAGTCCCTTTTATAGCTATTGACAAATGTTGCATCAGTATCAATTATGGGGATTTGAAATGGTGAGAATGGTGGAGAAGCAAAGAATAAGATTTCATGATCACATCAAAGCCATAAATACTGTCACTCTTACTATCTAATGTCCCTTAAGCTTCATTTAATGGCTAATTGATTGCTAAAAAACCTTTCAGGTTCATTTAATTTTCAGGAATGTGGCCTTGTTAGTATGTTGGCAGGGCCTTTTTTTTTTTCTTAACAGCAAAGTTATATATTGTGTGGCATGAATTATAAAGCAGTTGTCATGGAGATGTTGCTGAAGCAGGAGCCTGGATGCTGGGTACTTTGAAAACTGCCCAGCCTGTCTGGGTACAAGCTCCTTTCCTGAATGCCTTGCAGCTTGTGCTTGGAGTGGCACCTGGATGGTTCCTTGCACCATCCCTGGGTGTGATGCTCTCACAGTGCTACAGGCAGCTGCCTCTTGCTTTGCAACTTCCTAGACATGGAATTGGAAATTTTAGTGCTGCAACAAGGCACAGAACTGAAATACATTGAATTGTTCTGAAGCTGATGTCTTATCAAAGAAATGCGACTTGACACAGCAATGAAACAGGTCATCTTATGAGCATGAGATCTAGGTCTACTTCTGCTGCTTTGATATATCAATATTAATTAATTTAGCTACAAAGAAGCAGGCACACAAAAGCAATGTTAACGAACCAGTGCTTGCAATCTGGTGGCTCAAGATTTGCTTACCTCTGTAAGATTTTGGTAAGTAGGTTACAGAACTGTTTCCCTCCGTTTGCACAGCTGTGAAATGGGGACATTTATGTCTAATTATCTTTATAAACTGCTTTAGAGCTTTCAAGATTGAAAACACCATTTGGATGTTAGAAAAAAACCCCACACTTCTATCTCATAAGTTTTTCAAAAGTTTATATTCACCCATCTCTCTTAAGTGTTGTACTTTATTTCATATGTGTACAATGATATCAATCTTGAGCAACTTTTGTTCTTGAGGCATCACATTCCATCCTTGAGAATCAGTTTGAAAATGTTTTTGCTTGCATGTTACCAAACAGCACAAACTGGCACGTAGAGTTGTTCTGTGAGACAAGGAGTTCTGGAGGAAGGTTTGCAGTATTACAGAAACTTGTAACAGATCTTGCTATCATTTGTGGTTGTGCCTGCAGAAGATTCTGGGTTTTCTGACAGGGAAAGCAAGATACAGCCTTACTTAAAATTGCTAAGTAGATTGCACATTAAGCGTCGAGTTCACTCTTTCATATTTTCATAAATATGTAGGAAATCACGATGCCTTGCAAAATGAAACTTAAGAGACCAGTTCATGAAAAAATTATATGCTCCATTTACTCCGACCTCCTATGTACTTTATTTTTTATTAACTCACTTATCCTTTTTTATACAGGAGACCATGTCTCTAATCTGCACCCCAGAGGGGTGGGCAGCAGGATGGGGAGGGAGTGAGCCAAAACAGGTATTTGCATTTCCAGCACAGAAAGCACATTCAGAAATTCACCCCACATTAGAAAAGAAATGAACCACACAGAGTTCTGTTGTTGTTTCGTTGTTTGGAATATTTTTTTTAGTCTACAGGAATGAAGAGAACTAAAAAAAAAATAAAATAAAAAGAAAAAAAGAGTGAAAAGGGGACAATCCTTCTAAATGGCTGCTGTGGACAGCAACAGGGAATTTACACACACCAAAACATTCTAGTGATAGGTTTGCTACTTTTCGAGAGGAGATAAAAATACAATTAAGCATTAAACAAGATGAGATTAATCAAGTTTTTTTCTCCGGCAAAAACCAGATTAAGTTAGAAATGGAGCTGTTGAGGAAGGAAACACAATATAAACTAATGAAATGCTGTCAATTTACTACTAAGGATGAAGAAGGAAAGGTCAACAAATACTGTTGGAACACAGCTTTTTTTTTTTTTTTTTATGGTCTAATTGCTATTACTACAAAATGATACTTGGAAACCACTGGTGATCTTTCTGTGCTTTATCATTCACAGTACCCAAAAATAATCCCCGTGGCAAACTATAATGCCATGTTATCCACATTTAGCTGCAATCTGGAGGGCATAATTTCATTTCTGTATTGAAATGACCTGGGGTTTAAGATTAGAGAGGAGCACAGTATGTTAAAATACCTGAGCATTAATCCTAATCATAGGACAAAGTTATTTCAATGACCTTAAATGAAGCTGAATGTCCCAAGTTTGGGCTTGCTGTTTGCTGGTTTCAGAAGATGTTGACAACTCCATTTGCCAAAGTAAATAAGGACAGTTCCTCTCCCTTCTCTCCCCTGCTCCTAATGAAAACCAACAGACTATGGCTCAGAACTGTCAGGGAGCTCAGTAGCAACCTCATGTGCTCTGCAATATTTAGTCTCAGACTGAAGGATAGTCACAGAATAGCAAAGTATATCTTTATTAGAAGATATCCAACATAATAATGTTTAATGCCCCAGTGCAATTTTTTTTGTGATCAGCCTGTTAAAACATTGGTTACAATTTCATTGCACATCTATAATGGAAATTTTGTTCTCTAGGTGTGAGAGCAGGAGTTGGATGAAATCACAGAGAGACAGGAAACTGTGTGGCCTGATGAGCCCTGATAATTACTGCAGTTTTATCTGTTGGATTGCCACAGACCCTTTTAATAGCAGAGCAGGAATGACACCAACTTCCATAAATTCCACTTCATTAGTAATGCCTCATGCAGATTAGAATGGAATGCTCTGGAAATAGCAGTTAGGAAGTAAATTTTTAAGCACAGCTAACCACTGAGGGTGGGCCCTACTCTTCATCCTATAAGGCCTTGTTTGTTCCCTCTGTGTCACTCCAAAAGGATGTGTACAGACCTGGAAAAACAATAAAGTTATTCCCACCATGTGACAGTGAGAGTGAATCATGGTCCTTGCTCCAAATGTGCAGCAGAAAATGAGAGTGTGGGAATCTGTAGAGACATTCAAGTAATCATTAATCCTTTTCTACTTGTCAATCAAAAATGTTGTACTCTTGGGGTGAGAATATGTTTGGCTAAGAACAAGCTTTTAGTAAAATAGATTTGGCAGATGCATATTTGCAGATGCTCATGAAAGATGAATCATGACATTTCCTGACAACAAACACACCAAAATATCTGTTTTGCTACTTTCTTTCCCTTTGGGTATTGCATCAGCAATATATACTGTATATGTATGTGTTTGTATATGAATCAATTAAGCACTAGCCAAGAAAATTCTTTGCTTTCTACATCAGAACACAACAGTATCATAACAATATCCTGGTCACAAGAAAAATGGTGAAGACATCCAAAATATTTGAATAGGTTCTTTTGGTTTTATTTGGGTTAAGTTTTTTTGATTTTGGTTTGGTTTTGGTCTTTTTTTCATTACTATTTTCCTTTAAATTAGTAGGCCTTGAAAGAAAGAAGAATCTGGCTATCCCACAAAAACCTGTTATTGTAATATTCACCCATTAAAACTCTAGTAGTCCTTTGAAGTTGAATGCTGCTACCTGCACAAGATGTGGCCTCCCAGGTGATATCTACTAGAGCTCCATCTAGTCTGACCTGTTGCAGACCCAGAGCATCAAATCAAGATCAGTGAGATTCACAGAGACCCTCAAAACACAAAGGCTACTAATGGAACAAAGGCAGAAATAAATTTGTCATCAAAGGCTTCAGTCTTTTACTAAATTTTGTAATACCTTTGTTCACGATGAAGGATTTTTCCCTAAAAATAAATGTAGTTATTTAAATTTGTCAATTAGTCCTTTAAAATGGGTTTAAAAGCAAATAACATCAATGCATCATGGTAGTTCTTTACTTCCAATCATTCTGCTTGAGCACAATAGTACATTTATCCAAACATTATCTTCCAGGCAGCATCCAGCCTTGGCATGAAGAATCCACAGTGGCTGCTCCTCCTGACTGCATTGTTCCAGCCATCTTTTATGAGGCCATTTTGTCCCACTTTTACTTTGAAAAGTTCAGCTGCACATTCCAGAGGAAACTGCCCGTTTTCACTATCTCCCCACCCAGCTCAGGGACAACTGCTACAATCAATGGGGGGAGCACACATCACCTTGGAATAATGACCCTTGGTTTGAGCACTGAAAGTATTTCATCAGCAGGGCTTTAAACAGATTGTGTTTGCTTGCCATCACTCACTGTTTTTGTATTCAAATAGTCAGGGCAATCACTGTTCTTTGCAGATGTAATCAAGCTGCAGTGCAGGATTCTGTTTCTGGCTAAGGATGTTTATCTGTTATTAAGTATAATATATTGAAAGTCATAGCAGCGCTGATGGGTCAGCACAGATGCCTTCCATCATGAGTTACTGAGATGCATTTCCCCAAAAAAACTCATAGATGAAATGTTTTCAGCTAGCTGAGGTTAATAAAGATAGGTCCTTCATCATCTCAAGGAATGGAGCCAATAATGAGTAACAGAAATAATATCATAAATCATTCTTTATAAAGTAGGGTTGACTATTACTTGCTAAAATGCCTTTCATGGGGGATTTGCATGCTCTTACTTGTTGAATGACAATAAGAAAGCAAAGAAGAAAGGTCACAGGGGATGCAGGGAGGTAAGATTCTGCCATGCACTGCTGTATTTGACAGCAGGTACTGATTTACAGGATGAACTAGCAGAGCACCCTGCCAGGGTACGGCCAGCACGGGAGTCTGTTCGTGTAAAGAGACAACCCCTGATCCTGGCGTTCGGAACAGGTAGCTGCTCTGAAACACCTGGACACTCCCGAAAGGCATCAGCATGGGAAATGTGTGTTTTCCTGCAGCTGGGATTCCCCGGTGGCCGTGCAGGGCTGGGCTTTGCTCACAAGATGGCACTGTTGGTTATTGCTCACTGCCCGCACAGCCTCCCCCAGCCCGGGGCTCCGCAGCCTCCCGGGAGAAGCCGCACAGGCTGGACCTCCCTCGGGAGCTGCATCCCCACGGGTCCCTGCGGATCGTCTGCTGCGTCAAAACTGGGCTTATTGGATACCAGAACCCCTCAGGATGAAACACATAACTCTCCTCTAAATCTACGAACATCTCGATATCCAAAAATATCAATCTTTAATTTCCAGTTCTTATTAATCTAATGTCAACAGAAAGTGTATTTTTATCCATCTTTACAGACAGTTTTTCCCCTGTAGACAGCAGGGGTAATCTCTAAATTGGTAGGATTCCAAGTTTCCATCCTCTGCTGCATTTTCTTTAGTAGACAAATATTCCACATTATTAACATGAATGGTTGTCAATGGCTATTTGCAGAGCAGATATGCTCAGGTAGTTCTGGAGACTCTATATTGAATAATATTCAAACCTTATAGGTCCTTTCTTCTGGGCCCCAGAGATTGCATCCTACCACACACACTCACAACAGGTAAGAACTGAGGCTTTTTCTGTTCTGTCTCAGCAGTGCTTCCTTAATTACCATCAGCACCCACAAAAATCAGACAAGTTCACAGGACTTTCATCCAGCTCTTCCCCTGGCAGAGTGAGAAGCAAAAGGCTTCATTGCCACTGAACATTATGCCATGTTTTGAGAATTGCTTCAACTGCAGCAAAGCAAAAGAACCTGCAACTCACTAATGTTTATCCAAGTCCAGAATAAGAGACAAGGATTTTTAATGAACATTGACAACTAAGGGAGATTTGTGTCAGTCAATGAGAAAACAAAGCATTTGGGAAAGGGAAAATCACACATTCTTTTAACAGCAAGCCTAAGTGAACCTCAAAGACACAGCAAAATGAACAACCCTGCCAGAAGCAGGGAAACATGCAAACCACAGTGGCCAAGACAAGTTAACAGAGCTTTTGGCTGCAGCTGTTGTGACCAACTACAGTGATCAGGACATGGAGAAACACCCAGTATAAACTGGGGCCAAACTGGCAGATTCCCATTATGTAAAAAATGAAACACAGGAACACTTCTTTCAAAACAAGAGCATTAAAGACTCTCATTCATCTGCTGTAAAATGAAAAAATTCTTACCTATGCATTGCCACAGGTCTGTCTCCAATAACAAAAACAATTTGTAAGTAAATAAAATTTGCAGTGTTTACTCTTGAGTGTTACATGCAAGATGAAGCTTTTCTTAAAGATTTGCTGGACATCCAAGGAGACAATATTTGCTTTGGACATTTAAAAAAAAACATTTAACACTATAATAACGGCAAGTATTCACTTCAGTCCTAACAGCCCTCAATATCCCAATTGTCCTTCAGTCCCAAGAGTCCCAAAAATCCTCAATACTCCTCTTCCATTCCAAGCCCTGGCTGAGATTGCCTCTGTAATGTAACCAGTTGTTCTTACACACTACAGCTCTGACTGCACCCACAGCTGCAGGTAACTCAGGTTTGGTGTCACTTGTGATCTAACACAACATATATAGTCCAGAGATAACTTGCAATTTCCTGCCTTGCACAGGTAGTTGTTGCTAACTTAAGTAAAGAGTTTGTATTAAATTAATTTTTTCCCTACACAATGCATATTTTGGAGACATGGAAGATTTTGGAAGGACAGGAGAATTATTAAAATGTTAAATCTTCTCAGTTTGGTGGTGAAGCTATCACAGAACTCTGTGGTTGATCAAGTGCAAGGACACTTTTCCTCCCCTCCATTGTCCAAACATGTAGTTGTTTCTCCAACACTTTTTCTCATGAAATTATTTATAACAGGGTAGAGTGTTCTGAATCCATCTGAGCCAGTGGCCCTGGTTTTTGTTATTCTCTCTTTTCTTGCCCCTGTTCAGTCACCAAGGCTGCCAGAACATCAGCTATGCCCTTGCCCTGTGAGAATGACAAAGGATTTTGATCTTGATTTCCTTTCTTTTCTCATTCCTAGAGGTATCTCTGGTCAAAACAAATTTGATTGGTGCCTTGGAAGCACACTTTCCTACTTGACCATTCTCATCTGGCCAAATGGAAATATGAGGTGATAAGCATTCTGGGACAAGGAGGATGCTTGGTGTGTGTGGTTATGCATGGCATGAGCTCTGTCTCCTTGCATAATCAATAACATTTAGTGATGCTAATAAATCTCACCATAACAGAACACGAGTTTGCTGTTCTGGCATGCTGGAACAGGCTAGCCTGTCTTTAATGGCTTGCTACCACCTCAATTTCTTTAGTGTTTCTTTCTCACTCCCCAGATGATTTTCCATTTCCCTCCCTGCACAATCTGTACCCCAGCACAGGCTGAGTTGCTGCTGCCATTGATGGGGAGCCTGAATATAAACCCTGCAAGGGAGACCTGAAGAGTGCCCTGGTGGGGAGAAACTTGCCCTTGGCTGCTGCATGCAAGACTCACTACAACTGATATTTCAGATGCCCCACATTATGACCTACTTTACTGTGTGTTACTCAGAGAGAACGAGACATGTCTGAGGATGACACAAACCCAGTATTTTCTGTGGTAGCAGGGAAGAAATTCTTTCTTAAACATTAGATCAATTTTGCAATTCTTGTATCAATGATTAAAAATCCCTGGGGTCACCAGGCAAAGTCTGCTGAAGAACTGAATTGATTTTCATAGGCTACAAATCAGATCTGGGGGCTTTAACTGAAATGCAAGGTGCGTGTTCCCATACATATGGGATTGTCCAACTGCTGAAAGACTGAATAGCCTCCATAAATAGATTTACTGTTTGGCAAAATTACAGCATTTGAGGGTAATTCATCCAGTACTGGCACCAGAATTACAGTTTCCAGTCCATTCTGCAAACCTGGTGTGGAACTGGCCTCAGAGTGAGACAATCATTTAAGCATGTCCCTGAGTGCTTGGCTGATACAACATCATAGATCCACTGAAGTCACTGGGAGCCTTTTCCTGACTTTTATGGGCTTTTCAGAACATCTTCTGAGAATCAGTTTTCCAGGTATAAGAAGAGAATATGAATAACAGCCCTTTCCTCCCATTATTTGTCAGGTCTACTTAGACTGGAAGCTCTTTAGGGCAGCTCTGTCTCTCCTCTGCAGGCCCTGTGCACAGAGCAAAGGTTCCCTGCTCTGGAGGGGAACTGAGAACTGCCATAACGTTGTGCTCCAGGTCAAACCAGGCTTAATTTATGGAAGCTCAAATGTGAGGATTTACACATCCATGTAGATTAAATTTGCCACTTGTTAAGCCAGTCCTGAAAGAGCTGTGGCTCAGATACAGAAAAAATGTTTTGAAAAATGAAATAAATGATTCAGTGTGTGGTTACACTGGAATCAGCTCTTGCAGTAACTGCATGGTAACTTTGTGGGCTCAACACTCTTCATTTAGGTCTGTATTAATCCATTATTATTTTTTTATTTAGTTATACCACTGCATTAATCTTAGAAGATTAAGAAAATATTATTCCTTTTTACATTGGCCTCTTTTTAGCCATATACTGTATTATAATACCAGTACCAATATGGTGACTTCATAAAAGATCAGCATCTTGATCTTCAGTGCTCCTGGACAAAAAAACAACCCATAACTAAACAAAAAATGCTTATACAAAACCCCCCCCCACATTCAGTTGCCTGTTTAATCTGCAAAAGAAAGGCTGAGATGGCACCAAAGCAGGAAAACACAAAATAAGCATGTTTACCATGCAAATAAGCTTCATTAATACAGAAGACACTTATCTGGACCACTCAAAAGATTCCATGTGGGTGGATTTTTCTGCTGTGAGAAATAAGGTTTTCTTTTGCAATCAGCATTATATAAAGCCATTGGCTTCTCCTGGATTGTTTATCAATATATGTCTAAATAAAAAGTAGAGGTAGAGATTAAAAGATTTAGTCTATTTTAATTATGTTAAGGTTTAAAATACAGAATATAATAAGATATATTCAGGCTACCTCATCAACTTAAAATTACGGTTAGATTTCTTAGGACCTATGTTTTCAATTTTTTGTGTTAATTAAATGGCCTTTCCCAACCTGTATTTTATATCTATTATTTTAAATTTTAACTGGTGGTAGGAATACAATATTCTAATTGGATAATAAAAAACCTATATACTTAGAATAATCAATCAAATAAGGATGGCCACTCTGAATAAAAAGTGGAAGTTTCCTATCCTAGTTCACTACCAAATACTTGCACCTAAAAATTAGATTTAGCTTTGCCCTTGAGGTTTGTATCTGTGTCTTCAACAACCTCAAAAAGTGAGGTCTGCTAAAATATCTTCAGTAAATTTAACAGCTTTGGCTGTAAAATTCTATTCTGGGCCAGTACAAAAACAAGAAGGGGCTTCACAAGGATTACAGGATCTCAACACACTGTAGGAACTACTCACAGTTTTAGCAGGTTTGCAAAATTTCAGCACCCCATCCTTTCAAGACATGCTTGTGGAACAGGAAATTTAATTACAAAATTGAAAGAAGCAAAAGTTTTGCCTAAATCCTATTGCAGTCTATTTCTAAAAGAAAAAAAAATTGAAATAGATTTTTTTCCCCCAGAAAACATTCACCTTGAATGCCACACCTTTCTTAGTTCTTATGTTCATTGATGGTACGTTGATATAAAAGTGGCTAACCAGATTTGCAGAGAGAATTAGCACGAGGTTCAGAGGAAATCCAGAGCTCCAGGGCCATCCTACCACTATTACCACTGCTCCTGCTGCTGCTGGGAAGGCATGGGACAGCATCTGGACTTTCAGGGCTAGTCCAGTAATTATCCAGCTATAGGGAAATTCCTCTGCTGCCAAAAGATGTACTTCAAATGCAAAAATTTAAAAAAAAATCTGATTGATAATGCTCAGATTTCAAGAATCCCATAACATTTCTACACTGAAAAGAATGAGAAAGTGAGAACTCTTGAAAAACTCAGTCTGAAGAGCTGATCCTCACTAATCTGAGAATAAATAAAACAAGCATACAGAATCACTTAATAATGAACGATGTGAGTTGCCCACCTCTGCCTCAGTATCACTCTAAGGAGTATTCTTTTATAATGTGCTTTTCAAAAATTAAATAGAAACCATTAAATAGACACACACAGAGACACACATGCAGCAATGATACATGGATTATTATTTTTTTGCATTTGAACACATGTTCTATGCTCAATCTAACTCGTAAACAAACCAAAGTGCTCTAAACTTCAGCAGGGTGGGGTTTTTTGCACTCTGCTTTCATTTAGCATATGCAATAGATCTCTTGCAGTAATTATTGCTAATTTCTTTGTACTGTACATAAATACTTTAATGCTTACAAATGAGGCAACAAAGGAAACCAATTTGACATTTAATGTTCCACACAGAAATCACAGACATGCTGTCAAGGAATTAATTAAAATTACAGTCACATAATAATGACACAAACCATAAATACTCATATACAGGTAATAAATTAACTCATTAATTCAGCCACAACACAGTTGTAAATAACTATATAAAAATAGCAAACATTTTATATCAGGGCTTTAAATATTCCCTCCATTTTTAATTCTGAGTTTTCTCTTTTGATTGTTCCAAATAATTAGGCTTAAATGGGATGTTAAAATGTAAATTTATTAAAGAATCTGTTATAAATTGGTTGGAAACTTCTTAAAAACACTTCAAAAGGTTTCACAGGCTTTTTTGAGGTCTCATGAAAACAAAAATCACAAAACAAAAGCATTGCATATGCATGTTTATACACACACACATATATATATGCATGTGTGTGCATATATATATATATATATATCTCAATATATATATAGGGGCAAACACACAAATTATAGACATGTGTATCTGCAGGTTCAAGTGTTTTTGTGCCCAACACATTTCACAACAAATCCTTTGAAATATTTTTAGGAAAAGAAATAGGCTACATGTGTGAAATATTTTAATTATAGTTAGCAGTAATTCTCCAGTTTTTATCAGACACTGTGGGGCTGGATTGCAGCCTTTCACAGGCAAAAGCCCCAGCACAGGGAAGCAGCAGATCCCTGACACCAATTTGCCACAGGGAGAGCAGCCCAAGAGCATCTGGTGTCATTTTGGGCTGCTGTGTCTTCCTGGCAGAAAGAAACCCCATCAATCCAACCTTACAAGACACAAGTCAGGAAGTCAAGGACATCCACCCTTTACCCAGTGGCACATAAACACCTTCTTTTGATTCTCTTGGAGCTGTTTCCATGGCATAATTTTGGAAAACTGACCTGAACCATGTATGCAATAACTACTGAATAACCACAAGCCCACACAACACCTGGATGTTTTATAAACTGATAATTTTAATCCTGCAGAGTATTCAGCAAAGCAGATTTTGCAGGCACGATGAGATTTTGATTTACTGATGCAGTCTTTGGTAGGGAACTTAATCAGAGGTTTCACTTCAGAACAGTGCAGGTAAAATCTGTGGTGCCAAAACCCATGGTGTGCCCCCAAGTTACCGCTTATTTATTACACTTATTTATTACAATTGAATCTCTGGATATTTAAAATAATATCTAACATGAAACAGGATATTACTAAGCCATATAAGGGAGATTTAGGTTGTCCAGTATCTTTCAATGTAGAGAATAAATTTCTTGAAACAACCTGCCCTAGTTTATGCTTAATGTTAAAATAGGCCTGTTAAAATGTTAAAATAAAGCAATGTTTCAAAATTTAATATTTGGTGCACATAGACAGTTTCTTCACAAATCTCTTATTTCCCACCTTGTAGTAAAAGTGTGCTACCTCTTAGTAGGACTGACACATTCTTCATTTAAACCATAACCAATTTTTTTCAGTTGTTATTAATCTATAAATTGTCCAGGCTATGCTTTCCTCGTAATAAAATGTATTCTGAGCAAGTTAACTATCTCAAACTGCAAAATATGAACTAGTTTATTGCCATTTCTATGATAAGTATAGAAATCAGTTTGGTACTCGTGAGTTTGGTAGAACAGGTTCATTACAAGAGTAGTAAAGTGTAGAGAAAGTAAGGATGTACCACTCTGGGCCTTGTTCTGAAAAAACCTTCTACTGAATGGTCATAAAATACTCCAAGGGCTTTTAAAGACAAATAAAAATTAGATTCTACTTAAAATTAAAGTTACGTTGGCTGCCTTGACTGCATGTTTATATAATAAAAGTGTATCTTAAAACCAATAACATATTGTTTTTAATATTAAGCTTACCATTTCATAGGCAAGAATGAGAAGATCCTTACAGCAATTAATTTACACATATATCCTGTGTCCAACAATGGCAACATTCTTTACAAAAATGGCAAAGTTCTCAAAGTTATCAATTACAGTTGAATTGGTATCTAGTTTTTTATAGCTTTTTTTTTCCCCTCTGAGTATCTCAAATGGTAACTTTATCAGCTAATACAAAAAGTACATTTCAATTGTTTTCCCATCTAAATATACCATTGTACCATGCCAGCATCCAATGCTATGTGTGAGCAATAGAATCAGAAACTGTGGGTACAGGCATGATTTTTTGCCATTTGCTTGAAAAACTATTCTATAACTAATGCATTTCCAGGGGGAAAAAGCCCAAAAATGGTATCAGAGATAAAAAACAATTTTGAAGCTACACAGCTAATTTTCTGTTGATCAAAAAGGCTAAAATGACTTTTCTAAATTGAGGAATTTGCCAGTGAATTCTCTCTAAGTGCTCTCCTGATGGAGGCAATGTAAGGGGAAATCCAAAAACAACAGAGATGCGTTTTTTCCAGAGCAGGGAAAGGAACCAGTGAGCCAATTCAGGCTGATGGGCTCCCTCATAATTTGCTTTTTCAGGTGAAGGGAACCAATGAGCTGCACAGGCCTTAACATAATATTGTCCCAGAGCAGCAGAGAGGGGATCATTAAAGGCAAGATGGGCCTTGGTGTAATTTTTGCCAACCCTGTGAAAATACATTTGGCATTACTTGTGGTGAGGCAGGAACTAATCAAATTGCTGATTTTGCATAATTTTAAGGCCCGGCAATATCTACAAACCTCAGCGGAACTGCTGAACTAACAAATGGCTGATTGAACACAATAAATAGCACACAGGAAAAATAATGCAGGAACAGCATCGTTAGGACAGCTGCAGAATGAGGGGGAAAAGAACTGTTTGAAAGGAAGGTTGCCTTTGGAATATGGAATTCAAATGTAAATATGGAATATTGGAATGGGAAAATAGGAAAGTTGGTTTTCCAAAGAAACAAAAAAATCTCTGTACTGGGAAAGTGATTCAGCAGAAACAGCTTGTTGCCAGCCTGGGAAACTGAGGAAGCACAGAAGATAAAGCCAGAGGTTATGGACTCTTGAAGGGATGAAAGAAAACTCAGAAAAATGCCAAGGTGGGAGCAGCAGAAGCAGACCAGCATTAAAACCCCTGGCTGATAAGAAAAGGCTGCTGTGGAAGCAAACACCTTCTCCAGGAACAGTGTGATGTGAGTTTGGAGCCCTGAGCTGGGAGTGTGGACACTGAGGACAACAGCAGAGCCTGGTGAGCCACAGTGGGCTGGGACAGCTCAAGGATTTGGGAATGCCTGTCACAGCCATGGCTGTGCCTTTCCCATTTCTGTGGCTGCACAAACTGCTGAGCAGTTTGCTACAGCTGCCCATTACCATTATCATCATTAGAGTTCTCTCAGGAGGCCATTAGAGCCATTTGCCATCCACTGCCATTCTCTCAATTACCTCAGGATCCTAATTGTCTGTTGTTATTGATTACTTATGGTTTATCCATCTCACAGTTAAATATTGATAAATCATAGCTGTGTTTGGTACTGCCTTGTTGAAATTTCTACAAGCTATTAATCAATGTAAGTTTTTAAAAGCTCTCCTGTATGTTTCATGTAGTCACAGTCTATTCACTGTGTGACATGTTGCTCAGTCCTTTCTTTCTGCATTTACAGGTCGAATTCGGCAAAATCCTTTGCCCCTGTTTATGGAAATCAACCCACACAGATACTCTTTTAAAGAAAGATCCATTCCCAGCTAAAGAGATTGTGATCAAAATTAGAGCTAATTTAGGAGACACAGAAAGAGAAAGTAAGTGTGAAATACAACTGTAAGAGTCACTGTGTGTTTCTCAAAGCTCTGGTCCCACTGACCACTCAATGAGTCAGAGTTCAGCCCCCATTCCCCATTCCACAGGCAGGACAGGAGGTGGGAGTTGAGCCTGCAAAATAATGGGTGAGAGGAGGGTGTTGTTTTAATGTTTGTCATTTTCTTCCACTATCCAATTCTGTTTTAATTTGTAATATATTCATTTCCCTCAAGCTGAGTCAGCTTTGTGTACAACAGTCATAGTTAGGTGATCTCCCTGTCTTTATGTTGACCAACAAATTTTTCACCTCCTTTTCCCTGTGATGAGGGGAGACTCATTGGGGTCTGCAGCTTCCTCATGAGGGGAAGAGGAGGGACAGGCTCTGATCTCTGCTCCCTGGTGAGCAGTGACAGGACCCGAGGGAATGGCATGGAGCTGAGTCAGGGGAGGTTTAGATTGGATGTTAGGTAAAGGTTCTTCACCCAGAGGGTGGTTGGGCACTGAACAGGCTCCCAGGGAAGTGGTCACAGCCCCAAGCCTGGCAGAGTCCAAGAAATGTTTGGACAGCACTCTCAGGCACAGGACTGTGAGTGATTCTTGTGGTTGTTCTCTGCAGAGCCACAGCTGGACTTGATCCTTGTGGGTCCCTTCCAGCTCNTGTTATTGATTACTTATGGTTTATCCATCTCACAGTTAAATATTGATAAATCATAGCTGTGTTTGGTACTGCCTTGTTGAAATTTCTACAAGCTATTAATCAATGTAAGTTTTTAAAAGCTCTCCTGTATGTTTCATGTAGTCACAGTCTATTCACTGTGTGACATGTTGCTCAGTCCTTTCTTTCTGCATTTACAGGTCGAATTCGGCAAAATCCTTTGCCCCTGTTTATGGAAATCAACCCACACAGATACTCTTTTAAAGAAAGATCCATTCCCAGCTAAAGAGATTGTGATCAAAATTAGAGCTAATTTAGGAGACACAGAAAGAGAAAGTAAGTGTGAAATACAACTGTAAGAGTCACTGTGTGTTTCTCAAAGCTCTGGTCCCACTGACCACTCAATGAGTCAGAGTTCAGCCCCCATTCCCCATTCCACAGGCAGGACAGGAGGTGGGAGTTGAGCCTGCAAAATAATGGGTGAGAGGAGGGTGTTGTTTTAATGTTTGTCATTTTCTTCCACTATCCAATTCTGTTTTAATTTGTAATATATTCATTTCCCTCAAGCTGAGTCAGCTTTGTGTACAACAGTCATAGTTAGGTGATCTCCCTGTCTTTATGTTGACCAACAAATTTTTCACCTCCTTTTCCCTGTGATGAGGGGAGACTCATTGGGGTCTGCAGCTTCCTCATGAGGGGAAGAGGAGGGACAGGCTCTGATCTCTGCTCCCTGGTGAGCAGTGACAGGACCCGAGGGAATGGCATGGAGCTGAGTCAGGGGAGGTTTAGATTGGATGTTAGGTAAAGGTTCTTCACCCAGAGGGTGGTTGGGCACTGAACAGGCTCCCAGGGAAGTGGTCACAGCCCCAAGCCTGGCAGAGTCCAAGAAATGTTTGGACAGCACTCTCAGGCACAGGACTGTGAGTGATTCTTGTGGTTGTTCTCTGCAGAGCCACAGCTGGACTTGATCCTTGTGGGTCCCTTCCAGCTCAGGATATTCTGTGGTTCTGTGATTGCACCCCATCCTGGTGAGCAGGGGCACAGTTGGGTGTTTGGCCACAGCTCAAGGCCAACCCAGCCCCCAAAAAACCCCAAGTGCAGAGGAGTAGTGAGAGGGTGTCCTGATGCTGTGACTGTGAAGGAAAGGCTTGGGTGGGACTTGGCCTTCACTTTGAGCCAGAGAGCCAAGCTTACTGTAAGAACTAACCTTCACCCACAGGCTGACAATGAATCCATCCAATATTTTAAGTAAAAGAAGGAAGGATTTTATTTCTACTCACAGGAAATTCTACTGCAAAAGTGTGACTACTTTTCTGGAAAAAAATCCTTTGAACTGTTAGTCTACTTTTTCCACATTTGTATCCAAACCAATTTCCTTCAGGACAGGAAATCTTGGAACTACAACAAAGAGAAATCAGAGGGGTTTTTAATAGTCCACTACTTAGAACAGCTGTATAATATTAAGTACAATTGACACAAAGCATGTCTTGAGAACAGCTGAAAACACTCAGTGCAGAGAAAATACCACTTTCCTGCCATGCCTTGGTCTCTTTTGTTAAATTTGCTTTCAGTCTGCCAGGATGAACTAACGAGGAGAAAGATTAGAAAAAAACTGACCTGGTTTGTGGTTTGGTTGGGCTCTTTTCATTTAAAAAAATCATCCTATCCTTGTGTTATTTCACCAGCCAGCCCTGACTTGCCCCAAAGCTGCTCACTTTGGACCAAATTCCCTCAACAAGTAGCACAGTACTCACATAATGGGCAAGGCATTCTTGCAGCCATGGTGGCAGAGGGCAGCAGCTGAAGATTCCGGGGAATTAACACTCTTTTTGAACCATGTTTAACTCAATTCATCTTTTCTCTGAATGCTACTGGTGAGAACTACAAGCAAGGCATGAGGTGGGGTTCTCTGATCAACAGAGGAAGTTCTGGCATTAAAGGCCACTGGAATCCCACTCCCTCCCTGCAGAGCTCCAAGTGGGAAGGGGAACTTCATTAAAACTGTAGCTTTGACTACCTTGGCTGGAAACTACAAAGAAGGGTTTATTACCTAGTGTATTCCTCTGATGTATATTTTACCTATCATAGATTATGAATTAATAGAGGCATAATTTTAGATAAAGGGATGGAAGGTAAATGTCAGCAGATGATAATATTCTCTGTATCAACATAACTTCTCATGTTGACTCTGTAGAACGTTCCCTTGAGGCTCAATCTGGCACTCTGTGATTTATGAAACAGTTTAAGTTGTACATTTGATAATCAACTAACCAAATTACTTCAGTCATTATCAATCTTCCTGATAATTTTGGTTTCATTCCAATACCTGTTGATGCCTATGAGAAGGCTCTGTTGCCATCAAGGGGAAGTAGATCACGTTTAGTCTAACTAGGCTGCAACAACTGTCCCAGGATCATCTTCAAGAAGCAGAAAATTCTCAGCTCTAGAAAACTCAGGACACTGCCTTTAGTCTGTGTTTGGGGCTTTTTGTTTGTTTGTTTCCTTTTCCCCCTCCAGACAGCCCCAGGTGCCGAGGCTATTGAAACCTGGCACATCCAATAATCTCTCTGGCCATCTGAGTATTTATTGTGGCACTCAGTCTCGAGGATGGGCTTGAATTCAAGATTCCTAAACCTGACAATTTTATTCTACTTTCTGCAAATAATAATAACAACAAATCTTATCTTTTTTTTCATATAATTTGTTATTACTGTTAGGCTTTGTGTCTACACTGCTTTAAAAAAATGTCTCTTTTCATGTCTTCCTTATTTTTATATTAACAATTTCTTCTTTCACCAGATGCAAACCATTTGATGTTGCAAAGCTTATGCACAGCCATTGTTATTGTTATCAGTATTAGTAATGGAATCATTATCATTCTCATCACTAAAAGAGAGCTCATTATCTGATAAGTCAAAATTTCCTCCCAAAGATCTTGAGGTATTTTATTTTCCTCATTTGTATTCTCAGAAGTCATTTCTTCCTCACTTGCTGGAGATGAAAATGCACCCTCCATAAGTAAGCTGCCATTCTGCTCATTATGCAGCTTTGATTATTAATTTTTCTCATCTCCTTTGCAGCCCAAGAGTGATTGCATTTTTAACTGGTTTGTGGCTCCTAAAGAATTTCCTTTGAAAAGCAGCTATTTGGGGTTAAGTTGTGGTTTGAGACAATGCTGACCCAGCTCCTGGAATCCAAGGGCACTGGCAGGACTGACAGCTGAGCCAAGGTCTTGGGGACAAACTGATAATAATGACACCAGTGATGACCTGACCCTCCTTAGGGCAAAAGAAAAGTTTCTCTTCTTTTCACAAGGGCAGATTGTGGAGTTCTTGGGGCTGTCCACAGGCCAGGAGCTGGACTTTGATGATCCTTGTGCATCCCTTCCAACTCAGAGTATTTGGTGGCTCTGTGATTCTCCCTTTGGCCAGGTGAGCTGCAGCAGCTCAGACCAGCTTTTCAAAGTTCACTTGTGCTGTGTGAGTGGGTGGCTCTTCTGCAAATCCCAGTTCTGCACAAATACCTGCTGAATTCCTCCCCTCTGTGGAACAGCAGCTCCAAGGCTGCTCCTAATCCTCCCCAGCCAACTGTTCCAATTGACTGCCTTCACATCTGTCTGCAGGAGGAGCTTACAGTTTGACTTTCTCTCATCAGGTTTTGTTCCATCCCTCTCTAATTTCTTCTTGCCACTACAAAGACAGTGAGAATTTTTTTTTTCAGATCTGCTCATTTGACATGAGAATCCTTTTCTTTTACGCTCATATGAAATGCCACTTCATTGTGTAACTGGGGTCAAGAACTGACTTCTCCAACAAGAAGTTCCAGCACATTGGTAGCAGGATATTTGGGAGTAAAATATCATCAGTCTAGGGCAGAGGGGGAGTTGTTTTGGTTTTGTTGCTCTGTTTTTGTTCTGCTTTTTGCTCACAAAGAAATATTTCTGATGATGTGGTACAGAAAACTACCTGATGTGTGAGCTGTAAGTGGCCTTTTAAAATTCAATTAACTTTATTTAATGGGTTTCATGCATTTGTAATATCAAAGAGTCACATTACTGAAAATTAGTTTCAGTAATGTTCTTCTGATATTACTGCACAGCTATTTGTTGCCAAATGGAAAGAAAGCTAATTACTGGACTGAGTTTCTCACACAGCTATTGCTTTACCCATCTTCCCTCATACGACAGAAGATTATGCATGCAACTGAATAATATTTTTAATCTGAGATTATCTTGACCCCTTTAAAAAACTGAGTTCTTCTGTTTGTTTAGCCAGGAACCTTCACAGTCAAAGAAAGAATTTAGATTCTTGATTTCCATTTACTTTGCAGACTTTAAATTCTCATTTTTCACACGGATTATGCCTAGAGAGAGGCATAACAAGGTGCTTTTGCCTGCACCATCCTGGCACCAGCCACCTAACCAGGCTGTGGCACTAAGCAGACTTTTCTAACAGTTTTATATAAAGAACTCACCATTTCTTCCCAATGTACTGGGAAAAGACTACTTAATATTTAATTCAGTCAGACTTTTGGAGGAGAAATCCAGATTGGAGCCATGTTTTGAAAGCTTTCAACTTTGCTTCTTCCCAGAAATAACACAAATATTTAAAGGATCGGGAATATTTGCGCAGATCTTATAGGTCATTATTCAGTTTGGGAAAAAATGTGGCTTTAAAATGTCACACAAGTATTTTGCCTACAACAGAAATGTCAGCACTATATAACAAACTTGCTAAAAATAAATTTAATGCATGGGAACAAAATGAATCCGTTTCAAGGCCACTGTTCCAGCAGAAAGATGGAAAATAAGGAGTGATAACTTTTAAGGATTCAGGGCAAATGTGTTTCATCATCACTACACTGGCTGCACCAAACCTGGAAACAAAATTGGGTTTTGTTTAATAGGAATTCACATTAAATTTGCATTTTGCTATTAATTGCAGGCTGGTCAAAATAAAAAAAGCAAAATTAAACATGGACAAAACTATGGCAATTTGAGTTCATACCTGCTTTAAGAAGAGAGAATGTATTCAGCATGTTATGAATCTTGGTTCATTTCAGACAGAGCTGTAGCAGATTATAGATTTTCCATAAATAAATCATACATCATATATAAACATGCAAATTTTGCAGAACTTAGGTAGTTTTCTGTAATGATCAACCCAGAGAGCACACTATGCTGGCTTAATTAGATACACTGCATGAAAATAATCAGAAACAACAACACAAACCCCAAACCAAAGTTGTTTTCTTTTATTCCTTCTCTCACCTTAATGTTCTGGCCTCTCTGGTATCTAGTGAAAAAACTATTGCTAGCTTTTAATATTACATTAAATTTAATATTACATTAATATTACATTAAAAGCCCCAACCAATAGGCAAGCAGCAGCTTGCATTTATACATTTTAATGTCTTTCATGGGAAAAAAGATATGGTGAACTTAAAAACTTTATTTGAACTATATATACATATTTATCATGGGAAGCAACTATAATTAAACATCATCAGCCAGTTCTTCCCTGGTACTTGGATGACTTAACTGATCCTAAGTCAGCTGATGTTTTATTTCCCACTGACATTCATTCACACCTCAATTCTTGTGAGGTCAGAAAATATTTAAAGTGACAAAGAAATTTCAATATGAAATTAAGCACAGAGAGGATTTTAATTTTTAATTACTTATCCAAAATTATGGAGAAATTAATTAAAGCTATTAATTTCTCCTTTCATTTTATCTAAGATAGTCCAAAACAAATTGCCAGTGTTTCTGTTTATATTGTGATTATGGATTGCAAAAAGTTCTTACCTGCATATACTCACAGCATGGATTAAGAAATACAAAAATCAACAGGATCCCCTACAGGTCACTGAAGAGTTCTTGAAAACGCTGAATTTAGAGACCTTTAAGACTTATGTCTTTATAATAGTAAAAACACAGTATTTTTCCTAAGAAATTTCAATAAACAACATCAGAAAATTGCAAACATTCTTCCCCTAACAGTGGCACTATAGCTTTAGCAGGATTCAAGTATTTTAGTTTGTGATATTCTTTTTGCTGGTGCAACATCAAAGATTTTTTAGTCATTTTTTTGGGTTAGAGATTGTACAGTACAATTCTTAAAAACAGAGGTTTTGTTAGTATTATTGAATACCACATAATGGTATAGTATGATAACATGGGAATAACATGATAAAAAATCTGAGGTAGGAACAGGAGACTTTGCTCTATTTGGCACAGCCATATCATGGATATGAGTATTAACTTTTGGGAGAAAAGTTGAAAAATATGATACCTTCAGAATACAGGGAGGTGGTGGAGTCACCACCCTGGAAGTGTTCAAGGAATGGCTGGATGGGAAATGACTGCATTCTATGATTAATGAAGATAGTCCATAAATTGTATAGAAAAGGATTTCCTTACCTCCTGTAACAGGAGCTCACACAGACTTTGTCAAAACATAAAGTCAGGATAAAATATGCAAAAATATGCAAAAGCCAAACTTTTATGTCAAGCAAAACAGTAAACCAATTGTAAGAGTTATTATTTTCACCTGCAGGACAGAGGTACAGAAATACAACCATGGCAAGAATGGCAGAGGAACCCCAACTCAGCAAAAATGCAATATTTTCTCTGTGGAAGAACCATGCCAACAAAATTTGTGAGCCTTCCCAGAGTGGAATAGGATTGTTTTGGGCACCACTCTGCTTTGTTCCTTTCCTTCAGTAACTCCATGGTTACCTGGGGGCTCTGCCTTTGAGGGCAGAGCACAGCAGGCACCTTCCTGCAGGTTTAAAGACTTTCTTTTTGTTCCCCAGGCCACCCTGGTTCATGCAGAAAAGCAGTTTTCTACTGAATCCAACAGTAGATTGCAGATCTTGGAGGGTTTTTTTCTGAATTTTCATGAACAGCTCTGGGCATTACATTTATCCCTTATTTCCTTGTACATACAGTGGAATAATAGTACTTACTGCATAGGATAAAGCACTTACCCAACCTGAAATTCTGAATAGATCCTTGTAGCCTTCCAGCTGCTCCAGATATTATCCCTCTGTGCTCTTCCTCTTCTGCTTTGACACACAGTGCTGCACAAGTTTCAGACTTTCAAATATCATTGATAGATTCAACCACTTTTAGTTTTTAAATGGCTTTTCTGTCCTTCATTTAGAGGGAAAAAAAATCATGTCACATTCAACACGTGCTAGAATTGCCAGGAGATAAATTGTCTTTGATTTTAAATGTGTATTAATGGGTCAATATTCTCCTTTCTTGCTATATACAGACTTCTCATTAATTATATTGTCACTGTAGCTGCAGAATGAATTTGACCTTATTCGTTGAGCACCATGTTTTAGTATTAATAGTTTTTGTTCTTAACAGCAATTGGGAAATACAGCCAGACATGGTGATTGATATATTCCTATCTTTATAGAATGGTTCTACTCATTCAAAAGATGCAATATGAAAGAGGGAGTCAATAATAATTTATTTCTTTCCTTTTTTTAAAAAAAACTAAACAATTAATGTATGTGCTTGGTGCTGGGTTTATACAAATTTAATACTGACCTGTAAAACTGATTTCCTCCATGTGTCAAATACAATAGAAAAGACCTGAATTGGAACCATCATGCATCTCTGGGCTGAGGTTATCAGCACAGGCATTTGCTCAATTAGGAATCTTTTTTTTATATAAAGTAAATATATAGCTAAGGGTGTCCAAGTAAGAAAATGTGTCAGGTTAAGGGTAATTATTTAGGAAGCATAATGTCTTCAATTCTAAGCAAACAGGGCTTTGGTCTAAAATTCCAGTGTGGTAAAACAGCACAAATTAACTAATTTGAGTTAGTCAATTGAATGTTTTTATCAGGAAGAAAGGGAGCAAAATAGGAATATTCTGCAATGAATAAAATATGAATGAACTGGAATGTAGACACACATTTGCTGAGGTAATACATCCTTGGTTCACCAAGATATTCCCAGGCATTGACTAAAAGAAAACCACAAGGAAAGGCTTGAGGCTGGAGAAAGTAATCATGAGATAATAGTAAAGTTCAACTAGACAGTATTACAGAAATGCTTTATTCAGGAAAGCCCAGTGGAGTTTTATAAGAAATTTCATTCAAGCTGGATAATAATATCAGTGTAACACTTCATTTCAGTGGGGGAGATTGAAAAAGAGAAAAAAAACCAAGGGAAGGTGTCACTAGAACAGTGTCAAGCCACAATGTCCTTGGAACCAATGAGGAATCTTCTACAGGAATTCCAATGACATCAGAACAGAAATCTGTGCATAACAAGTTATCACACAGAGAAACAAACAGCCTAACTTAGAGCACATTATTTGTCTCTCTTGCTTAGAGCAGAATTCAGGATAAGTTTAGGATCTGTACAAAGGGGCAATCATGCAGGAAGACATAAAGCATTCACATCTAAGGCTCAAGGCTTCAGAAAAACTGCTTTCTCTTCAAGAGTGAGTCCTGCTGGCTAATTCCTGCTGTGGCAAAATCAGTGTGTTGCCCTCTTATCCCACACTCTTAAGGAGTTGCTAAATGATTGTGTTACTACTGGGAGCCACTGCCCTCCTCTTCCTTTAGGGTCATTATGGGTAGAGGTAATCATGATTGGCAGGGCAGAAGAAATTAAATGGAACAGAAACACAGAATTTTTGTGTGTGTGTGTGTGATATTTATATTAGCTGGTAGGTTGAATTTATCTTTAAAACTATTAAATTGATTAAAATGTTTATTCCTGTAAGAAAATACAGCTCGTGTTCCTTTTAAGAACTGTGACATAAGAAAACAGCACTACATGCCTTGAGCTACTATAGTTCTGATTTATGCCATTGTCTAAAGCACAATCAGAGAGCAAAGAAATGAGACATTTTAAAGGCTGCTGAGCACTGAGGATGTGTAAACATCTCTAGGTTATTTAGCACAGCTTTTTGGATTGATATGTAGGGGAAACACACTGCTCAAGGAGTCTGCAGATCCCACACATAATCACAACACTGGGTGGGCTACTCCGTAATAAAAGTCTGAAATCTGAAAATCCAAAAGCAAAGTGAAGCCTCACCAAACCCCTCTGTGAACAAAGCCCTGCCAGCTACCTTAAAGTCTGTTTCTTAAGTATAATTGTCTTTTGCTGGCATATGTATCCAGGTTCATTGATAGATAAAATGCTGATTTCAGCTACTTTCACAATTATTTCCATCCCTGTTCCTTAAAAACAAATAAAAGAATTCCAAACGTTTCAATATATCAGCACCTTGCATGTGTTTCAGTTTCACTTGCTGATAAAGGCTCTCAATCACTCTGAGAACTGCAAAGAAGTTGAAAATTCTACCAAATGGAATCAAGATCAATTTTGACAAATTGCTTTAGTTTGTTTAATTTGAGAATAAAGGCATAGACACTTATTTGAATAATGCTGTGTCCTGAGGACACTTAAGCACAGGGACAAATTTAAATTAGCTTGAAGGATCTGCATCACCTTACCTGGAATGGAGCAGTATTTCCTCTTATAATTATTATTCCACCACAAATGTTGCCAGTGCTGCAATAGAACATGAGGAAGATTTTGTTCTCTTCTATGAGGAGAGGCTTGGCAAGTGTCAGATGGTGCTGGGACCCTGCTGGGAAATGAAATATTCTTGCACCTTGTGCTGTTTAACAAAACAGTGACCTGTCCTAAAGATGCTGCTCTCAAGGACACTTCAGAAAGGAACAGGTTTATTGAAATGAAATTCCAGTGGTAATACAGGCAAAAACATTAACTGCAAATCAAGGAATCTGTGTAGTTCAGCCTGCCAGGGGGCTCTGACTGGTCTGGAATTTCATGTCATCTTAGCAGATTTATAATGATATGACTGGGTACAGAGTCTGACTTGCCATCTTTGACCTATTAAAATATTCAGGCATATGATTTTCAACTTTAAATGTCCAAATGCCCTCTTTCAGAGTAAAATTCATCCTAGTGGTACAAACTCCAGAGTGATTCTGCTGACTTGTAGAGCCTTTTCCCATTTGCTCTATTGTAAGTGGAGTGACTGTGACTTTAAACTAGTGTAATTGGGAGTAAAACTTGGCTTTTTAAGTCTACTTCTATTTTTAAAATCTTCTCTGTCAAGTTTCATGAGGTCAGATGTGAAGATGAATTTGTTGTTTAAGCTTCTTCCTCCTGCAGGCAAAAAGCTTAATCATTTTTTTCTACTGACCTTGTCTTGTCTAAAGATGAGTCAATGAATCAAGTTATGAATGATATATCATGAATAAATGATTTATGCTGGGTCAGATCAAATATGATGTATTACTTAGGTCCTTGAGTATTATTGCATATAAAGATTTATCCAAAGTGTCACACAATTGGTCAGGGAGAGAATTCTTAAGTCTTTGAACATCCTCCTGGAAAAAAAACCCTCAAAAAACCCTCCAGTATATAACTGTTCTCTGACTAGAGAAATCTATCTTGGCAAAAAATCTCTGTCTTTGACAAAGGCATAAGAAAGAGAGTGCAGCAGTCACAGCTCTCTGCTGGAATGCAGCAGCCCCAGGCATCCCTGCATTTCTCTTTGTTAGCAATCCCCCTTTGCCTCAGTCCCACTATCTACAGCAGAGGAAAATAGAAAACCTCTTTAGGTCATAAGGGTGCTGTGACACTGACCAGCTGGGAGCCCCCAGGGCCTTCATACAGCACAGCAATTTCTTTTCATGTAAAATTTACAGGAGTGAGTTTTTCCTTCATAAATTTACTTATGGGTTTAGAACAACTTTCTGCCTTAGCCTTCATCATATTGATTACTCATTATTGATTCCTAACAGTATTGGAATGACAAACACTTCCTCTGACACATGTTCCTCCAAAAAGGATTGCATTGCAGCAGCAGCCAATGCCCCCTCTTAAGAGATTTTATTAAAGTAATTACAAACTTGGAAATTGTTCCTTACGTGGGCTGGGCTGGAGATCCCTGGAGTGTGTTGGCTGTGGCCTGGCCATAACTCTCTGCAAAGAAAACTGGTGCAGAAAAGCCATTAAAAAACCTACTAAAATATTAGGATGGAAACAAAGAAAAAGTTCCATTAGCCCTCTCAGCTTCCTGCTGCTCCCATTCTTCTTCTGTAAATCTGATGGTTTGTGGTTTCTCTTCCCCAATGTACTTAACTCTCCTTCCCAGCTGCCATTACCAATTCCAACTGGGAATGAGCAACTGCCAATACTGGGAAGGACCTTCTAACCACCGGGATCACACCTGGTAATGTCACCTGTTCTATGTCTTGTATGGGTGTGAGTTACCCATCGTGGTCAATCATTTATTTTCATTTATTATAGAATTATAAAGTGACAGGCATCAGCACATGCAATCTGAAGCAAATTAATGTGTTTTGAAAAGGCTGTTTTCTCAGAAAAGCTAAGAGATGACAGAAAAGCTGGGTAAATATAATTATTCTGACAAGAAAGGCTTTGTCTTATCCTGACCAGTTAGTAATTGCACATGGATGGTGAAGGCCTCATGGAAATAAGAGTAAAAACCATGAGGAATGAATCATCTGTCAAATATTTTACCCTGTATTGTGGCCAGAACTAAGTACCTGCAGTCAGATTACAAAGCTGCATCAAATTGCACAGCCTAGAATCAATTCCTTGGATGGCCAGCACAGTAAGTGAGGCAGAATTCTGCCAGTCTAAAAACTCACAGTTAGGAGGTACAAAGGTGGTTTTAAAAACACCACGAGGTTGCAAGCAGTCACTGCAAATTGTTACCACTAAATCTAAGAATGAAGCATCAGCGAACTGTGCCATGGAACATCAAGTTAAATTCTTCATAAATTAATAAAAATGCTACATGCCACGAATTTATGTATTGGATTTTCCTACTGTAAAAAGAATGATTTTTAAAAATGCCTTTTTATTTCAACTGCTACTTTCCCTGCTATTGTATAATAGTGAATGATAATGAAGTTGTCATTTTACATCCAGGATAATAAATTTTCTTGCTACGAATACAAGGCTATTGCTCACTCGTAGGGCCCTGATTATGTTGTGCTGGGAGAGCATGACAAGTGCTTTATGAATGGCACAGTCCTGAGAGTGAACTCACTCAGTGCTCATTAGAGGGTCATCCTCCCAGAATTTGAAAAAGTGAACTTCATGCGTGGGGGTATTCTCTAATTTTTCACACTCACTGTAAAGTAACACCTGCACATCAAGGTCTCCCAGCACAGTTCTGCATCTTCATTTCAGTTAGAGCAGTGATCTTTCACTTCAGGAAAAGCAGTGACACATGACATATGTGGAAACTTACTCACATAATTTGACCATCTATTATCCACAGTCCCATGCTGACAAACACCTGCCTGTCACCCCAGCTGGAGACAAATCCTCTACGAATTCCTGCTCTGAGGTCTTTTATTATTCTGAGGAAAAACACAGAATTACCATTGGAAATGTCAACTTGTTTGCGGTAGATGCAGATGGCAATCTCCTTTTTTTTTTGTCCTTGTTTCTCTGGATGCCCTATTCCAGTCTGGAATATAACAGCTCATTTCTGATGGCTATTATACATTTCAGTGTCTGAATAGTCACAGGGCAGTGACCTTCTCTCACATTACAACCTGCACATATCCATGCAGCTTGGACTGAAATCAGTTTTTAACCCTAAGTTTCACCCTGTGTGTTATGTAGCAATCTCCACAGGTTTATTCCATCAAAGCAAAAGCTTTTCTCACTCATTTTGACTCTTTGAGATTGACATAGTATTTATCCACTTTCTTTCACTCCACATATTAGTTCTTAAACTTTCATTCTAAATTGCATAACCACATGAACACTTACATTAAGTTTATATATTTCTGTATTTTCAGCTTTCACAGTTCATTTCTGCCTATTCTTTCCTCTTCAAGCAGAAGATACAGAGACACAGTTCTGATGGGGCACTGTGCTCATCATCTTCCTCCTCCATCAGAGCTGGGGAACACAGGGCACTGTATGAAACTGATTTGTATTACACAAAGTAAAAGCACGTAACTGTGCAAGAGAGCAGTGCAATTTTAAGTTCAATGCTTGCTGTTAAAGCAACAACACATGTTCAAAGGCTTTGGGAAGGCAATAGTTCTGATGTGTGCTCTCTTTTGGGCAGGAAAAGTAACCCTCAGCCCGACGGGGTAATTCCTCTCTGGCACAGCACTGACCTCACTCAAATACACCAAAGATGATTGGAGGCAGTGAGTAGAAACCTTACTAGATTTCTCTTGAAGTGAGATGGTCAAGCAGTGTCAGAAAGGCTTGCCTTTGTCTGAGCTGAGCTCCAACCAGTGATCAGCCCCTCACTTGATGTGAGCTGACAGCCTCAAAGGAGAAATCTCAGTGTGCAACACTCGAGGTGCAGCCCAGAGCCTCTGAGCCCAGAGCAGGCCCATCAGCACTCACACACTGAAGTCTGCTGGAAATAAGGTCAGTGGACTCTTCAAGGTCACTGTACTGAAAGAAATCTTTGCTTTGGTGCCCTTAGGCATTTGCCTCAACAAAGGCTTCAAGGCTTTTTAAGTTCAGGTATTTACACCCAGCTTACCTCATCCAGCACTGGGAGCATCCATTCTGGTCCTCACCTTTTGGGAGGGACAGGTGATCCAGTTGGTACCAAGTAACCCAAAATCCATTTGGTTCCCAGCACCTCTCTCACCTGATGGGATGAACTGCTGGTGCTGCTCTGCAGTGCACTCAGAGCAGATTCAGAGCTGGGCAAACAGACACCAGAGTTGTTTGGGCAAGAGCCAGCCCTCCATCCTGTGCTTTCTGGTGCCTGGTGCAGCAGAACTGCCCTGCCAGCCCCTGCCTCCCCCAGTGCCCACCCACCTCTGGCACTCAGGAATTCCAACCCACTGCTGGCCCCATCAGAACCTGGCCAGGATCTGTTTCTGCTCCCTTAGTGCTCATCAGCCAGGTAGAGAAACACTTCACTGTGACAGCATCAAATTATTCATTACTTGACTCTCGTGTTTACCAAACCTGCACTTCATGTAAAAAGCAAATGCCTTCATGATTACATGATCCTACATACCTGAGTCCCACATGGATCTCTGTGCTACTGCTGGATGAGAAATACATTTCTTAATGCCATGGCAATCTCAAGGTTAAGGAAATCAGTGAAAAAGATGCTATATAGCTCCATTCTCTTGGGAAATTCTCTGTTCTATACGAAGCCTGACTACTTGGAATGTTTATGTGTTAAATATATTTTTTAAAAAAATTCCTGCTCAGATAGGTACTTGGTGAAAGAGGATCATGGTTCAATCTCCTCATCAGAGTCACAGAGGAAGATACTGGTATCCAGGCAAAAACCATTTTGTTTCAAGGCCATTTTTCATCAGTATTGACTTCCACAGATCTATCAGCAGGAATTGAAAATCAGGGACTTACCTAAAATTTTTGCTATACAGGTGGCTTTTATTTTCATGGCACAGGTCTACATGGCTTAAAGGAAACATATCCTGAAGGAATATTTTTCACAAATCAGTCTTTAACATTCCATGAGATATTCCAGCCAGAGCTGTACTTTGTAGGGAGTTAATTTATCAAATGAGGTTAACTATCTAGCCATGACTGAAAATATTAACAAGGTATTCCTTTTTATTTTTCCTTTCAATATGGTGAACAGGAAAGTAGTTTCAAAACCAAAACCCTACACAAACTGGAAATAAAATTTGGAAATATGCATTCTTTTACAATGGCACTATTTCATTATACCTCCCAAGGGCATTGTAAGCACAAAAAAGTCTCTAAGTTCTCATATAATATAAGCAAAAAGTGAAATTCATGTTTTCATGAGCTAAAACCCACCTTATAATCTCTAGACCTCTGAACTACAGGAAAAAGCTTGATCATCTCAATTTCATATAATCTGAATATTACATATAATCAAGATTTTCAGAACAGACTGGTTTCTTTCTTCAGATAACCCTGAGGCTGTTCAGTAGCTTTCTTTTATATATTCTTTTATATATTTTAGGAGTCTCACCCTGAATACTGTGAGTTTGACCCAAAGTCTCTGACTAGTTTTCAAAATCTATGTTCTCAAAAAAATACAGGGACAATTTCCTCCCACTTGAAAGACCAATTACCTGAATATCTGGCCTTTCTATATACCAGCAACCAAAAATGTGGATAATTCAAAGTTTACCTGTCAGTAAATTATCCCATCCAAGGTCCTGAGGTTCTGTCTAGCTATTATTTCCTTCCTTGCCTTTTTCCTTCTCCCCATTATGCTCTAATGCCCTGGGATCTCCATTACTGAATCAGCAGCTTGAGAGGCATATGCTACAGCTTACTGGCAGAACCAATTATAAATAAGAAATAAAAACCAATGAAAAAGCAAATTAATATAATTCCAAGCCATTCAGTGCAATGTACATTATGCACATCTTCATATTCCTGTTTAATTTCTGGCAACAATATAACTATGGAAAAAAAGCATTGTCTAACTCTGCTTTCACAAAATGCCCCTTAGTGAATTCCAGCCCACGGTGCCTTCTGTACAAACACTCTCACAAACTCCAAAAATCATATTCAGAGCACAAACAAATAAAATGTGCTTCTTAATCCAAGTATGTAGAGTCTACTTACATTAATGGCCAACATTCCCTTTTTATTGCACCATGTTATAAAAATACAAATTGATACAAAGTAAACTAATTTTGCAAATAAGCTGTTTTATTCAGACTCAACATTCTATAAAGTGTTATAAAAATCAACCTTTCATTGCACATTTCCACATAACATGATATTTATTGGTTTCCAGAAATCACTGCATCAGTTTTATAATATTTCATGGTCAAAAAAAGAAGTAGTTACTTAATATTGTGCATTGACTAGCTATTGTTTTTGGCAATGTGATTTTACTACAGGAAAATGTAGAATTAGATGGAATGACAGAATCATCACTCAGGCATCTCAAACTCTGTGTCAAGGCTTGATAAAGGTAACACAACTTGACAGCTGCTCTTTTGCATACAAAAGGCAGAAACACTTGCATATTGCATCTGGGTAGGTAAACTCTGCAAGGTGCTACTGACTGAAAAATACCAGTTTGTACTGAGCCCAGCACGGCCACTGATACCAGCAACTGAGCATTAATCTCAGAGGTACAGCAGGGAGGACACACAATACATTGCCACACACCTGGGAATGAATGTACTGCTAAAATCTGCCCTTACAAAGAGGAATATTATTTTCCACACCTTGCTAAACCCCCCAAAAGTACCTGTTTCAAGTGTCTTAACCTGTGCTTGCTCACCCTGCATGCAAGCAGTTAAGATGCTTGGATGTGAAACATTCCCTGAATTCAATTCCTCTGGATAGGGAATCACATTCATTTTCTATCTGACTCAGAATACCAAATCACAGGATGTGTGATAAGAGGATGTTGCATATTAACTCACATAAACTGCAAATGGAAGACACAGGGAATTTGTGTTCATCTTATTTGCTCTGAGTATAAAATATTAAGGATCCTGTTATTTCCCCTCTAGTGGATTCACAGACTACAAGATGTTTCAGCTGTTGAGAACACAAAATGAGACTGCATGAAAAAAACAAACAGTATCCAAAACTATTTCAGAATCCTCAGTGTGCAGGCTGAAAACACCAAGTATTTGGGAAGCCCTTGCCAAGTATTTTATTTACTTTTTTTACAGAACTGGGGCATCAGCAGTTTCTGTAGCAAGTTCACCCAAAAGTCAGACCTGTCCACCTCTTCCTGGGGTCATTCACACCTTGGGGTATCAGGACTGTGCTATATCAGAACTGTGCTACACAAAAGCAAAGTGGGGCTACAGGGGACACGAATTAAAAACTGGAAATGCTCAGACAAACCCTCAACATGTACCTGTGCCAAGAGCACCTGGTATTGCATTGCTCTGTCACCAGCATGGTCAGGGGAGTACAGCCTCAAATGAGGGAAAATTAACAGGTCTCTGCAAAACGACTGAAAAAATACAAATTCTCTTAAACTAGTGCCTCAAAAGCATCACAGTGCACACCTCCAGCACTGCATGGTAAAGGCAGCCAGTCTAGTATGCAATATATACAGTAACAGCCAGAAAAGGACCTTCTTCCAAAGACCAGCCTTTGAAATTCCACTCAATCCTACCAAATAACCCAGGAGTGATCAGGCAAGGTGGTGTTACACTGTCTGAACACTTGAGAAGTGATCCATAAACATTAAAGGCAGCACACATTTAAAAGAAAAATAAAGACCAAGATTTCATTTTCAAAGGCTTGCTGGAAAATAAATCAGAGGGAAGTAGCTTAAATAAAACCCTATTATTTTTAACTGAATGGGTTAGGCAGATGAGGAAGCATATAATACATTTACACAGCAAAACTGTTGTTCCACGCCTTTATTCTGATTAAATTTCTTAAAATAAGGCCTTGTACTAATCCTAACCTGTGAAATTTATAGAAGTATGCCTGCCTTAATCCATGCCAACATTCATAATAGGTATTAAGTCAATTCCAGATTATATCACTTGTATATAAACATTTATATTCTGCCCTGTGGGCTTTCTTAACGTTGACCAAGAGACTCCTTCCATTTAAAAAACACCCCATATATTCTTGCTTGTAATAATCTATGTTGAGAGATTAAATAAAATAGACTAATCAGAAATAACTGATGTTCTGACACCAAATCTTTTGGGAAATTCCATAACAGTGGCCAAATTCTGCTGACCTCACTTACGTGGAATAATACCCTGGTAAATAACTATGGTAAAGTCAACCCTGTTGAAAAAAACAGACCAAGTCAGTAAGACTGAGAGGCAACATAAACATTTTTGCACATCCATGCAGGTGTACATTTTCTCCAGTTATGACAAGTGTGTATGAGCAATAGTAGAAATAACCAGCGGCAGTGGGATTCTAATTAGGAAAAAACAGAGGCTTAATAGCACCATAGTTTTAGTAAACATGCAGTCTAATTTAGATATTTTTAAAGCTTTTGCTTCCTGGATGAGTATTCATCATTCTTAGGCACTTCTAGGCTCAAATGTGCATGTTCAAGTGCAGGTTTGTGCACATGGCTTGAGTCCTTGTCATTTTTAATAATGTAAAACACTGTAGGAGAGCATAAATACACACACAGGTTTGGTATGTAGCCATCATGTAGTGACTGCTGGATGGCTCCTGCAGGGTCAGAGAAATTCCGTGCTTAGATACTGCCTGTTTTATTTTGTAGTCAGGTAGTATCAAATCTGATTGTTTGTCTTTAATTTCTTATTCATCCAGCTTCAAAATCGGATTCAAATAAAGTTCAAAAGTTCATTTCAAAACTTTCAAGATTATCACCTTTCTACACTGCTACTTCTGAGGGAATTTCCTGGTCCAGACATTAGAGAAAAAGAGGATAGGAAAAAAATCAGCTTCCATTCAGTCAAGCTATAACTGAAAACCTGCTGCTTGCATGTACTCAGAAGTGAATACTTTGAATTTAACAGATTTTGCCTCCTTACACTTCATCCATTTGGATCTGAGCAGGACTTTTCCACCACTTTCAGCTCTTTATTATGGTCAGCTGTACCAGGAATGATAATTTAGACTTGAGGGAGGTGAGTTGAGAACTGAATGGGGAACAAAAGGCACGACCGAGATCAGAGAGAGAAAAGAGGGGGATTAACTTGGTGGTTGGCAAATTAAAGGGGAGCTTAAGAAGTGATAAGGAAGCAGAATGGAGACAGAAAACCAGTGGGAAAGGCTGAGAAAAAGGTGAAGTGGAATGGGAAAAATCATCATATTACAAAAAGATGTGAGATAAGGTGAATGCAGGGGATTGGAGAAGATGGTGCCAGAGGGAGAGAAAACAGCCAGATGGTTAAAAACCACCCAAAACTATCACTGCATTGGTATCCAAGTAATTTTTATCATTATTACAGCATGTAACAGACATAACACATTTGTATTCTATATTTGTGCTACTGGAGACTCTATCTCAAATCTTGTAGGTTCAGAACTCCAGAAGAAGACACCTTACTTCGCTTTGAACACCAATAGTGCTGTACAAGGCTGTTTTCCAAACTCAGGTCCCAGGTATCTTAACATGAGATTTGCTTCCTATCACTCGCTTTTCTGGGACTGGTGTGGTGCTGCTAAAATGTCACAGAGTGCCAAAGGGAAGGAACATCTCCCCTGCTGAGGGACACAGATAACAGCTCCCAGCAAAGGGTCTGGCAGCGAAACCTGAACTGCTCCTTGGAGAACACACACCAGACATAACGTTGTTTACAGCATTTAACAGCTTTTAAAGCCAGGATGAGCCCTACAGTTACCCTGCCTTCCTTTCTGCTCAACACAAGCTGCAGTGAGCCCCCCCAAGTTTGGGTAAAGTAGGTGCATTTATAGCTACACGTGTGCTGATGGGTGATTTCCCTCCCTGCATTTTCTATGCATCTTTTGTTCTCCATCAGCCTCCCAAAGTACAGAGAAATCCCACGACTGGGGACCAGGGACTGTACAAAAGACCTTGAAAGATAAGGACATTAGTTTCTATGACTAAAAAATGAACTTCATGGCTTGAAGCACAAATCTCCTCATACAAACTTTCCAACATATTATAACTGTGAAATCCTACAGATCCTGGCTGAGAGTTTTCACTAAAGGAAATGATGGTTACCTTTTGAATGCTTGCAATTAAACTAATTACAATAATTTAACAACTTGGAAATACAAAGAGAAATTTGGAGGAACTGTTTGTACAGAAGAATGAAACACTTTCTCTGAGAGGGTGACTGTGCACTGGCACAGATTGCCCAGAGAGGTTGTGGAGTCTCCATCCCTGGAAGGTATTCAAAAATAATCTGAACACAGCCCCTCCTGGGAGGCTGTTTTTAGGTGACCCTGCTTGAGCAGGGAGGTTGGAATAGATGTCCTCCAGTGGTTCCTTCTGTAACACCTGCGATTTAACCTTTCCCCACCTACTGGTGCAAGAACTGAGCTCAGCTGCCTCCCTTCACATCTCTAGGCTGAAATACTTCCCTAAAAGGTAAGTGAGGCAGTGGAAAGTGTTTGCTAATTTTCTCATGTAATTATTTACATCTATGTTTATGTAGATATATCACTGCAAGTAAATAACTGTTTGCGCAACCTTTTGAAGATATAAGGCATTTGTGTGTTTGCATATTGGCACAGGTACTATTATTCTGGGATGATAAAAACAATTCACTGCCTTTTTTAAGGTTAGCACTCAAAATCCAGCTCCCATGCACTTTTTACTCATCTGACTTGATTGTACTTTAGCTTTTTTATGGACTCTTTAAAATACATACTAATAAAACCTTATTGGCTTTTTATTATCAACTGTCTCAACATACAAATATTGCAGGCTGCAGGGATTTTCTGGTCACTGTGAGCATGACTCTAGATTAAGTAGCAATCAATGCATTTGTTACAGTGTCTCTGGCAATTGATGTTCCTGGAAAGCTAACATATTTTTAGTATCATTCAGGCAATTTGCAAACATACTCCTGCCTTTAAGGGTGCTCTGTTTATTCCAGTACAACAGAGGAATGAAGTCAATCTGGGTAAAATGCTATGATTTACTAACACCTTCCTTTAGCTGATGTTCCACAGCTGGTTGGGCAAAAACTCTAAGTCAGAAGCAGGTACTTAGGACCTTAACTTGCTATAAATTCTTTGAAGTCAATAGGTAGGATTTAAAAATCAATGGAAGGATATGGCTCAAAAGTGCTTTTTTTTTTCCAAGCTGTAATGGTACAAATATTATCACTGAGCACTCACTTATATGTAAGATCTGAACATTGAAATAAAAGCCTACGAAAGATCTACAAGTGTGAGATGACATTGAAATCAATGCATGTAAGTCCCTTAATGGCTCATCTGATTCATCTCACCAACAAGAACATCTGATTGTCTCTAGAACAGACACACATTTACAATAGCAGTGCTTTTCTAGTGGAATACTTTGAAGTCTGGTACTTTAAAAGTGGTTACAGAAGGACATAAGTGAGAAAACAAGAAAAATATTTTAGTCAGGAATTACAGGGTTGAGAAATCATCCATGAGGGATATTGCTCCCACCAGATTTCACTGACTTTGCTGAGTACACTTTGCCTGCATTAGAGGTGGGTTTGGTGGAACATTCTAAAGATGAGGAAGCAGTTATTAAATTCAGCTGGTAGAGTTAAGGAAGGTGTTAATACCTATTTTTGACCTCCTAATGGCACCTGACCCTTTACCATTCAATACCATCAAAGGCTCCACAGTGAGGCAGCACTCTAAAGAAAATATGTCACAAAATGAACTGTTAGAAGACTGGTCCCTGTTACAAATACAATTCAAATGTGGCATGCACAGTACCGCCCAAATCCCCAGAATAAACATACAATTCAACCACTTCAATCTTACAATAACAACTATGCAAAGAAGGGGGTGAACCAACATCATAAACAATGTTACTCTCCAGAAGTCAAATTCTCCCTGTACTAAACAGAACTGGTGCCAGCATTAGCAAAAGAATCATGATCAACTTTTGCTGATCAGATGCCAAGGAAAGCCAGGAGATAATGATGTGTGAGTGCATGCAGTCCCAGGGAGTGGTGCTGAACAAATTCCCACTGCAGAGGCTCCTGTACAACTGCCCAGCTCTGCCTCTGCTCAGGCCCGGGGGGCTTTTGCCCACTATTCAATCATAATTTGTGAAGAAATGCAGCAACAGCACAGCTGTATGCACCCAGTCCTGGGCCACTGCTTAGAGAGGCCCCTTTGCCAAGGACTTCGGAAACAGAAACCCAGATCTGTAAACAGCTCATTTCTTGCTATGTGAACTTTAAAAAGTTTTTTACCAAGTTGTGCACTTAGAAATTTTCCTGAAGGCAATTTTTAAACATTATTATGGACCTTTTTTTCCATTTTTACTGCAACCTGAAATGCTCCTGTACTGTTTCCATGGCAAACTGGGTAACAATACATTTAACACTTCCATCAAATAAATTAGATTTAAATTCTAAGTATCTATATAATATAAATTATTTAAGCTCTAAACCTGGAATCATTTGAGATTTTAAAACCCAAATAGGGCTTAACAATTTAAACTGTTTTTATTATTAAGACCTGCAGCTCTCAAATGTGTATAGCATCCCCTCAGAGGACTCTGAACCTCCTGATCCTTTCACTCACAGATAATTTTGGCCAACAGGCAATGGTGTGATTAGAGCCTTCTACCAATGGAAAAACAGATTTGCATTTGAGCCCTGCAATATGCTTCACCAGCTTGTGCCTCCACACTTGAATTCCTGGCTCTTACAGTAGAGAATGGATTCATGTTTTCCTTGTGCTTCTTTGGCAACGATCCAGGTCCTGAATGCCAGGCCTGATGGAATGATCCAGCCTGGAGCAATGGCTGGTGTGGCAAAGAGTGATGGAATCCCAAAACTCTTCCCAGGATTTGGAGGTCTTGCTTTTCTTTACAGCTCTCTGGAAGTTTAAAGACCTTGAAGTGGGATGTTTTGGGAATGTTTGGTGAAAATTCATAAGGCCTCCAGCCTTACAAAGACTAGGCAGTTCTTTCATTTAACAGAAACATTCAAAGCATTTTTGTGCAAGCGAAACTACTGATTCACGCTTTTCAAAGCATCTGAAATCATCACAAAAATTTCCTCTCCAAGAAACATCAGAGAAAACAACTCTTTATTTTCATACAGAAATGGAATAATCAAAGTTTGTCTGTATTCTCAGAACTGAGGTATTTATTGTTCCACAGGAGTAAAGGTGTTCTGTGCATTTCCACCCCGGTGCTGGATACCCACGGAAACGCCACATCCTTCACCTACTCACTCTGAACGGAGCAAGGAAGAAGATGGGCTTGCTGAAAACATTAAGAATCTTGAGCCAGATTTTTCTGACAGAGGAAATGGAAATCTCCCCCGGGTGCACATCTGGGCTGTCTCAGAACCAGGCTCCAGCACATCGCAGGACGTGCTTGGTACTTTGCACGATTGAGCTCTTAGTCACAAAAACATATTTTACGTACAAAAATACAGCAGATGTCCTTCCAAAAACCATCTCTGAAGTGTTATTCCCTCTCTTTAAGTTTTATACATTCAGGAACAGACAATTGAGATATACTGTGAACAGTGCAAAATACTGTTTTACATTTCTTACACCACGTGCTGCAGTACCTTTAAGCGCCGGCTGCAGGGAAGGCTGAGAAAGGTTTGATCCTCAGAGCAACTCTGGTCCAGGTCGAACTTTTGTTTAGCGAGTTGTAAACAAATGTTTTAGAATGCAGAGAATCCTCTCATTTCTTTCCAGCTAAGGTACTCTCAAACACATCAAGTCCTGCTTTGAAGTAAACCTGAGCTGAATTGATGCTGTTCAGCACCTGTGACAAGGCTGCTTGAATGGTCTCATTTGACTGATGCAGTTTGCAGTGCTCCAGTGCCTCCAGCAGTACTGAAAACTGGCTGCTCCTGTCATCCAGTCTGTAAAGAATATTTCTGAAAGGGAACAATGGAGAGAATGGTAAAATTCTTACTCAAAAACAATCCATCAGATGCCATCAAGAAACCCTGCAAGTATCAGCCACAGCTTACAGATGATACACATTCTGCACAGTAAAGCTGACCCATGGCAGAGTGAGAGGCAAATGCATTTTTATTATGCCTTTGTAAACTGAATCTATTCATTGAACTATGTGTACTTACATTGGAGCAGTCACTAAATCCATCAAAGAAATCTCACATTCCTCATTGACCATTGAAGATTTTATTCAAAAGCATGAGCCTAGACCTGTCACACCCCTCATGAAGGATTTTATGTCTCAGATGGATTTCATTTATTCCCCTCTAAAAAAAAGTTTGGTTATTGCTGTGAACCCTCAGCACAGGCTTGGTTTTGTTTTTGTTTCTCCTATCTGCTCATGTTATTTATTTCACACTTCACAGGTGGAATTCCAGCTGCATTGAAGTCAATGGTAAAACTGCCTTCAGCAGAGACTTTATTTCATCAATAATCCTTTGTGGTTTCAGAACAAGAGTAACCCATCTTTAATGTCCCATACTTGAGGAAGGAAACAAACAGCACACACAGCTAAACCCCTGTGAAACAAAATCTGTGTTTTACAGTAATATCTGCAGAAATTTTTAATAGTTTGTAGAAAAACAGATGCAAGAGTATTGTGTGATCCCTTGGAAATGTTATCTGTATGAGTGTGGAAGGCTCGGAATTCAAAGCTAGTCAGTGATTTTAATGAGACTCTTTGAAGCAGGCTATAAATGTTACCCAAAACCAGGTGTAATCATTATACTAATTAGAAGAGCACATAAATATCATAAATCTCCACCCAGGAGCTCCTTTGGTTGCAAACAGAAGCGAGTGAAATTTGAAACAGGAAAGCTACAGGGATTTGGTGCAGGACCTTGTCCTTAAACACAGGACAGGTGTTCAGGGCAGGGGAGAAATTGTTCCAAGGAAAACCCAGCAAGGAACAGGACAACTCACACACTTTGTTAGCAACCTAATGGCATGGCAGAACAGGCTAAATGGCAACTCCAAATTAGTAATAAAACTGCCAAGTTTATTTACACAAGACAGATGAACACAAAAGTGCATCTTATCATTCTGTGAATCACCTAATTGCTGCTCTGCCTGGGGGAAAGGTGACAAAATAGCCCAATAAATGATACCACAGAACACCCACAATCATTTGCCATGTTTTTCAGCCTTAAAAAATGTTTTGAATGAGAGGCCATTTTTTTCAAAGATTTGAAATAACTCCTCATAAGACAATTCTTCAGTTTATGTTATTGCCCCCCAATATTGGGTATACATCCAAACCCAGCAGTGTGCAGAAGGAATGGCAAGTTTTTCATCCCATGACAGCAACACATCCAGACAGTTGAAGCGGTCTGCAATGTAATGCATTGCAGATCTAAACACAGGAGGGAAAGGGTTTGAATCCAACACTGCAGCAGAAAGATAGTTTAAACAATAGGTCATCACTGACATGGACCATTTAGCCTGAAACAGTTTAGGAGTGTGTGCAAGAACAGCCCAGTGAGGACAGAAATCCCCATCAAGAGGCAGAAATAGGCAGATGTGGCAAAACCTTCCTCAGCTGGCACTGCAGCAGCCTCAGGACAACTCCCTGCTTCCTGGGCTCTGAGCTGATGCTGCTGCTCCCTAAGTGTGGTGCAGCTCACACTCAGAGGTGGCTCAGGTTATCTCATGGACCATCCCAAGGCAGTCTCTGTGATACAGTAAATGAAAACTGTGTATGTTGAGGTCCAGATAAATTCTTGGTTGGTTGGTTTTCAAGGATTGGCTGTGCTATGGGAAATACTGCGTTTTTCAAAGCAGGCACTGATTTTGCTCCCTCAGTTCAGGGACTCCTGCTGAGATCAGTGCAAGCAGAGCCAGGCTTTTGAAGAACTCTCCTCTATAGTTCCTGTAGTTCACAGGGAGAAAGAAGCCTGCTCACAGCCCCTCAAACACCTCCAACAGCAAGGACAGTGCTAGAGATAATCACATTTCTTTCTACCCTCAGCAGAGACCTGGTTGTTGGTGGCTGGGAGAGTTTGAGCTGGAATTCTACTCCAAATGCCTACAACACTGGTGCCCTGATCTGTGTTAGGATCCCTCTATTCCATAAGACAGCAACCATCAGCAGAGCAACACTGACTGAGACTGCCAGAAATGACCGAAGAGAGGATGGCCTGAACATTACCACATTTGGGGACTGCTGAGACAATGCTTGTGGTGAATAGGGATCTCACCTTCAAATGGGCTCTAAACAAGGCACACAGGCTAAAAAGATGGTTTACCCTGACATATAGGGGTGTTAACACAGTTTATCTACTGCTGTGATTTTGGAATCACAGGTGACTCCACAGTAAATCCATAGGCAGGTGATCCAAGTAAAAACAAACATTCCTAGTTCACTCCACCTGAATGCAGGGCAGATTAGTGTCTGATGAGAAAGCACAGCTCTTCGATGAATGAAAGAGACAAGCAGTCTACTGCCATAATATTAAAATATTATCTTAACTTCTGAAATAATAACATGACTTCAGAATAGCTGATTACATACTAAGACAGAACCTCATTTCTATTTTTATGTATGCAAATAGTAAGTAACATAATACAGCACCTGTTTTTTTCAAATTTTCTGCTAAAAGTTCTCACTGGGATCTTCTTTTTCCAATTACTTATCTTTTCCTGGCAAGCCATGCCACCCCTTTGTTGCATAAACTGATTTCTCTCTTTATGCATGTTGATGAGAGTCAATTTATACAAGTTTACTTCTTATCTCTCTTGAAGCTTCATCAAAGGAAAAAAATGGTCAGTTCAGTTTATTACTGCCAAGCCTTTACAAGTCAGCAAAGTGTTTTCATTAAAGATTACACACAGACTGAAAAACAAACCCCAGCCATTTCATTGACACAAGGTATCACCATGTGCCCACAACATGCAGAATGATAGCAAGAGACTTTAATTTACACTGTGAAATTCAATTACTTAAACATTCCTTAACACAAATTGGGTTTGTAGCCTACACCTCTAAAACAACAATTCCAGCCTCCGGCCTAATTGCTTAAGTATCTACCTTCATCTTTAACTATTTTGATGTTATAAATAAAATTCACACAGTCAGCCTGACCCCCACAAAACAGAAAGACACTCCTAACCAGAAAACTGCAATCCATTATTGATGACACTAATGAAATTACAACACACATCACTCATCCTAATGGGCTTGTTTCTATGGCACATCCCAGTGACCTGAGAAGTGTAACACTGAGGTAGGAAACCTAATTAATAAATTCAGGCAGTAGCACTGAAAGAGATAAAAGGGCTACAAACAAAACAAACAGCCTTAGCAAAGTAAAGGAACTATAAACAGAGCCTCTTCTGTAACTTTTATAAGCCCTTGGCAGGCCCAGGAACAAACATTACTGATCAAAATAATGCCATTAAATGCTGTTCTACATAGCCACAAATGAGGAGTGCTGTCCCACTCACCAGACCAGAAGGAATTTGACAGATTCTTGAATGACAGATCACACTGAAAATATATTGACTTTAGCACAACTTCAGTATTAGAGCAACTGGACAGTACAAGATGAGACAAGATCACCACATTATTCTTGTCACGCGAAACGATTTTTTAGCTTACAAGAAAATTTTGTCTGTAGGTGATGTACAACACAAGATGAATTATTCAGGCACTTACAAACAGACTCTATCTAGCAGCCCACGTTTGAGATTTGGAAAAGTAATTATTAAATCATTAGGACATGATGGTATGTCTACTGTCCCACAGGAAATGAGTGCAGGTTTTCTCCGTGGAATCACAGTAAAATTGTTTTCAGCTAAATGCTATGGGCAGCCTCTGTCTATTCCAGTTATAACACAATGTGCTATGACTTCAGCATCCTCACAAACTCAATTTTATAATTCCCTAAGTTGTTTCTTCTTGTCCTCTTCAAGAAACAAACAAACAAATAAAACAACAACAACAAAGCAAAACAAAAACTCACCGCACCAGAACAAGGACTCTCTGAATTTCCCTTTCTCCTGATACTGTTCAATTTTAAATGCACTTTTCTTACATTTAGGAGTCTGTTTTCATTCATATTTGTAAGACATAAAATATGATTACTTTGGTAAATACGTAAATGCACTTTAATAACAATATTTACATATTGGGACTTCCAGTTCCATACGGTGGTTATTTACTGTAGGACATAAAAATATCACATATTCTTTTCTGGAAAGAGCACAAGATGACCTATACTGATTTATTTACACTGATTGGCACCTCAGAAAATTTTGCAGTGAACATGCAGGAAGTTTTCCTTCTTCCTCAGCGTCCCTTATCCTTTTGATCTCCAATGGTTCTTCTCCTTTCCTTTCTTTTTTTTTTGAAACCTTTACGACACCCACATGCAGTTTTGTTATCTTACCTATTCTATTTCACAGCACCATTGTGGCAGAAGGTTTATAATGATAAAATTATAGCTGCTGGCCACGTAAGGTTAACTTTTATCAGGAGAAAATGGTGAACTGTCATTACATGTCATTAGAGCTGATGCAGAGGAAACTCTTTTTTATTCCAACAATGCTTATTCCCTGCTGGACTGAACACTGGAAGTCGCTGGCTCTGGGGCAGTGTGATGGAAAAACACAAACATGGCCAGGGAAAAAGGGGATGTGGCATCCAGCCAGTCAGGGCAACTCAGCCTGACATGTCACCATTCCTCCACTGCTCTAAGTCCCTACAAATCCAACGTGTTATTTTTAAGGATCCTCTGTTTGTAATCTATTTTTCCTAACTTTAGACTCCTACGCATCCTCTCCTTTTTTAAAGAGCCATCAGCTGCCTTCCCTTAGTGCTGTCATTTACAGGCTGCAAAGGATTCTGCCAATAAATATTCCAGAAAGTGATATATTTAAAATCATGTACCCTCAGAGGTGTGCCCGAAAGGGATGTATTTGCATGTTATCAGCAGTTGATAAGCTGCAGGTAATCGAGATATCAAACCCAAATAAAGTCTCACCAACTGAAAGGCATTTCAAAGGCATCATTATGTGACAGTGATAAACCAGATGAACTCATTCCCTGCTAGATACAAATTTATCCTGCATAAAAGACAGGCATTAGGGCACCTCTAATTGAGTCAATTATGGCAAACGGAGGTTGTGGTGAGACTGCATGAACAGAATCCTGTTGGGACATAGGACCACAAGGAGGTAACTATTCCAAGCTTGAGTACAATTCTGAGAGGTCAGTTTTAAATAGGCCTTCTTAAAAAAATTAATCCTGATTTTGGCAGCTCTGTGAAGTGTCTCGATGCTTGGCTTGGCTTGGCTTGACTGCCTGCCAAAAAAACAAAGGGGAAAAATGGAAGCCAAACTGGAAGAGTAGTGGGTTACAAGATACATTATCTTTTATTTCCCTACAGTTCTCTTTGATTACAGTACTTTTTAAAGTAAGGGGTTCACTGTCCTGAAACACACTAATCTCTTACTGAAGGATCACTAAAGCCCAACCTAACTCTAGCCTAAGTTTCAGCTTGATGCACCTTGAGAGCTTTAAATCTTTGAGAGACCCTTGAGTGCATCAACACCAGATTCCAAAGCACATGTATGAGCATTCAGAATCCTAAAGAGAAAGCAGTAGGTCTATTAAAGAATTTGAGCCAAGAAAGGGTTCCTTGAGGACTTTTTTTATGATCAGAACTCAACATTCACAGAGACATTCATTTCTGTTCTGAAACATGTAAGGAAACTATTCTTTTGAAAGTTAAATACTTTCTGTCAACAGAAAAGATTGACACATTGTAAAGCTAACAATGCTTTTCTTTTCCTTTCTAAAGCTTGATTTTCTGATAATAGGACAGTGTTCTGCAATGGCTGAGAAAAAAATTAAATACTGAATCTGTGACAGCCTGTAGCCAAACTTCTTCACCTTTGTTAAATAAACAGTAATCACTTCCTAATTTTTGTGACTTTTGATAGCAAACAGTGTCTAGTATAATACATAATAACCATGAACAAATGGAAGCTGGCAACTTGAGGCATCATAAGAGGACTGATGTTCTGGAACAGGCTCAAATAAGAATAATGGATCTAAGAGGCCTGATTATCTTAAAGACTGATTTTGAGTAAAATCAGGCTGCAATAAAATATCTATTTGCCAGTGCTGAACACCAACATTACCATGCACTCACAGTATTTCTCAGGGTGAAAATTTGTTGAGTTTAGGAGCTGATTTCTTGCTTGCTTTGGAGTAAACAAGATCAGTAGGTAAGGAGAATCCAATCTACAGCTTCAGCAGTACAGAATGACTTCACAGAAGAGAAATAAAAAAATTAACAATAGGATGCATTTGTTCTTCAGAAGTTGCAAGCCACTATTTATCACTGCTAAAAAGCAGTCCTCTAATTAGGCATTATTTTCTCTAGGGTTTTACAGAAATTAATTAAGGAACTTTATGCAGAAATTCCTAAAGAAGCCACAGAACCCACTATCAGAGTCTTTGCCACAGAGCTTCCAAACCCTGTAAGCAGCTGAGGGAAGAGTGCTGTATACCCCATGGAGATGTAAAAATCCCTTGAAAATCCACCAGTACTTTTTCTGTGGTTCCTTAGAACAAGGACTTACATCTGTACTTCAAGGAGTGATGATGCATTGAACAAAATTGATATAACTGTATTTTAAAATGTTATTTGCTGGCAGCAACTGGTATGAAATATTCTTTGTTAAATTTCAAATAGTGTAGGCTGTTGGTAACAAATGTAGGCATGTTGTTCTTTGAATGATTTATGCTACTCTTGCTTTTCAAGTGAAAGAAACATATGCTTGTGTGAATAATTTGGAGGAAACTATCTGTCTTTTAAGGATGTCTCAGTCTGAAACACTTGAATTCAAAGCAGATGTGCTACTATTCTGAAGAACTTGAGGGAAGTGAATTAATAAAATTATTTCCTGATGGCTCACAGCTGATGTTCTGATGGCTTCACAGGGCTTTTTATTCAGAAATCACATAAAACATCCTCTTCCTAAGGAGGAATCCCATTTCTAAACAAAGCAGCACACAGTGTCCAGAGCTTAATGCAGGAAACTGCCTTGACCTTGGTCTCCAGTTCTGATCCTGACTGGGTTTATCACCCTAAATAACTCCGTGCTGAGTGACAGGAGGCCATTAACACAGGTCATTATCAGAAGAATTAATGAGGGATAAAAAATGATGTCCTAATACACAATCCATCTTTAAAGAAATGCCTAAAGTTGTATCATTATTACCTTCAGTGGCAGGTACACACACAAAATTAACACTTTAAAAAAGTCCCAGTTAAGGTAATTTTCCTGTTAATGATCTCATCAACACATTTCTAAGCTCTATTGCCTGGGTAATATATTAGTGGGGGGATATTGCATATTAACTATTTTCCCAATGAATTCCATTTATTTTTGCACTATATTCAAGAAGTGTTCTTGGCTAATATTTCAACCACACACAAGTGGTTCTTATCTGTCATGATCAAAAATGTGGAATCATATATTTCTTGGATCTAAAAAATGTTACCATCCCTACTGTTTATAATAAAGATAGAATAATGTATAAAATATTAAGTTTCTGTCATGTTTAATAAATCATTCAGAATCTAATATTTTGTATAGCTTTCTGAGATCACAGTAGATTTTTTTTTCTGGAACTAAATATTCTTGTCCTATTTAGCACCACAAGTGCAGACCAAGCAAGATCTGCCAGCAAGGGACACGTTGTGGAGCTGCATCCTGACCACAAGACAGGCTGGAGGCTGGCACGAGAGCTCTGCACTGAGCTCACAGAACAGCTGGGCCAGGGCTTTGCAGTCAGCAGAACAACTGCTGTGAAATGGGCTAAGACATCCCAGTCATAGTAAAATAAATGTCATTTTACCAAAAAAGTAAACCAAACAGGNTTAAGCAAACATACTTCAGATTTTAAATGTCAGGAAAGGACATCAGAAATCTGACACTGCCCTTGATTCTGTTTATCTGTAGATTTACCATTAAAGGTAACAATTACACACCTTGGCACAGTACAAAGGGTGCATTCTTTTTAAATGAACATCTAAATGATGATACACAAGGTGTCCTTTACTATTGTATATTCCAGATGATGTCAGGTAAAATTATTCAGAGTAAAGTCAAAGCCAATGTTTTCCCCTAGACTTTGAAATCTTGTACTGTTAAATCTTCCATCAAATTTAATTACATTGGAGGACAACAAGTTCAACATTTTCACTTCCACAGTGCCTACTGTGCCAGTATGAAAGTACTTTTGCTCTGTACCAAAGTACTGTGGAGAGCAGGTAAAAAATTTTTTATTATTAGGTCTGCATATCCAGCAATTACATTTTGGTAAATAACAAACTTAATAATGCAAGCACTGCAAGAATTGAAATATTAGAAGAAGTCAAAACCCCTCTTATTGGAATCCTAAGTTTTGACATAATTTATTTTTACAAATAAAGAACTGGGTCAGATTCAACAATATGCAATGTTGNTTTTTTTTTTTTTTGCAAGGCCAAGACCATGCACATTTGTGGGAAGCATGAGGAATTTAATTTCCTGGACAAAATCTTGTCTTCATGACAACTAATGCTGGGTTAAATTACAATATAATAATATTTACTGGATCACAAACATAATGGGTCTGATGTATTGAACAGAGAGAACTCTGCAAGTATACAAATCAACCTAATTAAAAAGATGGAAGAAAATTCATGAGAAGAACATAGAGGAAAAATAAATTTATATATGTAAAACCAGGTTTCCCTTCATATCAGGGAAGTGAGAAATCTGTTTTCAAGCCATGACATAATCCTTGATTACAGTGGTTTTCTGCTTTTGCAGGTGTAATGAAAAGATTTTCATGTTCCCTGTTTAAATAAGCTTTAAAGTCTGCCATAATTACAGCTCTGCAGATGGCTAATTCAGTAGTATTTATGCAGCAAATGCTCTTTAAATAGTAAAAATTTACAAGACAACAAATACAGCCATTAATTCGTGGCCATTACATGTATCGGTGGTTCCAAAGGAAAAAACATCTCAATTGCCACTCAGATGGATCAGGTGTTTTGAGTGTGACTTTCACTCACTTTATTGCATCTCCTCAGTATTAAGAAAGGGCATAATTCAGCATCGTTATCAGCCATGAGAAAAATAATAACCATAGCAGGAATCTGTAAGAGCATTATCAGCCTAGTAAATGCTACTGGTGTGTGCTAGGATAAATGTGCTGCTCCACACTAACAATTGCATAAACCACAATCACACTGCTCAAACACTGGAAAGTTCAAAGGAATAAGGCAGAAGAAAATGGGAAGGCATTTTGGGTGTAAAAAATACATTTGGACAAATTCTTATCAGAGAGAAGGGAGCTGAACAACAACTGCAGAACTGAGAAACACCAGAGAAGGATTAGAAAGGGAAACAAGTAATGCCACTGTTTATAACTCCACTTAAAAGCTGTGAAAAAAAATCGTAGAAGAAAAGGAGTTGCAAATTTTGAAAGATGCAAAATATGGGGGTCAAAAGTCAGGTAGGAAATCACTGCTGTGCTGAAAAACAAAAATTCATTTATTCTGACCAAATGGCAAAATCTGAGGTAAACTATTCTACAAGCAGCACACAATTCTTTCCTTCTCCCCCAACATAATTCTAGCATTGTATTTACAAATTGCACATGGCAGATAATAGAGACAGAACATTATCTACTGCTGCCAGTGAAACATGAATTATTTCAGCATTTCCCACACTAAGGAACATCGACACTGTATCAAATCACTCTCTGCTCCACATAATACAATGCAGAACAATAAAAATACTCCATGCATTTGGTTCAGGTAGGTCAGAAAACATCTCCAATATTACCACAAAGGAGACAGGAATGTTTTCTACTTGAAGTCATAAACGAAGAATTCAAAACGAAAAAACAGATCTCCAGAGTTTATACAATGAGACAGAACTACTGTCTTCAGTAGAAACTCTGGGCTAGGGTTTTGTTTTATTTTGCAGGTGACATTGCACTCCATGTTTACCCACGTTACTGTTTAAGATTAGCAGGATGTTTGCATCTTTAATGCTTGTCCTCTGTAAATCCAATGAGCAGCTTGTTTACACATGGAGATATAATAAAGTCTTTAATTTTCCTACTAAACATATCTCTAGAAACTAGACTCTTAGGAGGGCATGTGTACTTTGAAACCTGAGAATCTGCTGCAGCTTACCAGCAAAGCAGAAATAAATCCTGTAGAATATACACATGTCAGGAATGTACATAACAAACCTCAATCTGAAAGGAAAATATTTGTTCTGGTGAACAGCACACACTTGAGTGGCACGAGTTCAGCAGTGATGCAAGTTGCCTTTTTTGAATGGTACTAACAACATCTTTTGATTGTTCTTTCAATTCATTATGTCAGACTCAGGGTGCACAATCTATCTCTGCTTACTGCCAGTATTTTGTTCAGTGCATTAAAATGTACCCATTTGTTGTAATTCTTTAGCCCAATGAAGTGTTAATGTCACACTTGGGTGTCCGTGATGAAAAGAAGCAAAAGGAAGAAGTTTAACTGGTACAAATGAGCAATAAAAACTGCTGGAGGTCTTTGCTGAAAACACAGATTGCTTTCAAAATCCTTGCTTTTCACCTACTTAATACTCAATTCACCCAATTAGATGTATTAGACAAAGCACAATCACCCCTGTAACAATTCCGAAAATTGTGGTGGCAGATGCATACAGCCTTCATGGACAGGATAAACATGGCATGCTAAGATAAAACTCTTAAAAGAAAGGTTTTACATAGGCTGACTTTGATTTTTTAAATAAAACTGTTAGAAGAACTGTCAAACTGATCCTTAGGCAATGGTCCATTAAGAATAAAACCCACCTAACTGGAGCAGAAATGACAGCCTGAGCCCTTGTACGCCTCTTTTCGGCTTTAATTTTGAAGACTGAAGACACAAACTGTGATTTTAATGACTCTTTTAGGTTTGAAAATTTTGGGGGAACATCCCAGGGGATTCTAGGAAATTCTGGGCACTTACTACTGGATCCATCTGGTATCAACAGCACCCATCAAATCTGCAAATTAGACCTGGACCTGAAGAAATGTGACACTTCCACTGAGACTGGAGATCTCCCTGCACCGAGTGTGCCATGCCTGATACTCCATCAAATTTGCTTCATTAATTTATTTCTTTTAGTATCACTGTACATTGAAGAGCTCTGCCTTTCACCACAGGGAGAGGCTCTCTGTGTGAGTACCTAAGGAGAGCACACACAGACCTGACAGATACATCAGGCTGGCAGCTTGTCAGAAGCTGTGGGGATCAGCAAATATAAGAAATACAACAGAATATACAAGGAACAGGAAGAACCCTCTTACTGAGCCTAGGCAAACACAAGATTTGAACTCAGTATTTATGAACAGCAGGAAGATCCAAGCTGACTTGCTGTCCCTGATATTACTGGTGGGTATTTCTGTAGAGTGAAAAGCATGCAAAAGCACGACATGATCAGCATTTATGGAATCTTTTCATGGCTCTGGTGAGGCTGACCATCTCATGGAGAGGATAACATGCTTGAAATCTTCTTTTTTCCCTGCCCTGTACAGTGCCTAAAGTTCTTACATTAACCTTGTACATGCCACTGCACTGTAATCTATTGTTATTACCTCTAGCAGCAAAATATGACCATCAGAAAACACACAGAAATATGTTGTAAGAGTGGAAAGCAAGAAATGGTTAAAGGTAAGAAACAAACTAAATCCATTTCTACTGATTATTCCATTAAAATAATGATGAATTATAAATAAAAAAATTATCAATATTACGATTATATTATGAGAAACAAAGTGAGAAAAATTAAAAATACCAACAGCAATCCTATTTTATTCCTAGACATTTATTCTGGAAATAGAAAATCTACCCAAGGTTACCGCTGGGAATGAAAGAAATACTTCAGGTACAATAAAATTCAGCAATTTTCTTCTAACCCCAAATCAAGTCCCAGGGTAACTTTTGCAAAGCAGGATATTCCTCAACCTATTATTTTTCATTCTGCCTAAATTTCTGGATAAGACTAAAATACCCTGATGCAAGCTGTACTTGTGTATTTCCAGCTCAGCTGGAAACAGAGATCATGGGGAACACGTGCTGTTGTCAAATCTGCAGTTCAATGTCAGGAAGTTCAGGTAAGAGGGATGAGCATCAAAACTCCAGCATTTACTGTATTGAACAATCTGCCAATGTCAATCATGATTACTTAAATTCAAAGTCAAATATCCTAATCTAATAATTTTAAAAAATTAGCAATTTGAATTCTGTTAGTAAGCTTGATTAATATTACTTCTCATTATTGATGCATAATGCATCAATTATGCCCAAATATTGCCCTATGACATTGACTGGAATAAGGCATTTATTTTTTTTTTAGTACCTATATACAGTAAGAGACTGTAGCTATGGGAATGTGTGTGCAAGCCATAGGAAAAAAATTATATACAAAAGATGTATCAGTTCCCCTGTAGTGGAGAAGCACAAGAAAGTTGCAACACTCCTGCTATAAAGAAAAAAAAATATCAACCTTTCTTTTTAATTCAAGTTCTAGGACAGAAAACACAGTACAGATCCAGAGAGTTGTGAATTAGGACAAACACAAGGCTAAAAATGATGCCTAAAACTTCAGCAAATTTGTCAAGTGCTTTGATTGAGGTTGAGAATATGAGTCCAAATGGGTATACAGGAAGCAATCATTTTTTCATGAAGAATACGTCCTTTACTGTGCACACAAATTCTTCCTTCAGAAGGCTGTAAATTACAGTATTTATGGAATCTTAATGATCTAAACACAGTTGGAGCCTGAAGGTCAAGGCTGCAAACTGCATCCTAAATTTCTGTTTACAGATGAAGCACAGTATTTATTGCTGTACTGCTTGTGCTGCTATAGTTAAAGGGCTGCCAGCATTTCCATTATAAACCACTATTTCAGGGGTTTATAACTTGCCTATCAATCTTCTGACTGGGATGAAACATGGCATACAAGGTCCTGGCTGTGAGNTTAAATCTTCCATCAAATTTAATTACATTGGAGGACAACAAGTTCAACATTTTCACTTCCACAGTGCCTACTGTGCCAGTATGAAAGTACTTTTGCTCTGTACCAAAGTACTGTGGAGAGCAGGTGAAAAATTTTTTATTATTAGGTCTGCATATCCAGCAATTACATTTTGGTAAATAACAAACTTAATAATGCAAGCACTGCAAGAATTGAAATATTAGAAGAAGTCAAAACCCCTCTTATTGGAATCCTAAGTTTTGACATAATTTATTTTTACAAATAAAGAACTGGGTCAGATTCAACAATATGCAATGTTGCTGTTGCAATGCAACACATACATGTTACATTATTATTAAACAGTTTTATGGCTCCTTTGCAACACCACACCAGTTCAGACAAAAGAGACAGCACTGCTAAACCTGGAATATTAGACTTTACTTAATCCCATTTTGGCTTATTTCTTTATGTTATAAATCCAGTTACAGCAGGAAGGAAGTCAATTAGCCCCTCCCCAAATGTAATTATTCTATCTTCTTTATTACAGCTGCAGGGCTTTTATTCAGTGACACTTTTGAGTTCCCCAAACTACCTTTCTTTTTTTTTTTACCTTTGCTTTTGTTAAAAGATGACTGCATTTGTTTCATACCATTGCTAATGACTGGAAGAATCCCTCCTGTTGCTGGAGCTTTTTGCTTTCCTTCCCCACCTCTACCACGTGTCAGTTTGGTGTCCACTTTACACCATCACTTGCACGAGACATTGGATAATTCTTCCCATCAACTGAAATCAAAGTACTGCTCTGTCACTTTAGTTGGTTCTGGTGAGAGACAGAGACCTGCAGACTCCTTTCTTAGAAAGTAAAAGATGGGATGACTACGACATCTTAAAACCAACCTGGGTAGTGCAGCTGAATACATATCAGAGAATAATTCCAAGCAGAGACAAGATGTTATGAACAGTGACTGACTCAGGCTCCTCATTAACTGAGCTGCACTGCCTTTAACTCGCTGAAACGCATCCAACAATGCTGCTATATAATTAAATATGTTAAATAATGCTGCAGAGTATCTTGTATCATTCTGAATCTCCAATGAACTGTACAAAGTTTTAAATAAAATATAGGTGGAGCTTGTCAAGCAGTATTAGACTTCAAAATATTTTTTTCTTCTCCTGAAAGCTTCCTGTACCATCTGACACACGTTCCTGCCACGCTGCCTGGGCTGCCATCACACTGTACATCCTGTTAGCAGCAACGTCATGACAGAAATGCTGCAGTGCTGCATTCTAATGACCCCTTGCATTGTAATGAATTAATGTTTTCTGCAGAAAGGATGTGATGGGAAAAAATCTTGGGTACTTGCTGAGGTTTTCTTTCTAAGGACAGCTCTGCAAAGCAAGCAGTGGCGAATACCATCTTAGCTCAGCCACAGAACGTGTGGAACACCTTGCACCATACCTGTAAAGGCCTGGAGGAGCTCGATGAAGCAGGAAGCTTTTCTCCAAGCCTTGTAGCACATCATTGAGCATCCTGACCCTGACAGGAGCTCTCTCCTTGGGGTCATTGGCCGGGCGCATCTCATCTGACTGGAACAGCTCCGCCGTGTCCCTCAGACGTGAGGCCACTGCCAGCAGCTGAGGGATGCCTGCTTCATCACCTGGGGACAGGGACAGCAAGACAGTCACCAGTGATTCAGAGACCACTTATTACTCTTGCTTCCAAGTCAAAATTAATAGTCCAATTAAAACCTGAGCCTCTTTTTTCCCCTGTGAGCAGCACGGAGCGGGTCAAGGGAAGCCATAGATCATCCCGAGTAACCTCTGGTCTGTTTCTCAAAGATCAATTTGGGCTCTGATGCTTTAAGATCTAATAAGCTCTGAGGAATGATTTTGGGGTACAGCTTGAAATCTAGCATTGGAAAAACAGGCATGCAGGAAGCAATGGTTATAAATCAAGAGCTACAACATTTCCTTCCGAGACTGCATTTATTCAATGCCATTTGATGCTATTGCTCTCGAGTCTGAAAGCCTGTGCTTGGATTCCATAATGACTGCCCTATAGAATATTGTAATATGCAGAGTTTAATTGAATTTGATTCAACATCTTAGAGGTTAACAGCAATTGTAGAGGGTATGTGAAATTGCTCCTCTTAATCACTTAAGTCATATGCCAATGAGCCAACTTTAATTGATATCCTAATGCATATTCTAATCCAGTCAATATTTTCAAAACTTTTTAAACTTGGAGTGTTAACTATTGCTTTGTTAGCAACCTTACTCAGACTGCAAAAGAAGAAAAGTCTGCAGCACTTTGGAGCACACCCTGATTTCAGTATTTCCCTGTTCATAGTCCAGAAAGAGGAATGTGAATTGGAGCACTGTGAATGTGCAGCCTCCTCCCACCTGCAGTGCAGGTGAAGAGTGGGAGCTCCTCTCCCAGTGTGTGCATGCACTGCCTTCATCTTTACAAGCACATGGAGAGAGAAAGCAGAGCCTGAACCTGATATAAAGTGAAAAGCAATATCATTCAGCACAAACATTTCCAGGATGTAGAAATTATCTTTAAGGCCAAAATTCACTTTGCCTATTGACAAGAAATTCAGATATCCTTAGATCTTTCAAACAATGCTTTAATCAACATAAACCATGCACCTCTAGGAGCTGTCTCACCTCTACCTGAATGTGCAAACCTCAGTGAGTTCAGCACCTTAGTGACTGAGATAATTAAGCCAAGAAAGTGGTTCAGGACTCAAGTTCAATGAATTTTCAACTTCCTTGTCTAAGATATACATGAAGAAAATCTCAAATAGTAATTGGGGAATACTGACATGGTTTAACCTCAGCTGGCAAGTAAGTACCATGCAGCTGCTCACTCACACCCTCTGGCTTCCCTGATGGAATGGGGAGAAGAATCAAAAACTTAAAACCAGTGGGTTGAGATTAGAAGAGTTTAATAATTGATATATAATTATCATGATCATAGTAACAACAGTAATAATAGCAATAACAGTAATAATGTAACATCAAAAAGGGAGAAAATCAAAAGAGACACATGAAACCCAAGACAGACAAGTGATGAGCAATTTTATTGGGCTGACCATGTTCAGCCTGGCCCCAGCAGCAATCAGCCTCCCTGGCCACCTCAGTGTGAGCACTGAGCATGATGTTCTCTGCTATGGAATATCCCTTTGGCCAGTTCAGGTCAGCTGTCCTGGCCATGCTCCCTCCCAGCTTCCTGTAACTCCTCTCTGGCAACACATGGGAAACTCATGGGTAAGCACTACTGAGCAACAACTGAAATATCCATGAGTTACCAACCTTCACCTCATCCTAAATCCAAAACACAGTGCCAGCTACTAGGAAGAAAATTAACTCTATTCTACTCAGAATCAGGACACACACAAACCCATTTCTCAGATTATTCATGGTTGGAGTATGAAAGCTGAGCACATAATAGCAATTAGGTGTAACTAAAAAATCCAAGGAAATGTCTGAATATAACATGTTCTTCCACTCATATGGAAGAAGAAATTTGCTGTACATCCCAGCAAAGGAAAAGAAGTTCATAGACCCCATATACTCCTGTCATTCAGCTGAGCAGCACATTCCAATCTAGCAAAACGTGAAAAGATCCAGAATACACAGAGAGACAAGAGGCTAGTGTGAGAGAAACTGTCAGATTTCCTGAGATATCAAGACGAATTTCAACAATGAACAGAAGCTCCCTGGGGGAACAGGAGTGAGAGAAGATGGTTTATGTCTGCCCTGGTTTGGGACAAGGTTTCTTTGCTAATGGCACTCGACTGAGCCACCTTTCCCTAATCAGAATGGGTAACAGGCGTGGTGGTACCTTGATCTACAGGATTGGTATCTCTGTGAGTCTGCAGTAATTGAAATTCTAATCAAGTTAGGTTGATGCTTCAGAAAAATATTCTCCAAGCATAGAAGCTTGGTACACTTGGGATATTTTGCACAATATCATTATCCTTAATTTTCAAATCTCCGGCAAACATCCTATGCAGCTGAAGAAATTCCCATTCCCATGTATATAATGCAGGCACTATGCACACCTTACCCTGGGACTTGTGTCCATATGGAAATGTTTAAATTTACCCACTTAGAAAGAATCCTTTGGTTTCAGCAAAGCACTTCGTATTCCAAGTAACATAAAACTTTTGTAATTTTTATTCTGAATCTTATATAAACAATTGCAAATGTCAGCTTTGCCTTTTCAATTGGGAAGCTGAGATATAGGGAATACCCATCTTTCTGTATTTGGAAATGAAGCCAACCAGACCGTCCTTTTAAACATAAAAACCCTGTAAATGCTCTCACTCGTTCTCCACAGCCCCTAAACCAACTCTAGTTTTGTTTTACATTCTTAACCAGCACTTATTAGAAAACACAAACCCAGGCCCTTTTTTAATGCTTCAGTACAAAACCTGCAAGTATGGCCACAGTGTTACCTCAGCCAACAAGGACAGAACAGGCATCACAACAAACTGAGCTGCACCACCAAGAGAAACTGATTTATGCTTCTCTCAGCCTGAAAGATGGGAATGGAAGGGCAAATGATTCTTCAACAAAACTCTGCATTAGCTAAGGATGCTTTAAGCACCTTGTGATGCTTTTACAGAGAAAATCAAGCACAAGTGTTACTTCGCTTAAGAGAAAACAATGCCACATTATTTTATTTTGTATTCTTCGTCCTTTTGTCTCCAATGTGAATCATGATGAATCATCTAAGCTAGTTGTTTAGTTGCTATAAAAATCAAATTGCAAACACAGGAAAGTGACTCAAGAGTATGGGCACTCTTGATCAGGGAATTAGACTGTTGAATTTCATTGCACTTGCTAAATGTAACTGGATCCTATTCAGGAACAAGTTACACCAAATAGATATTTTACAGACACTGAATGCAATAACCTTTCCCTGTGAAACTGATGGCTCTTATGAAAAGCACAGCCAGAGATTTAACATTTTTAAATTGTGTTTGTGCCCCTGTTATTAATGTACTTGCCTACAAGTACTTATAGGAAAGGGAGCACAGACAAATCAGCATTTTAAGGCACGATGCTTGCTCACCATGTATGTGAACATGGGTTTGCATGTAAGAGAGAAGGGAAATTGCTGCAGGTTTTGATTAGCTTGCAAATTCAGAATCAGCTATGATGTGGTGCTGTATTCACAGGGAGAATTTTTCATGCTCTGTAAAACAGGATAAGCAGACCTGGCAGTAGAAAATCTGAATGGGAAAGCTTTGTAGGAAGCACCCTAAAGGGGCAGAAACACAAATCCACAGACATCCCTAGTGCAAAGAATACGTTGCCATCAGCTTCAATTTTGCTACCATGACTGCTATAGCTCAAGTAAACTAATCTGGTGTTGCTTCAAGTCTTTTTTCAAAGAAGTTATGTTAAGGAGCAATGTTGTGACATTTTACCACGTGCATGTCAATACATGGAGAAGAGCAGGCTCCAGGGAAACTTTATTGTGCTCTTTCAATACTTAAAGGGGGTTTCATAGGAAAATTTGGGACAAACTCCTGAAACAGGACAAGGGGTAAGGGTTTTAAATTAAAAGATGAGATTTAGACTAGGTGTAAGGAAGAAATTTTTTGCAATGAGGATGGTGGAACATTGGGCTGCCCAGGGAGGTGTTGGATGCCCCATCCTGGAAACATTCAGTGCCAGGTTGGATGAGGCTCTGAGCATCTTCATCTACTGGAAAATTTCCCTGCTCACTGCATTGGACTAGATGACCTTTAAAAGGTCCCTTTCAACTCAAGCTATTCTATGAAGTTATCAATGATTTTGTACAGAGCTGCTGAAACTTACGGCCTCCTGACACAGAACAGATGCTCATCCTTGCCCTTCAGTACCAAATGTTTGCCCATAGAAAATGCATTTTTCCATTACTTTTTTTAAAGGCTGAAGAAAGGTATTAATATATAATAACCTTGAATGGATACTGAAGACAAGATACCAGTGTCTCATGGCAAAGGTGATATTTCTGTCATCTATACAGATTTGTTGCATTTTTCACCTCTGTTTCAGTCAAGAATAACGGGTGGGAACAGTAAAGAGGGAAATTTTCTGAACCTTACAGACAGGAGGAGAGAATAACTCTGAAAAGCACCCAAAATGATCAGGGAAATACAGTCAAACAGGTAAAATGATGCCAAGCTGAAGAGCAGCAGATAGCTGTAGGCAATGAGCATGCAGCTATCAAGTAAATGAGAGAGATATATTTCTCTATTGATTTTTCTAAAGACAGAGAGTTTAGCCTGATGTTTTGAAATGTATGGTTAGAGACAGGGCTGTGGAAAGTCAAGCAGACTTCCCTGGGAATGACTTATTGTAAACCAGATTATTTTAAACTTCTGCTAGTGCTGCCTACTATTATCACCCCAAGTGCTTCAGCTGCTGTAACATCTGTAAAACATCCATTCTGGGCAGAAGAAAGGGTCTAAGTGATAGGAAGCCACACACAGCTGACACTGCCAAAGTGCTTTAAATCACAGCTCTTGCACTTCTGGAAAACCAGAAAATCTCATCCACCCTTAATTTGTCTTCATGAGCCTCTCCCTCTCAGCCAGAGCCTTTCTGACATGGCTACAATTTGCTCCAGCAGCCTGTGCTGACAGCCACAAGTGGGGATCCCACCCTGCCTGCCTGGTGCGCACAGCCACCATCCAGGGCTGGGGCACAGACACTGCTTTGGAAAGGTTTGCATGAGTCCAATGTGGCAACAATAAATGACATCAGCTTCAACAGCACCCAAGTGAGGGACACCACCAACCTGGCTGACTTTATTTTTGTAAAGTGGGAGGCTGAACTTCTTATTGCTGAGACAGTCAGGTGCAAAGGTACAGAACTGCTTTTAATCATAATGAGACATCTGAGATTCTCCAGCATCAACCCCTGAAACCTGCTGTGACAGATACTAGATTTTAAAGACAGGCTACAAGGAGCACAGTGCTAAGAGCTTTCAGCAGAAAATACAAATATGTTCTGGATAAAAATGCTTGTATGCATACAAAATACTTCTGTACAAATGATTGTACATTTTTACTTGTGAATACATACAAAGTACTTCTACAGGAGTGCTTAAAAGGGCTATTTGTATCATTCACACACCAGATTTGACATCTTGTCTGCACTCTACCTCAAAAGATAAATTGGATTTTCATAGGATACAAGGCCTAGCAAGATATTAATATATTTGATTCAAGTTGCAATGGGTCCTGATTTTAAATGTATGGAAGGCAGAAATGCCACAGAACTGCAAGGTGTAGCTAATGAGAATATTCTAGGCAGTCACCTATTTATGAATTTGTCTAAAATATCACATCTGTGAACAGACAGGCCTGACTAGCCCTGGGACCTGGATTTCACTCTTGGAACCCCATCTCCGGTCATTTATGACCACAAGGTTTCCTGTTAAACATCAGACCATCAGCAGAGGCAGAAAAAGAAATCTCTCCAGCCCCAGCCCTTCCTTTCAGATAAACCCAAAAGCAGTGGTTTGTTTCTAGGAGCTCTGGTGTGTACAGGGGAGAGAACACAAGTCACTGAGCAGCCTCTTCCCCATCTTTCTGACGAGCCACATGAACATGTTGGGGATGACAGAAATTACCATCCACACTACCCTGAATGTAAGAAGTGGTCTGTCAAGTGCTGAGTAATATCCTATGCAATTTAGCAGAGCTGATAGTACTGACACCCACCGTGTTACAGAGTTAAATCCTTTAGAAACATAAATAAATGCAAGGTATACACAACCTTTTGTGAGTACATCCAGGAGACTGCAAAACAGTGACTCAAATATTTACACAAATTTAACTTCAAGCACGTGAGAAGGTACAATGGGCAATAAAATCTGTGTTCAAGGAATTGTCTGAAGCAGATACCAGAAGCACAACATTAAGCCTAATGAACAAATATTTTACATGTCATGCAGATTTACCTTCACCTTTTCTACATTTACAGTTTGCATTGAGTTGGAGAAGGAAACAGCTTACTAAGACATTCCAATTTTGAACTGGAAAGTTGGGACAACATAAAATCTTTTGAAGAATGAATAAACCCATGAGCCACGTAAAAAAGTACAACTTCTCATTTAAGTAACTGAAAAAGGACCATTGTCTTAACATTTTCCAAAATGAAAATAAACTGTTCTTTTATACAAGTCAGAGACAGAGAAGACATGAAAGCCACAAGAAAAATCATTAAACAAAACCCCAAAGTGAACAGCTGGGAGAAAATTTATCCTGCTGGCCCTAGAGCCTAGGAAATAATTTTCTCTCCCCTGAAGTGGTAGAGATAAATGATCTAACTGAAGTTAGAGAAAAAAAGTCAGTTTAAATCAACATTTCCCGTTACTCAAAATAAAGAAAAAAGGAAGAACAATAGAAGACATCTCATGTTCAGCTGAAGGAATACCAGCTGAGTCACACTTTTCATTTGATGATCATCCCCTGCTGTGTTCAGGCTGAACTAAACCAATGTTTATGTGGCACAACAGAGCTAAAATTACTTGTCTTTTTAGATGCTCACTGATTCCAGACCAATACTTGCCTACTGACTCCTATGTCTTCACAATGATGGATGGCAAAGATTAAAGAGAAGGTATCATACTTCTATGAGTATGTGTTACAGAAAAGTGGTGCTTTATAGTGGAGGGAGTGAATGAAATGCAGGGGCAGCACCTCAAGATTGCAAGAACTCTTTACATTTGAGATACGATCTCACAATCTGCTGAAGGATATGTGAAGTTTGGGTGTGATTTTATAGAACTTACTTCTCTCTTTAACAGATCAACTTGAGAGCTTCATAAACCTATAAACAGGAATATTTTTCAAAGGTCTTGTGACACTACAGGTAATCTGTGTTGCTTAATTGACAAAGTAACATCAGAAGAAATACAAAACCTTTATGGCTTTCTTTAGCAACAAAACCTGCATTTGATTCAGCATTATATAATGAACCTATTTAACTAGCAAAATCTCTGGCTATTATTCAAGTATTGAAAATATGTATCAGGGATTAGATGATGCTTTTCCCCCCCCGTATTAATGGAGAACAATATTCCTCTAATGAAAATTACCTTTCAGACTGCTCTGAACTTCTAACGCGATGTCGAGGGCATTAAACGGCAAAACTGGAGCAGTGGCAATTTGCAAAGTCACTTGTCCTGTTAGCTGAAAAATACAAAAAGACCCAAAACCCAGACAAATTATTTCCAGCAGATTTAATAGTCAGCATTTCTTTTGGAATAGGACATGTTTTCATTACATTGGATTTTCAGGGAAATGTGATTAAAACCCCATAAGCACATATTTATGAAAAGGAATATGACCAGGGTCATTACCTTTCTATAAAACATGACAAAATGTTCAGAGAATACCATTTATGACAACACACAAGAATTCTGTGCAGCGTGTCTTCTCTGGACCTAGCATGGTGCAGGAGTCTCTGAAGGACCTTAGCTTTGCTTTGTTTTCAAATAAAGTATCTCAATACTCTGAATATGCAAAGTTTACAGTTTTACTTAGTTCTCTGGTCTTAGCGAACAGATTTTGAGAGTTCTCACAACTAAAATAAAGAGCCACAGACATTAATGATCAGAAGATCAAGCCTAGGGCTAAATGCAAGCTGACCTGAAAACCCACTGCCTTTTGAAGTGCTATGTGACAACTGGATGCACTCAGATGTACAACTTGCAGACTGGATAGAACACTGCTTTCTCTCAGTAACTCAGAGAAAAGAAATTCCCCAAAGAGAACTCTCAGTCCACTCCAGACTAGACATCAGCACCTGTCACAAAAACTCAATGGCATGAATGCTTCTTTTTGAACAGTTCACAGATAAGGCAGGGGCTGAGTGGCCTGAGAGCTTTTTTCTGCTTACAGAAGGTCAGTTCTGCACCTCGAGGCTTAGACATGCTACAGGGGCTGTGTATAGAAATACATCTTTCTGCTGAACTACACCTAGCTGTGATTAAACAGAGGATTTCAGTCTCCAGGCTGCCAAGTCCATCACTGTTCATGGGAGCTATAAAAACACACTGACAAAAACATGCAAGAAACTTTCATTCATCTTCTTCATATCTTGATATTGCAAAAAAAGGAAAAAATACCTGTGCTCTAGAATGGAATGATGGCTGCAGGTGATGGTGACCGTGTTGATAAAAATGTGGACTGAATAGAATAGTATTGTACAATTCTTCCCAAGGTGTTGGGGGAGCCAGAATAATATCTATCCTTCAAAAGCAATATGATAGTTTCTGTGCCAAAAGTAGCATTTTAATTTTACAATAGAAAGTAGCGGGAAAAGACAACAAGCCTTAGTAATATTAAAAACAATAGTACAGCAATCGAAAAGGAAAACCATCTCCCAGGAAAGGGGCTGAAAGCAGGGTAATATCAGAAATACAAGTCTCCTGGAGAAAGATTAATAGAACCTCACAACATTTCTCAGAAAGCACAGAAGAAATGACCTGGCCACAGACTGGTTTGGGTACAGAGACGGAGGGAACATGCTGTGCATCAGACTGCAGCCCACACCTGAGCACAGATGTGCTGTAAGGCTATGGAGATTTACCTCTAGAGAAAACAATATCACAGAAGGCATGAAGAAAAAAAAACCCCTACCATATATCCAGAGAGAAAATATAGGGAGGAATAATGTTATTTCAGGCCATTATCAGGAAGAACAAAGAAGTAAGAGTGAACTTAAAGATGAAAAATAGGGTGGCTGGACAGCTGTGTTAAAGTATTGCACTGTAGCTTCTCATGAAGAAACTTTACAGTTCCTCAGGCTATCAACTCTCAAAGGCCATTACATTATCCATCAGTGGTTACACACAAAAAGTGTCTGGAAAGCATTAAAAAACATTGGTCTTAGAGACATCAGAGAGGTATTACGGAAATACAAAAAATGAAACTGTTAGGGCAAACAGGACTGTACCCAAACCAGGTCCATATAATCCAGCCATAAGCAACTGTAAAATATCAGGTTCTGAATGTCCAAATGCCACACAAAATCCTCCCAGGTCCTGCATGGAACTCTTTCAAGACATACTGCCCAGAACATGAGCACCCTGTGAGTTGCTACAGAGAAGCAATGGTGGCAACAAAACAACACCCTAATAAAAAACAGGTATTCTAATGGACCCCACACCCACTGAACCCCAGGATAGCACTACAGCACACAAAACACTTAAATTCTTCCTTGACAGCCCATTTCTGCAAAAACTTGCACTAAATGGCAATAGAAATACATATTCATAGGTATTTTAGGAAGGGACATCAACAGTTATGTTATTGTCGATAGTTTACAATCTGTTACCACAATGTTTAAGAACACAAAAGCAAGGAAAAAATGCTTCTTTTGTGAAGCAGGAAAGTGGCATTTAAAGAAGACAATACCCTAGCAAGCAACTTTCCTTTTTATCATTATCTCCTGCAAAGTGTGGCTTCATTTTTGTAACTTCTTGCCTTATTTCTTCTCTTCTTCCACGCAATTTTAGTCTGCTTTCGACTATAGAAGACCAAATCTGTTTTCTTTTTCCTATTTAAATAAAGTGATACCATCCAAATCTTATGACTGACTGAAGCACTTTTGGAAATTTTATAGTCTCTGTCTAGCACTGCAGACATCTGCGTGTTAGCACACAGGTAGCAGTGGTGTTTATTAAATCACGTACTCCATGGGCTAATCTGGAAGAGATCAATCATGTAAAGGAAAGCTCAGAGCATTGATTTGAACAGAGTAAGTAATAATGCTGCAGAAGCATATATCAAACCCACATAAAGCAGCAAGACAGAAAAGGCTACTGATTTCTTATTTATAGTCTTATTTTTGGATATACCATTCCCCCGAGCGCAGCGCTGAATATACATGGAAAATAAAGACAAGCTTCTGCCCCCTTTTCCCAGGTGAGAGATGGATCAGACTGACTCCTGAATTATTAAATGCAAGAATAATTTAGCAAAGAGTAAAGACAACAATTTTCTCATGAAGTGAAAAGCTAAAGCAGTGTGATTGATTCTATTCCCATACTGAAGTGGTTAAAACACTAATGACAACTTCTCCAGTAGCATTTATTCATAATACACACAACAATATACACAATAATGGATAACATTTACACGATTATCAAGTCTAAGAAAAGATCTTAGAGTTCAAATGCTAGTTCATCCCATGATTTTCTTATTTTAAAAACAAAAAATAATGAATAACACTTCCACTGCACTTGACTGTGGGAAAGGTATTCTTCGGTAAATGAAAATGTATTTGGTGAACTTCCAACTACTTTAAAAATAATTAGTAACATAATAAAGTAATATAAAAATAATAATTATAAATAACAATATAAAACATAACAATAATTGTAGAATTATACTGTATTTCTCCTTTATGAGGGTGAGGAGGCCCTGGCACAGGTTATCCAGGGAAGCTGTGGCTGCCTCATCCCTGGAAGTGCCCAAGGCCAGGTTGGACAGGGCTTGGAGCAACCTGGGACAGGGAAAGGTGTCTCTGCCCATGGCAAAGCCAAAGATGAGTTTTGAGGTCCCTTCCAACAAATCTGATTATTTAAAATAGGTTTATACCAAAGTAACATTTTTTCAAGGTATTTTGCCTTACAGCATAAACATCTTCATAGGAAGGAAATAATTACTGTCCCTGCCTTTACCTCTCTGACAGTGTGAAGATCCCAAAACATAAAAAGAAAAGCCACAAATTTCAAAAAATGCTGGTGTTAAAGATAATTCAGTATCACATGACACTTCCAAATGAAGTTGTAGGTTCTCTTCTCTTCCGGAGCTGTATAAACTATTCCTTCAGGAACTATGTATTCTTGCAATTCGACCCAATCTATGAGCCTAATTTGACTATAAGAGCCAGTTTTCAGGAACATCAGGTGGATCCACAACACTTTCTAAAGGACTGTGAAATAAAAAAATACCTGGATTAAACACACACAATATGTTCTTCTACATAAATTGTAAATATACTTTACTGTTTTAGCTGTTTTACAATGCAAATAGGGAAATGAAATAAAGTGGAGTTCGGAGGGATTCATCAGAGATTTGGTTGGGGGTTTTTTGTATGTCACAGCTATTTTCTCAGGGAGTTAAACTCAGTGTTCAAGACAACTTGCCTCCTCAAACATCCAAGCTGCCTACCAGCAACATAAAGCATGTCTGTCTACTGGCATACAAATTTAATTTTTTAAAAAATATGAATACTTTAAGCTCAGGCTAGATAAATGTGCAAGGCTCCACACAGTCTCTCACAGACAGATTCAGTTTTGCTTTGGGGGCATGCTGTTATTAAACCTGCCTTGCAAGGACATGCCTGAAGTGCTGTCTCCTTTTACTGACAAGGCAGGTAAGGCCACCCATCCTCCCTTCTGCCATAGAAACTTGCAAGGAGAATAAAATGAAAACATGTTTTGTGGATATGAAGATATGAAAATATTATGCATGAGAGAGATCAATCTGCTAGAATAAACATCAGCATGCAGCGTGCAGGCAGTTTCTTTAACACAGGAGTTTACACGCCAGTCTTGGGGCTTTTTGGGTGTTTTTTGTTTAGTGAAATTTGAAACTGCCGTATGCAGCCTGTGCTATGTAAACCTCAGTGGGTGGAAGTGCTGAGCCTTTAGGACATTTTTAGTTACATTAGGAGTGTTAAAATCTAAACAGACATCTCAGATCTCTTCATATGCCAAGTTACAAACAACATAACTTAAAAAATCAGGTAAACTGCCATGTTTATCCTTCTGTAAACACTGTCTTCAGCAGTGCCATCCTCCAATACTACCTGCAGGAAAGAATTAGGCTCAGCTCCTTGAAACCTGAGTTGTGCAGCAGTAACTCCTTTGTATTTCAAGCCCTATGCCTCTGCAACATCCTTTTAAAAAATTTATTCTATGCATGTTAACAACACTTTATTGACATCTGTGCACTTCAGAGGAAACCAGCACACACATGGCAGTTGATCCACCAAAACCATGACAAACCACGTGTAATGCCACTTGGTAGTGTAAACCTGTGCAGATTCTCATTTACAGAATCAACATCCCTCTGTCCCTGAGACTGCCTGCTACAGACCCAAATAATCCTTGGGACTGAGCAGCTCTGAGCCTCAACTTCCTTTGATATCAGCATTATTTTTTACAAGTCACGTTTGCCCTCACGCCTGGCACCTCTCCCTTCACACATAACCCCTGGGGTTCAGGGATGAGGAAAGAACATGGCAAAATTCTGTGCTGTTTAGGGGGATCAATAACACTGTGTTGAAAATAACACTTTTTTCCTCTTTTTCCTTGTAAAGGTGAGTGGAAAGGTTTAACTTTCGTGACTGGCTGTTGCACTGTCTAATCTCAGGTGTTCATCTTTTGCATCAAGGGTCTCTCTTTCCTCACATCCTGATGAACAGAGTGACCTGCTGAGATCTTCTGACATTAAACCAATTAGAAACAACAGCTTCAGCCTCCACACCCATGTAAACAAGGAATTAATGTCTGCTTATATTAAGATCTCCTCTCAGAACCACAATATTAACAATCTCAAATGTTAAAATAATCAGCCCTCCCCACATTCTCCACCCTGCAAAACTGAAGAAATATTTTTATTAATACAGGCAAATTTCATGAATATGCTTTCTTCTGGTTCCCCCAATCCACCCAACTTCCTTAATGTTATCAGACTTCTTTAATTAAACATGAGATATTGAGTCTATTTAAATGAAATCTGTGATTCCCTGGCAATAACAATTTCAGCACCTTGTGCTACCAAGATGAATGGCAGAAGTCGTGAGAATCATGATAAATTAATGAGCATTTTTAATAGCGGGATCTCAATTTACTGTGGAAAAATTTCCTGCAGAATCAGCCTACACAGCAGGTTTTTTTTACAATCACCACCTTCCAAAAAAGTTAACTGATTGACACCAGAAAAATCAGAGGCAGGAACATGAGAAAACGATGAGTTCTTTGAGCTTCTATCTTTCTGAAAATATTGCCATGATTAGGCAAAGAAGTAGAAATCTGGCCATACACATGTTTGTTCTGCATTTAAACCTGTCAAACTTCAAAAATTCAAATTTCTTAAATATTCAATATTACCATATGTGTTTGTTTTTTGTGTTTTTTTTTCCCTTTGAAATCTACCTCGGCACGAGGGCATGTATTCACACCACAGATCAAATGGCATTTTGGGGTATCAGACACTCAATGGAACACACTGTATTTTAGGACAGTAGAGGGCTCTCTGAGAAAGGACTATGGCAAGTCTCTGCTACAGCAGGTGAACCAGAGCACTGTAATTCTTAAGAATTACCTATTTCTGACCAAAGGAAGTGTGAGGTCTTGCAAATATTAAATACTTTATTTCAACACCTCCCCCCTCTATAATTTAATATTATTTCATTAACTCTTAGCACAGAAAATACTAATTAGGAAATAAAAGCAATTGTGAATAAAACACAGATTCTCCCTCTCTTCAGGTATCCTGTGCACAGCAAGCAGCACTGAACTGTTTGTATTTGGGTGGCACACAGCACCAGGCATCCCCAAAATTACATATTAAGATAATCCAGAATTCTGGTATCTTGGGCTGACTCTGGAATACAGATCTCAATTTATATGATCATACACTACGTTTTCTACATGATTCATGATGAGGTTCTGAGGCACTGATAAATTAAGGTCAAAAGTGTCCTCTTAAGTGATTCATTTGCTTAAAATCTAATTTGTTGGCCAATTTAGGAATATGCAGCACTTACAGTAGTGAAAGTACATTTTGTATAGATTTCATTCACAGCTGGGATTGATTATTCATCCCACTGCTTTCAGTTTCTTGCACAAAAAGAAACTCCTACTTATCTCTGCTTTGCTTTTTGTGTACATGTAGAAATCACTGCTTTTCAGATTATATGTATAAGTATATGGGGATATATATTTTTTGTGTATCTAAATACATTTGTGTGAATTTTCTAATATCATGGTGTGATTTATGCACCTCCTGTGCAGGACCAGGAGTTGGACTTCGATGATCCTTGTAGGTCCTTCCATCTCAGGATTTTATATGATTCTATTAAAAATATATATTTTAAATTGCATTAATTTACAGTGAGCAATGAGCTCCCATGCCCTGGGTTATAACTTCTTGAGAATCCAGGGTTTCTTTCCTCTCCTACCTTCTATCCACATCATGCTTCTCCTCACACAGTCAGAGCCTGGCCCATTTTTTGGCAGTTCTCATGCTCTTGTTACCGCAGGGGCAGAGAAGAGGGATGATTAACTCACTTCCAAGATAATGGCTTTACTGAGTTAGGCTTGGCACTGTGTACATGAACCTGTGCCCAACCCAGTCTGTTTGGAACTGAGGCAGAGCCACTTTGTGTCTGCACTTTGGGTCACTGCTTACACAGCAAGCCATGAAGTCAACTGTAGAGCACATAAATGTCAGCAGCAGTAGTCTCTAGGTGATTTTTCTAGTCATCTATTTCATATTTATGCATGTCAAATTCTAGTGGTATCTGCGTGCAAAGACAGTGTTGAATTAACTTCTAGAAGGGCCAACAGACAAAAACCTTTGCAAAAAGTTAGTCAGACTTTTCTCCAGTGTGCATGCAAAAGGATGTAGCAGAATGGTCTTCTGAACTTCTTGAGCTCTGGCTGAGGAGGCCACACCATGCTAATCCAAATCTTTACATCATTACAGACCCTCATGCTGGATTTCTTACAGAAATTTTAAAAATTTGCTCTAGTGTTACTTCTCTTTTAGCTCTAACATTAAAGCCAGGTTGCTCTGGTTACCAGCTGTGGACTCTGAGGGTGACAAATACTGCAAAGTTTGCTTTAAAGCAGAATGATTTGCACATAGCATTCCCATAAACCCAGATACCATCACTGCACAGGAAATGACCTCTTAGATTCTTTCATTCTCTGCCCCTCTTCAGGTGGGGAAGAAGAGAGGGAAGCAGTGCTGGATCCTTTGTAAAGAAGCAATGTTAGCTGCCTGGGGCTGGCTACAGGCAGCCCTGAGGAAACAGATTTAGCTATTGTTCTGGCACAAAGAGAAATATATAATGAAGTATGAAGCAAAATTTATCTCAATAGATCAGTGAAAGATCTCTAATGACAATGACCATGTACAGAAATTGCATCTTGGACAGATGTTAACTACCTTAAACCAGAACCACATAGATTGCTTTTCTTTATTTGTGTGTGTAATAAAAGACATTTGCAGGGTAAAACATGCAGCCAGCTATCAGTGCACAGGCTTAAGCACAAAAAAATGTATTTTTTTTTCTTGTTATAAAGGGAAATCTGAAGTAAAGAAAGTAAAAGTTCTCTCAGAATAACAGACAAGAGGCATCAGTGCAGATTCCTGTGGACTGGTATGGAAACACAAACCAGGCTGTGATTAAGAGCCTGGACACCACGATCTTCCCCAGCCTTCCCCACGTTTGCTCCCAGCTAATGAGAATCATTCCCTTTCCCTGCCTTCTGTGTGTGTTTAGGACGCCAATCAGGATGTTAGCACAACCAGCCCTCCTTCCTCACAGGATAATCAAAGCACAAGATGATGGGACCCAACAAGATAATTGATAATTTCTTACCAGTTGCCAGACAGTTGGCTGGGCCCTGCTGGTCTCGGAGCCTTCCAAGGCAGACAGTAATGACTTACAGATAAAAAAAAGCAGCAGTGCAAGTCTGCATTTAATCACCCAGGTTCACAAGCACTCCACAGAAACAGATCAGCCCAGAAAGCAGTACGTTGCCTTACAGCCCTAATTAATCAGAGTATCTCCTCACACAGCTTCAAGATACATGCATGAACCCAAAGTCTTCCCGGACTGGAAACAATCCCAGGATCACACATTCAAGGACATCCAAGTACTTCCCAAGTTTCTATTTGATCTGTAAAGCCACTTCTTCCACAGAATCTACAGGACTCGGGCTGAAACTTGTGGCATTGTTAAAAACTAGATAATAGTCATCAGAGGAGTGCAATAATAAAGAAATCTGCAATAGGAAGCCTCAACCACAGCCTTCAGTTTAGACCTTGATATCATCTTTTTAATCACTCTCCTTTTACAGAAATGGATTTGATTTAATTGAACTCCAAAAAAAAGAGTCTCTAATCATACTTCATCAGCCTGCAATTATTATTCAAGGGAAACCATATGTACTATTAAGCACTCATAATTAAAATAATGCATATAATCTGCTTCACCACTGAACAGTCATTCTCCTTGATGTTCATTATTATTTTTCTTCCATTATTGTGACAATACTTTTTTTTTCTACTTTTCCTCATCTATCTCAATTTCATTTCTACACTTTTTCAACATTAATGACCACGATATCAGGATACTGAGATCCATTAATATACTACCATCCTTAAATTTTGCATTGCATGACCTTCAAAATGAGTCAGATCTGACTACAGAGATTGTGAGATGAAGATGAGAAAATGCTGTTAGAGAAGCCTCAAACTATACTCTGTTTAGCCCAAATTTTATTTGCAATTATGTCTTCTAAGCAGCCATATTGAAAGAAGAATATATGCTAGGCAGCAGCCAGTCCTTAGACAGAATTTAGGGAGAACCAGGGACAATGAAAGAAAGAAACTGAATTTAGGAGCTGAAACACCTGAAGAAAATCATCCATGATGAGTTAAGGAAATAGTTCCTTGAGGAACTTGTCTAACTTGGACAGTCAATTCAGCATACTCAAAAAAATAAGCATTATGGAAAGATTAATGACATTACATATTAGTCTCCCTATTCTCTCAAACTCAGAAAAGCTGAAATATTTAATGGTTATACAGAGAAAATATTGCTCTTTTCTCTCTGGCCACCTCTTGATGCAAAGGTACAACAAATTCTTCCACTTAGGTCACTCTAATCAGTCAGGATTGGAGCACTGACAGTTCATTAAACACGACAGACTGGCCCTGAGGGAGAGACACCAGTGAACCACAGAGCTGAGGATCCAAGAGAAGCTGAAAATACATCATTCTGTAGTACAGAGCTCACAGAAAAGATCCATCAACATTAAAAGTTACATTCTACCTTAGGGAGAATTCACTGGGGTTACCCCCAGACACCAATATTTGCTGCAAAATTCTCAAAGAGGCTCAATTTCCTTCTTAGGCAATTACTTCAATTAGGGTTAGATTCTGCTCTTGGATTTACTTGCATAGTATTTAACAAGCCAGAAAAGTATTTAAGCTTCTTACTAATATCAGAATTCAAAGGCGGAATTTCTGTGAATTTTTTCCCACTTTTTCATATCAGAACATTCAATCTTCAATGGAACTAAAATAAGAAGTAATCAGTTGACTTACAGTAATAATTTGAAAATTAAACCTCAAAAGGAGATCTGTAATCAAATCGTATAGCTTCACAAATAAAGGTGGGGTAAGGTTGGTTGTTTTATTTCAAAAAGAAAACATTAATTAAAGATGAATGTGTTTGGGCCTGAGCAACCTCCCCCCAGGCTTGAGGGAAATGCCAAGTCTGACAAACTCTTTGAGTGTTAGGAAATCCCAGGTTGGTTTGATGAACTTACTGAAGTATTTTTAATTAGCTGGCACATTCCTGAGACTGCCACTTTACCTGAGAAAGAAACTCCCTCATCTTTCTAACTTGGTCCTGAAAAACACTGAATAAAGACATAATAAATAACCTTTCCCATTACAGAATATTTATATAAAACAGAGAAAGAAACCTCAGATCATAGGAACTAGAAAACCCATTCACAAGGAACCCTAGCAGTAAAGCTAAAAGTATCTGAAGGTAAAATTGAGATTTATTGTCACATCTGGGTCTGTAATCATACACCTCTTACTAAAATCATTAAATTATGATGGCCGTTTCATTCCACTGTATCTTTATGTGGGTTCTGCATTAAAAGGACAAAGGCAGCACAATCTGATGGAAACTCAAATATTACACAGAGAAGCACATTTTAGATGAATATAATCTTACAGTACTGCAGGAAATGTCACTGCTTGCTATCCCAAATATAAGGATAACAAGGGCAAAGATCTGATCACCTTAGGGAAAGGTAAGATGAAAGGGAAGTAGTTGAGGAGTCTGGAGAGGGAAAGGGATGGAGTCTGAAAAAAGCAAACTATAAAGAAAAAATCCAAGTTGAAATTTGCTGCACAACATCAACAGGAGCCTGGGCAATGTCTGAAAGAGGAGAAGGCAAGATTAAAAGGACAGCTGAGGAGCATCATTTTGACACAACACTAAAGATGGATTACAGGAGGAAAAAATACTTGCAAGGCAAATATGTCAAGACAAGAGACAATTACAATGCAGACAAATGGTTTGATCACAAGGCCAAGGAGAAAAAAATGGAATTGAAGAAATTCTGTAGAATGAAAATGTAGCAGTATCCTAAAATGTCCTTCAGCACACTGTAATCAGTGTGCACTCAGCATAATTCCTCCATATTATGTAAAATGCCAAATAAATTGTCCCCCAAACTGGAAAAGTGCTGCAGAATATGGCACTGACCCACAGTGAACAAATAAATTAGTGGGAGCATCCAAAGTGATACATGCATGCATATGTGTAAGTGCACTTCACAGATCAGAGAAAAACTCATCTCAAAACTCTTCCATATGTTAGAATTGAAGACAGATGCAATTACAGATAAAATTAATTTTCATACTTGGAAATACATTAAGACTTTCTAGACACTGAGAATTCCCCCTCCCCCAGCCAGTAGAAAGGCAATGTGTAAGGGCATTTGATATACTCTGAATAGCTTTAAACTCAATAATCTTCAGAAGAATTTTGGTATCAGAGTGAAATTTCTAGAAGTTATTGCACTATGTCTACATCATACATCAAAAACACAAAACACATTTTAAAGTTTTTCACTTGTATTTTCAGAAAAACTAAAAAGCCCTCCAGGAACTGCTCTGATCTTTTAGGGTACAGGATAATCCTGCAATATTCTGAACCCTAATTAACAATATTTCATCCAATCTTCATCCAGTAATAATTACATGGGATATTTTTGGAATAAGGAATTGATCAGAATGTGTATTTGACATTGGATGTAAAGAATAAAAATTAAAATACAGTTTTCACTTACAGACATTTTAGAAAATGACAGATTTCAGAATTCACTCTTTAGGCAAAAAGAGTAGGCAACAAGTAACAAACTCTGAGTTTTTAAACACCATTTAAACTCCATTTCATTGTATCAATACTGACCCTCTCAAGACGTTTGAAACAGGAAAACTGGAAATGGCACTAAATCCTGCAGTTTTTAGGCATTGCTAGTTGGGTTCTGCAGAGGATCACAGCCAACAGGGTCATCCCAAGGGAGTCTGGAGCCATCCCTGTGTCTGTGCATTCCCAAATGTTTTAAATTTTCCATTCTGAGAACAGCACACTCTACACACAATATTAGATTAGACCACTATATTACGCTGATTTGTTAATATTTATTTTACCTCCAGTCCTCCAGCAATTCTCTGCACAAAACCCCCATGTCCCTGAGCCAGAGGTTAAACTCAACTGATGACAGAGTTAATTGCCTTTTCTGCTTACTCTGCTCAAGCAACAACTGACATTTGCAAAAGAGGGGATATGAAGGGGGGCACCAGTACCATCTGAGGGGTTTATTTGTGCAGAATATTACATTAAAAGAGCCCAGTAGCTATTAGTGATTATTAATCTTCATTTACAATAATAGCCATACTTAACAACAAAAAAAAGAATAGGCTATGCTTCAAGTCATGCAAAAGCCTTTTTAATTGTCAGCCTTGCTAGTCTAAAAGAGCCTTCACCCTATTTATTCAGTTATCATTCTGCAGCTTATAATTAAAGTGCTAATGTATATCAGAATTCTTTGATCTCAAAAGAAAGGATTCTTTTACCAAAGACATTTAGAACACAGTAGTTACAGGAAATTCAAGGTTCCGAGTAAAAATGAAAAGAAACAACCAAAAGTGATGTAATTAAGGGAAAACTATTTCGATTGAACAAGAGAAGGAAAAAACTTTGTGAGAAGTCATTCTGGATTGTGGAATAGTTCATCAAATAAAGCAGCACAAGACTTTTCTCTTTGTAGTCGAGTACAACCTAGGAAGAAAGGAAGAGAGCATATTGTACCAGCACAAATGGACTAAATGACCTCAGAGTTCTTTAGTTTAATCTAATGAGCAGAGATAATTCATAAATCCTGAAATCTAACTTCAATTAGCATGAGTTATCATAATGGTTCACAGTATCTCATCCATGGTATTTTATTTTCATTCTGAATCCACATTTGAGGGGAAGGAAAGCCAGCAGCATGTCACAAACTCTGTCAAGATTAATGCAAATAAAAACCCCATGTATAGTCATCTGCACAACCTACAAGCATTATTCTAAACACTGAAGGTCAGCAGAACTCTCACCACAGTCTTGTGTCTTACTGCTCAATGTGACTGAAACTCGACTTGAAGAAAACCCCAAAAAATCTAGAATTAATTTTGGGTTTTAGTTTGCTAAGAAGAATCCTCTTGTATTGCTGGGGCTGTTAACTGCAGTGTGTGTTTCCCCCCTCCAGGTTAGATGGCAGGTACTAAATAAAGCTGGTAACTACAAGGGATGGAGTCACCAAGATCCCCCACTGCTTATCTGCCAGTGCCACCAGTGCCTCTGAAAATGGATCCCAAGCTTTGCAAAAACCTTTCAAAAGCAACCTTTGGCTCCAAGACCTGAGTGGACACCAGGCAGCCTTGGCTCTGATACTGTCATCTCTTCCCTCGCTACCTGCTTCTCAGGAAAAGTGATCTTAACTCTCAAGGGTTAAAAAAAAAAGGCAGCAAAGCCTAATTTCATCCCACTGCCATCAATCTGCATTCAGTTTCCATGAGCTTTGGATTAGGCAGCTCCATACATTTTCTAAACATATTACTGTGGTTGTTTAGCAGTGTAAAGGATGTGTTTTGCATTTTTCTCTTCATTACTTTCTTTGGATTAAAACCACTAAGCCTAGCAAGAAAAGCAACAGAACTCAGTCCCAGTGGACTAAACCAACCAAACTGAAAGTGAGAAAGAGCTTCTTTCTCAACATTAAAAATCTTCCTGTTAAAACCACATGGCTCATCAAGATCATCTCAAGTATTGCCCACATGGCCACTAAAAGCAAGATTTCTAGGCTACCTTTTGAGACACTTTGAAAACCAAGATTATTGGAACAGGCAGTAAATTTAAAGTTATTAATTGCTCATTCTCAAAGTCATGCTTCAATAATTTTATTACCTACCTAATCATACAAGAATGGAAGCTTCAAAGTCCATTACAACTATGGAAATTATGGTAAAAATAGTCCAAGAAACACAGTTATGGATCAGAGGAGTCTGCAGGATTTTAGAACAGTGTATATACTCCCCAGTTCTTTCTTCACTTATTCAGAAAATACAGGCAAATCATACATCCAAAGGAGTTGCTTAGCTTAAGTTCAAGTAGTTCTGAAATGCTCATGCAAAGAGTGAGGAGAATAAATGGCCACTATATTTTTTTCTTCTTCTAATTAAAAAATATTTCAATGAATTAAAAAGGACTCCAAGTCAGGTTAGAAAAAAAAATTTCCTTGTGTGAGTACGAAATGTTGGTTAGCTTCCCTCCAAAAAGGTTGTATTGCTTCACATGTTCAAATAAACCTCAAAAGTTGGTAGAAATGGTTGGCTTAATAACAAGGATATGTTTACTATAGTTTCTATGAAAATTTAGGGAACTGTCCAAGCTGAGAACAGAAATTTTTAAAAAGTACTGTCTTCAACTCTGAGAGCCTTTGGAAAGTCACTGTTTTCTTTGCCTCCTCAGGAAAATGACAAGTGTCAACCTGCAAATCAAAGGACTGTATTTCTTTCTGTTTACTTTCCAGTTTTTCATGACTGCTTCCATATTTCTTCTACGAGTGACACACAAGACCTGTGTTCTGATGGAGAAAAAGTTGAGCTCTAAAGTAGAGCTCTCCTAAGGTTAATACCCTGCTCACAGCCTCCAATAGAAATGAACAGAGTACCTGAAAAAGCCTGTGGACAAACATATCAAAAATTTAAAAAAAAAAAAAAGCAAAAGTAGGCTTACACCTTAAATTGTTTACAGAGAAATTAAATTCACACCTTAAGGTGTTTACAGGGAAATTAAATTAAAACAATCTTTCACAGTGTAGGGCTATTCTGGAGTAGGGTTCTCTCTGTGTAATGTCCCTTTGAAGATGCTATTTAAAAATTAAGGTGAGACTGAGGGTTTGGAACACAACTTGCAAGTAATGTACAGAAGACAAATGTGATTATGCAAGGTATTATATATTTCAATCCTCTGAAAGCAATTTACACTCCTTTAACTGATTACACTTGACAGTATGAAAGCAGGAAGAAATAAAGGGGAATAAGAATATGGAAAATGTTCATCAGCAGCTTCTTGAGAGTTCTGCTTACAAGGCACCCATAGGTGTCCAACTCCTGGCCTGCCAGTGGAGATGTTTTCAGTGTCCCAGAACATTCATACTCAGCATGAGAGGCTGTAGGTAAGCAAATAAAAAAGACAGGCAGTACAAACAGGTTCTAATAGCTGAAGTGCTGTGTATATACCTCAAACATGAATTTGGAGATTCAGTCTGCAGTAATAAGTACAGCAATTTCAGTCTAATTCATGTGAAATAGTGAATTGCCTTTCCTGGTATGTTTAGGACCCAGTAATGATCACTGCCAAGGTTTGCAGACTGATGATGCTGTACAGCAGTGGGGACTGTGACTGTGTTAATTTGGCCAATTATGTCCTTTCCTTATAACAGCTCTAAAGCTCTAAGATGTTCCACTAAAATCCCCTTTTCTTAAATACAATAAAAGGCACGAGGATATAAATAGCTTTAAATGAGATGCTAGAAAGCCATGACAAGTAAAGGGTGAATCTTAAGGCACAGAAGCAGTTTTTGTTGTTCCTACAGTATTCCCACAAGACCAGCTCTACCTCTATGATCTACATCAATGAAGCAATTCAAGCAGAAATGTACAAAACCTGAAGGTTTTTAATTAAATTAAACATATTTCAGCAGCATATGTCACAGCTTTTCTGAGTGATACACTAAGCATGTATTCATTCTCACTGATTCAATGAGAGTTTTTTATTTCATACATGCTCATAGTTATCTTTAATTTAGATATAAGCCTTAATAGGAACTGAGGCAGAGAAAGCACAAGCAGCAAATAGAATCATCCTGCTTCCAACAGGGACACAAGGAACATGACAGAATATGAAGAAAGAGACTACAAGCCTTTAAAAGATGTTTCTTGATGACATCTAAAAAAGAGCAAAAAACCAAAAGCTACCCAGCTGCATGCCCACTAGATTTATTTAATAGTTTCTTACTGTGTAGCAAAATTATCCCTAATCCAGAACCAGGCTACTGGATAAAATCTCTCTGTAGAAGCAAGACAACTGAGAACCCAGTATAGTGAAAAAACATTAAATTCTTGCTATAATTTCTGCTTCTTTTTCTCCCCTCCAAATGCTAGAACAGAATAAAAGTACATAGCTGAACTATAAGCAGGGGAAAAAAAGAAAAAATTGAACGTACTGATCAAACCCACATGTTTCCTTTTTTTGTGTTCCTCACCAAGACCCTCACTTCCTTGCTTTGGTTTCTGATCCAATTCTGAATATATTGGGGAACAACTTTATACACTGTAATGTTTTCTAAGTACTTGCTATTTTAGAAAACTTTGTATGAATTTGCAAGTTTTGATCTCTGTTCTTAAAAGTCCACCAGGAAAACCCACCAACAATTTACTGTGCATAGAAATGGAAGATGAAAAGCAGATCATTAACAACAACATATCACCTGTTCCTGGACAGGCTGAATGCACAGGGTATTAAAGGGAACACAGATTTGTACCTCTTCATTTTGGAACTAGAGCTCAGGTTTTTAAAATACACCTGTGTAGCCACTGTCTTTTTTTATGTAATCACAACAGAACTGTCCAAAGCTTGTCAGAATTTGGGTGCTCCTGCCAATGTAAGGACCTGTTTTCTTGGGCAAGCAAGAAATTAATTTCTCTTGTCAGGACATGAGTGCTGAGTAGGACCAAAGTCAAGGCCTTCCAAGTCACAGTTCACGTCTGCACATTTATGGGGGCTGAAGTGTCTCAACCAGGCACCTTTGACAAGTCCCTCACTCTCCTGCATGGTGGCCTGGAAAAATGGGGCTGTAGAGGCACCAAGAGCAGAAAAATTGTATGTTTCAGAGTTTTGCTTTAAAAAAACAACAACAACAAGCTGAATTTCTTTTGTGACACCTAGGCAATGAGAGACTGATGATTTAATAACTCTAATGGTAGGATGAGATAAAAGCACTTGCTGTGGATTTAGACACTGGCTGTACCCAAGCACCTTAAGGCTTATTTTTATTTGCTTCTGTTTAACTAAGGAAAACAAATGGCTCTAGAGTATCTTGGTCCTTCTCCAGCAAATACAGATTAATTAAAAAATGTGCCAGATAGCAGGAAACAAGATTTGAAATGGAATTCTTCCATTAAATATTAATCTTATCTGTTAACTACATACTGTAATTTGGGAAGAAATAGCCTCTCTAAGGTAGACTATAATCAAATATGTTACAGAGTTCATCTCATAACATCTTCCGACACAGCAGAGAAGAATGCTGCAATATTTCTGTATGGGGTTTCATCCTTTCAAATCTGTAGACACAAGCAGGAGTGATCCAATTTTCAACAGAAAATCAGTGGAAGAGAAGCCTATCAAAGAGATTTAGCAACATTCTTAGTGAGGTAAAGAACAATCATGTCAGCATTGCACTGGCAGTTTACTATAACAAGGCAAAATGGGAAATTTTGAAAAGAAATTTTCAATAATTGATGGGTGGTTTTTTTTTCAATTGAATGATAAAAATCTTTCCAGTTAAGGATGCTTTAAAGTTTTGAAGTAAGTGAAATTCCTAATTTTATTTATTTTTTTAAAATTCGCTACTTTAGCAAAACCTACTTCGTATTTGAACTACTTAGTTTTTTTCACATTTACCTGTTTTTTTATGTGGGTTTCATTGATATAGTACTGCTGTGTGGAACAGCAAATAACTTACTTACTAATTTAGGATAAATCTTCATTCATTTTAAAATGAAGTGATATAAAAGAAGCATTTGGAACAGAGTTACTGAGACAGGCTGGTTTTGATAAGCACTAGAGAAAATATCTATAGCACACTTTATCTGGAAAAAAATTGTTACTTAGAAGACAATTAGAAATTGTTCCATATTGCCAAATAATTGGTTCTCCCCTCTCCTGTGAGATTTTACTGTGGACAGAAATTTTCTTCCTGCAAGAGAAAGGGAACACAAATGAAAGATTCCCAACCTCATGTGGAAAAAGGAAAAAAAAGAGATGAGACAGAAAAGTTTTGATTAACTTGTTTCCTCAACATTCAGCATTCAGTCCACAACATTATGCAAAATATCTATTGAGTTACAAGCAAGATTTTTTATCTTTGTAGTTTTTTGGCAACCATGATACAATATCATTACAGTTTTGGCACTTCAGCATAAAAAGAAATGTTTCATTCTCTTTGCCTCATTAGGATCTCATATGAGATCCTGTCAGCTGCAAGTTTGTTCAGTTTATCTTAGGAAAAAAGGAAGAAAAAAGCTGAAAATTTCCCTTAGATATGTCAGTCAAAAGCAGTGCCCTGGCTGGAACTCCAAGTTCAGAAGAATATCACTCATGTCAGTTGAGACAGCATCTTTCTGTGGGCCCACTTTCTTCACTTTTAGAAAAGATTATATTTATGTAAAGGCCTGCCCTTGCTCTGCAATTACCCCAAAATCAAACTGTGCTGCATAGAGGGGTTCAGTCAATGATTCCACCACGTATTTCTCATTATGTGCTCTTTTCCTAGCTGAGAAGTACTTCTGCTAGGATCACAGTTTCACAAAAGATAAATAGTATTCAAATTCGAATTGGCCAGGGAGACCAGAAATTCAATCTTAAAGCATTTCTTGGCTATGTGAAAACTATTAATTCCAAAATTCTCACGATTTGGCTTGGGGTATTTTGCAGGCTGTGTTCATTTAAATTCAAATTTATTCCTTCCTTTCCAGTCATGTGGTAAAGACACACTCCTGTTATTCACCTTCTTTCATGCAGCTCTGTTTTTATTGTATTTGCAACAGTTGTTAAACAGCTCCTCATATCAGATCTCTGATTCCAACAGACATACCTGTCTTAATGTGCTCACAGAATTTTACAATCTCTAATTGTTTATCATGTTGCCTTTTTTTAATTACAATAGAGCTGTTAGGAATGGCAACTGTTAATACTGGAGACTGCATGAAATATTAGTTTTTATGCCAAGATAAAAGGATTGATTGAAGGTAGAGCACTGGTGTAGGATCAGGGCTCTTTCTTCCAGAAGGAAGCTCCCATGAAGCAGCTGAAGAGGAACTCAGAAATTCCCAGAACTTTGCAGCACTGTGTGCTGTGCTTTCACCTCACGCAATGTGACCTCTGACATGGCAAACTAACTGCATTTCACTTTGCTGCCATTTTAAATAAAAGTTAGTGATGAAGCAGAGGTACAAAACGTGTTTCTCACTAAGATTTCAGCCTTTTTGCTCCATGTAATCTGCTTAGAGCTGGCGTTTGGAACAGGCAAATTTCTAGAGTCAATTATTAAAAACATGTTCTGTGTGCAGGGCAACTGATTATAAATCACGAGACTTCACAAAGCTGGTGTAAAACTCACTGTCAAACCTTTTCTGGCTTGTGAATAGTGTTAAAGAAAAGGCCTGGCAGAAGGCAGCCCAGAGAACAGCATGGAATTGGCTATTTCAGCTGGAAAGGAGCTGCAAGGATCCTTCTGTGTGACTGCGTGGCCGGCTCAGGGCTGGCCAGGTTGAAAGATCTTGTTAAGGCCATTGTACAGATGTTCTTTAAACACTGACAGGCTTGGGGGAGGGAGCACCTCTCCAGGAAGCCTGTTCCAGTGTCTGACCACCCTCTTGGCAAAGAAATACTTTCTAAAACCTGTCCAAATCTCCCCTGGCACAGCTCAGCACCATTCCCACAGGTCCTGTCACTGCAAGCAGCCCTTCAGTCTCCTTTTCTCCCAGCAAGACAGCCCCAAACCCCTCAGCTGCTCCTCACAGGACCTGTGTTCCAGCCCTTCCACAGCTTTGTCCTCCTGGTGACAGTTCCTGTCTTGGCTACCCAGAATAGGAAAGCAAAAACCTTTAAATGGCTGCACAGGGCAAGCTCTTCTTTGTACCTGATAACCTGGCTCTAGAAAATTATCATCTGGCACTGCCATTCAAACCAAAACCATACATGCTTGAACACACAGCTTTCTGTTAAAAAACCTGATATCAATTTGTCTTCCATTTATTAATGTAATTTCCCCAATTAAGATAAACTGTGCTTTTTTAACTACAGCTTGTGGCAAGTGACACTGTTTGCAAAAAATGAAAAGCACACAACAGAAACACTGGAGTCAGAGTAACTAAACAGCAAACCATGCTACAAGTCTAGCTTGACCAGATTTGTGTTTGATTTAACTCTGAAAAGGAGCTTTCTTAAACAAAGAGCACAGGAACTAATTTTTCTTTAGGTACTGAACAACACTAAAGCTGCATCATGGAACCAGTTTATTAGTGGTGAATAAAAACAGTGGTTCCCCAATAAAAATGGGAGATGCAAATCTGCTTTCATAGAGCTCAGTTTTCAATAACTCACCACAAGGACTGCCAACCACGAAAACAGGATAGCATTTTTAGGAATTTCACTAAACCATGTACTTCCCTAAATGCCAAGTAATGCATATCCCTTAGGTTTTCAGCAAATATTGTCCAAATGGGTTTAATAATCTGAAAGCCTATTTACAAACCCCACAACAGATTTATACAAACCATAACAATTATGTAAATCTTGCCAATAAAAGCTAAATAAAGTTTTGATTAGTTTTTGATTTTTCCCATGCACTTTGCCAGTGCAAGCAATAGATTTATTTCTAAATCACAGTTTTGGGGCTCAGATGTTAGCATCAGAATTTAAAATTACACACACAGCCCTCACACATTAACTCTTAATCATGTTTTATAAATTCCAATCAGAACTTCAACAGTGAGTTCTTGAAGTCCAGATGTAATAATGAGTTTCCTAAAAGGCCTTGTAATCAGTTTCTCATGTTCTCCTTCAAAGTTCAAAATAAATCACACTCCATCCACAAAGCACCTCAGTTGTTGGGTTTTATGGTAAAAACAGCAATTTGTCATTACATGGCATTTTTAGCCATGATTCTTCTACAATTCCATTGGAATAACATCAACAACAGATGCAGAAAGGACTATTTAAATTTAAGGCATGCATTTTAAGCAGATCTAGGAATCAACTTGCCATAGTGCATGCAAAGAACTAACCCTCCTCAGGCCAACTTTAACACCCTTTCAGTTCAGATTTCAAAGCCTAACAGGAATTATGCTGTCACTGGAATAACCCCTGTGCCACGCTCCACATGCACTTTTCACTGTCATCTTTCCACAGGCACTAAGGCTCGTGTGGCAAATCAGATCTGAGAGCTGAAAACAAAACAAAGCCTAGAGCAAAACCAACAGCAAACCCAAATGATTACTTTTCAGTCAGATCAAACCTAATCCTGCTCACTCCATGGCAGCATCCAGATTGGCTTAGGGGAACTGGGAAACCACAGAGTCAGCAACGTTCAGCTGATGGAGATGTCTGATGATCTTAATGATTACATTAGCTTCAAAGCCTTTTGAAAATCCAATCCCAACAGCAGGTGCTGAAACTTGGCATTCAGCTCAGAATTTGATGGGGTATCAGTGACAGGAATGGAAGAGGCAGGGAGTCAGAAGTGATGCAGCAAAGACAGGTGGAAGAAAGTAGTTCTTGTTATTTTGTTTACTCTCCCTGAGACACTTCTAGAAAGCAGGAAAAAAGTTGAACTGACAACTTGAATTCCAATAATGTTCTTCCATGGTAAGGTCAATAAATTATATTAGAAACAAGATATGTAACAGTGAAAGTTACTGTATTTTCATTAAGTACTTATAGAAATAGTTTAATACTATCTATATAATTTCTAATATTAAATGCAGGCTTTCTATCAAAAACTCATTTGCCAAATCATCTCACGGCAGAGGAGTACCCAAAAATGAAAGGGCAGAGTGTGCTGAGCCCCAAGCTCTGCCCATGCAACGGAATGTTCTCCTTATTTGAAGTGAAAATAAAGACAAGAAAAAGGAACTTTCTCTCCATGCTGATTCGATCAATTCTGCTTTTTAATGACACTTAAAACTTCTGTAGCAGAGCACTTATTCCACTGAGTCTAATCAAGTTTTTCAGCTGCATAAATGTAAGTATTTAGCCTTTTGTCTGCAGAATGCTCCTCTGCATCCTTTTAAGCCTTGGGACTGAATTCCTGTGTGAAGCACGGCACAGTGCTGAGGGATTATCAACAGGACCCAGAATATGGTTTATAATTGAATTCCCAACAGGCCTGGCATTCACAAAGCCAAAACGACACATTTTATCCTGAAATACAAAGAGTTGGATGTGCAGCTGCTGCCTCTCAGTTTGTACCTGAAAATCCGAGAGCACATCTGCATTTACAGGCTCAAACACTTCAGGAGCAGCTAAAAAAACTGACAAATAATTTTTACATGCACCCTTCATGTCAACCATTGGCTCCTGTACTGGGTGAAGCCAGAGTGAACTTCACTGAGTTACATGGAACAAGGACTATAATAGAATTTAGATTGGGCTCATCTGTTTAAGCCAGTTGCCTTTATCTAATCAGTAATTTTAAAAAGTGGAATCTGAATGATAAAGAAATGATGGCACCTTGTGAGATGTCACATTGTTCTTAAAAACAGATTCCTCAAAATGCTATCTCAAGGAAACACCTTAGAGAGGAAATTTGAAAAAAAATTAAAAATTACACTATCTTCACCTTTGTGTTTTAAAGCTGTTATTAAAGAAAAAAAAGGCAATAAACCCCTTAGAACCATGATATACTGCAAAAATAAGCTACTTTGAGAAGAAGGCAGTGAATTTTTTTTTTGGTATTTTTTGTTGCCTTGGATGTTTTGCAAAGCTGTGATTAAAAGTCTGCCAGTTTGCCATGGTGTACAACTGTCAGTACTCTCTTAGTTCATAAAAAATTAAAATTGTGTTACATTGAGCATATCTTATAAAAATAGAGAAAATATCACTGAGCAGATAATCTTTAGTAACATCTTTTTCCAAGTATTTTGATTTCATGAAGTCTGTGCCTGTATACACAACCCAAATAAGCCAGCAGAAGAATGACTTTGCCAATTAAGTGCTTTGAATAAATTGAAAAAAAAACCCCAGTCAGATGCAAATGTGTTGCTATTTATTTGGCCATTTAGGAATTAGAACTGTTTTGTCACAAGAAAGTAAATGTTCTCAATTCAGAGTTTGATTGTTCTAAAGAAGGAAGCACCCAAGTGTGGCTGGATCACATCTGATGGCATGGGAATTATTTTATTGCTTAGCTGGGAGAACGGATTCAGTAGAACTTTGGCACTGTCTCAGGATATACACATGCAATATCCATGTACACCTAGTACTGATACATCTCAGCAACAAAATAAATGGGCTATTCTTTCATCTAAGGAAAAGATAAGGACTCTGAGATTGAAGAATTATCACATAACGAAGAAAAAAAATTTTCATTAATGATTTCTGACAATAAGCACTATTCAGGACATACAGTTTCATTGGTAACCTGATTTTGAAGCATTTTCTCTCTATTTCTACAGTTCTATCACTTTTAGACGAGGAAAACGCTGCAGCATACTAGAATATACTATTCCATTACCCTAGAACAACTTTCATCCTTCTTCCCTTCCACCTTTCTGAAATGTTGTTTTTCATTTATTGGCTACTGGATTCTTGTCATGAAATGCTTTAGGTCGAAATGCAGTACTTTGTAATATTAGTTTAAATTTTGAACTAAAATTATTTCAATAGATGATACAGACGCTGCAGCTTTTAAAATCAATATTATACGTGCATGCTTGGAATTAGGCCACAATTTATGGAACTCCAAGCCATTAGTTTTACAAGAAGGTATTAAAATAAAAAATAGCTTCATAGCCAGCATATGATCTCTGCTTATGAAACAGAAATATCATTTCCACTGTAGGAAGGTTTATCTTTTATATTGCTTTGGGTTTATGGTTAAGTTTGCTACAGACAGAATCTGGCCCCTGGCCCAAAGAACTGCTGGTGGGTGGGGTGATCACTCCTGTTGATTAATTAAATCTCATTAATATTAATGCTCAGGCTTGAATCTATTCTGTGGGACTCAAATGGAAAATGGGTTCATGCTTGAGCATGTGAGTCCTGAAGGCCAAACTGACCCTGGGCAGAGTTTATTTGCCTCTGCCCCTCCTCATTATCCAGGTGGGAATACTTTTCTCTCTGGAAGCCTGAAGGTCCCACAGTGACCTTCAGGAGGAATGGGCTAAGAAGGTGGGTGTTGCTTTTCTACATTACATGCTTAAATTCTTCCAGTGTTGTTAACACCAATTGTCTGGGGCAGAGGATGAAGTGCTTTTACAACAACATCAGACAGAAATGTGGTTTCAGGCTCCCAGAGGTGAAACAGGGAGACAGACTGTTCCCTACTGCTCAGCAGAGCCTTTCTCCTCTCAAGGTGTAGAACAGATGGAAAAATCAAACCCTGATGTTATTGCAGGATGATCTCTTTCCTTGTCCCTACTGAAATAAAACAGTTTAACCATCCCCACTGTTTCTGATACAGGGTCTTCAGCTCACAATTCTCTGAAAGACACTTCTACTAATTTTGTGATTCTAACTTCAGGCTCATAATCTATTCTGAAACTAACATTAATTGGTGTAATGCTGACTGCTTTAACACTTGAGTGTCTCAGCAAACTGGCAATACTCTCTTACTGACTACACTCACAGATCTACAAACAAAATATTCCTGCTGGGATTTTGTAATACCTTCATTTACATTGTTTGTTGAGTCATCATATATTTTTTAAGTCTACACTGGTTTTGTCTACACTTCACTTGGAGAATTTCTTCCCATTGTCCAATTGTATTTGAAAAGACAATCTTCTTGCTAATTTTGCAATCCTTCATTTCAGGAGATCTATTTAAAAACATGTAATTGTGTTTTTTAGTTATACCCAGTTGAACTGCCTGCATATCAATATTTTAGGAGACAGAATAAAAGAAAATAAAGGACAAGGGAGGAGTACAATTTCATGCAGAGGATTATGTTACAAAAACATCTTGAAGATTTTTATCACTGCGAATACATCAGGTTTGTCATACACAATCAGTTAAAAAACCATTCAGAGTAAGAATTTCAAATAAAGATTATCTGCCACTGGGATCAGATTTTCACAGCACATCTGCAATGAAGGCATCAAAGAGCAGGGATTTGAGACAGGCCCAGCCACTCCTATTAGTGCCACACAATGTAAAATGCAAGTAGAGAATTTCATGGTGCTGCATGTTGAAATCTGAAGTTTCAGCTGTTTCTTTTGGCTCTTGACCAGGATTTAAGGGCTAAACTTAAATAAGGGCAGACATCAGTTTGTGCTTCATTTTTACTTTTAGGTTCCTTCAGGCAACCCACCCCTCAGCTCAGGACATAATGTGCTGGTTCTTAGGAGCTTTTTCCCAGGACACACATTTCTTATGCATGGTCTAGATGTTTAATTTTGGTCTTATCCTCCCCCTCTGGATGGCTACAATCCCAGGAAATGCTCAGCATCAAGAGCACGGTTTCAGAAGAGTTCAGCCATCACTTTGATACCAAAATAGGCGTCCACATTTAAGAAGAAGATTAAAACCACTATGGATTGGGCTCCTAAGGAAATATGTAATTTTAAAATTCCTTAGGGCAACCCAGAGTCTTGAAAATTCAGGACTGAGCTCATGAAGCAACTTCAGTATCTGCAAACTTCAGCATCTGCAACGTGTTTGTAGCTATGTCATGGAGCAATACAAATAAAAACATGTCTAGAATACATTGTACAACTGGAAACCAAAGGAAGTTACAGGTATAGTCTAAAAACTAAAATGAACAAAGAAACATCCACTTTAGCAGCTGTATTTCCCCAGGTCTTTCTGCAAGCTGTTTGCAAAAGCAGCTAATTAACTCTTAGTACAAAAGCAGCTAGTCCCATCCCTTGTCACTTGAGCATGTATTAAAGTTCCACTGACTTTACCTCCTATTCACTCAAAGGTAAATTGGAATACACTAGATTAAAAAAAAGGGGAAAAAAAAGAGTAGTTACTACATTATTGTTAGTAGAAACTTCATGTTTTAAGAGGCATGCACTGGGGAAAAGAACTGTCTGATTTGACATCTTTGTCAAAAGATCTGTAGACAGAAAAGAGCTCCTACAGAGAGCTGCTACAACAGACAAGGTACTTTTAGAGTACCCAAAGGAACTATTCCTCTAGAATGCTGGCATCTTCTTTAAAGAAAAATTCATCTTCCTTGTAAAGCCACCAAATTCAGTACGTGAGTGCCAATAACAAATGCCTGTGGTAGCACTGATGCTAAAGAATGGATTAATAAAATTAGAGTCTGAAAAATTCAGTAGGTTTGTGGACAGGACAGTGGGAAACAGAGGAATATTCAAATAGCCCCAGGCACAATCCTACCTATTAGAGAAGCAAGCTTCAGATTTGTTTTTTCAGGTTTGCTCAGATTTAAAGTTGTTGGATTTCTGAAGCTGAATACAAATCAAATTATTCTATGATTCTATAAACATATGTGTCAACTTTCCTTAAAAATTGCATGCACTTGTCCAATTGTTTGACATCCCTCACAGCAAACTTCCATTTTTGAAATAAAAGCAAAGGATATAAAAAAGATTTTTTTCATTACATAGTAAAAAGCCGCTATTGGACAAACTGAAAACAATCATTTGACTTGTGCAATAAATATACAGTGGCTTCTTTGTACAGTCATGATCATCAACCAGCAGACAAAACCTCCCCAAAAAAGTAAGATACCTGTCACAGACATCTTTGCTGAGAGCCTGTCACCAATGCAGATAGAGCTGCAGTCAGATCTCAACGAATATAGGGCACAGCAAAGGAAGGAATTGCTGTGGAAAATGTAACTTCTTTCCAAGGCAGGTAAGTCCCACTAACACAGGCACTCACGTGGTCTCAGTACAGAGAAAAGAAAATGTTCAGTTGGTCACAGCCAGTAGGTGAAATTTCAACAAATCCCAAATATTTGTCGTATTCCACCTTCAGAAATCTAGCTCCACATTTGAAATGTTCCAGTCTTTGTCTACAGTGTCAAACAAATCATCAGAATTCACAAGTTCATTCTGTATTCAGGTGAGGAAATAAAGCAGTTACTCAGTTAGTGTAAGTACCATTTTTGACTCATGGCATTTCATTTTCTTGTATATAAAATAGGGATTAAATGGCATTTCCTCTCACTCCTACCTATCTTCTTTTGCTTAGTCACATTGCTGTAATTTGCAGTAAAAAGTGTGTTCCATGAGACGCAGAAACAACATCAATCTTGGCTTTCTACCCTAAGATTTAGGATGATACATTATGTATCAGCTTATGTGTTTATCCTGTGGTTTGATTGGATCAGATGGAGCTGACATATTTGCTTCCTTCACTTAAATTCCAACTCCAGCTTGAAAAATGATGCGACGATTCTTTTCCCTTTTCACTGAGAGCTGGCAGACAAATCTTGAGAGTAACCAAGTACAATTTAGGTCTAAATTAGGACTTTGGGAACTAATGGTTCTGAAGAGCAATCTGGTTAAGAAACATTCTGACAGAAGCCAATGATCACTTTTTTAAAGGGTATACAGTCTCATTGCAATATCAAAAATATTTAAGGAATGTAGAAATAATTCTTTCTATTCAGGCAGAGAACTGAACAGGTAAGAATGTACACAGACAATCCATGGGGATGGTTTCCACACAAGCCAGGCTACTAATGACAGCTATAATTTTTTTTTTTGTTGACTTTTCTCTTGTACATTGAAATCACAGTTCCTGGTTATTTTGGTATATTCAGAGTTGTCAGATTTCTCTAAGCTGAAAGTATTACAAAAGAAAAAAAAAAGAAAAAAAAGAGAAAAAAAAAGCCTAGAAACAATCTTGTAATAGTGGAGCCTTGACATCTTCCCACAAACTCACGAAGATATGTCACAGGAGGATATGTAATTAGTTCTGTCCTGTAATAATTTTTCCATTTTGAAGGAAGCATATTAGCATATCAGCAGAAAAGATATGGAAAATTTCAGAGGCTAAGGGAATAGAGCTGTTTTTTAATACCTGACCAAACCAAGTGAGGCTTTGTTGGATGGTACAGCTGGTTCATCAAATTTTTACCAGGGGTTCTGCAATTTCAGCTTATTTTTATTACCTAGTCTTTATCCATCAGAGTTGAAGTATAAAGTGCAAGAGTCCTTGAGGCTACTTGCTTTTAGGAACAAAGAAGTACTGAAAAATTCCAAGCATATCTCCCCTAACTAGGCTGGAGCAGATAGAGAATGTGCTGTCTGGCCAAACACAGTATGACTGTCTGTCAGAAAACCTCATGTCTTTGGCAGCAAAGTCACCTCTCTCACATCTAATGCTGAGAAAATCCCCAGACAGCTTTTTTTCCCTTTGAATGTTGTTACTTCCCTGTTCACCACAATTCACAGAGCATCCCCAAAGTTACTGTGCCAGGTTATATCACCAGATTTGCTCTTGTTTTTATTGCTGCTGACAATAGCTACAGAATAAAATACACATTGGTAGAAGGGAGTTTTCAGCAGGTTTGTATTTACCCTCTGCTTGAACTGGATTATTTGTTCTTTCATGCACGAAGGCTAAAGGTAGAACAAGAAGTCTCACTTGTGTGCTTAAGAGAATATGTGCTAAATCAAACCAATTCTGTGAAATATGAGTGCCTGTGCTGCTTTGCAGGCAAACAAACACAGGTTTGGGTTTGTGTGTATCCACAGTGCCACCACTGACAATGGAGCTGTGCTTTGAACATCTCAAATACCATCAAACCATAAATACCAGTACGATTCTCAGAGACAGAATATGAGATGATGGTCCGAAAAAAAAAGGCAAATCACTTAACTTAGGGAGTGACTACAGCAACTGGCACATTACACTGCATCTATGCTGCATCATCACCTTGGGGCAGAGGAGAGCTCTGAAAAAAACATGAATTGCTGCCAGCTGTGGGAGGACAAAGAGAAAATGAAGAGATGCCCCAAGTCACAGTGCAGTTTCTCAGCCCAAAAACATGGGTTTTCATGTGTGACAGAGCACACAAATGGTACCCCAGACATTTCTGGTATACTCACAACAAGGTCAAACTCCACATCTAAAAATTCAGTATCAACAGCAGAATGTGAAATATGGACATTGATCAGGGCCCCAGCCTGGTCCTCAGTCCATACACTGAGACCTGGGCTTCTGCTGTGTTAACCTCATTGAGCATCTCTGTCACCTACCCCAGTCCATGCTCCTGTTTGTTGGCTGGAGGCTTGAATAATTTGCTTTGAAAGAACAAAATCACAGCATAATTCACCTTCAAAAAGACACGAGAGTTCTGTTGGTCTGTGCAGAACTCGTGCCTTTGATGAAGAGGCTGAGAGATGATGGGAAAGTCTGGCACACGCAGCTGAAGACAAGGATTTTAAAAATTACATGGAAGAGAATACATCACTGAAGAAAGCTAACTGGAGAAATTACCTGTGAAAATTGACACTCCAAAGTGTCACATTTTCATGATGGAAATCAGAGCAGATAGGAAGAATTTCCAGCTAGCACTCCACACAGTGACATGGGGGAAGGCTGCCATAGATCTGCCTGGGCCTTGCAAGGACAAAGGGTTTTCTGGGCTTGGCTTGGATATGAGATATTTTCAGGTGCATCAGACTTCTGTTTGCTCAATATTTCAGATGAGTTCTGCACACAGCAAACAAGCTCTTTAACACTTTAGGTGCTGTGACTCTGACTGGAGTAATATTGTGTCTTTGCTGCTCAGAAATCAAACAATTCTGCCAAATCATCTGTCTCTAAACAAAAGAAATTTTTAAATGAAAATATCAGATACATCAATTGAATGTACAGATGCCTCGATGCAGAGCTCATTGGCATGCCCAGGCACAATGCCACAGAGCTTTTTCTGGAATGATCTGATTCCCAAGAGGGCACAAGGTAGTAGGAACAACACAGGAATGTGAATGTACTCTATTGAAATATCTACACCAGGAAATAGATAGAAATGATAGAAATGTCTCTGGTAAAACTCTGACACACAGACATTCTGTTCACAGTACTATTCCACTGATTCAGAACCTGCACAATCCTAAAAGTCTTTGGGATTTTAAGAGTTTGAGACCTTCATGTTAATTTATATATGATGCATTATCTTGGCATACAAAAAAACCCAACAACCAAACAACCAAAAAAAGCAAGCTCATTTGCAGACACCATGCAGGAAGATCAAAATACCTGGCACAGGCAGCATGAACCAAACCACAGATTTTCATATTTAGAGAGATTACAGAGAAAGAAACTACTAAAGTTATAGGCATCATTGCATTGCCAAGATGAGTGAGTGTTCCCTATATTAGAGAATTAATGGGACTAAACAACAGGTAAATAGGAATATATATCCCTTCCATGCTTCAAAGGAACAGAATAGCATGATCCTGTCAGAGAATGCCTCGAGTCAGCATTCTTGTGCTGCACCTTATCTGTGGCCAAAATGTGAAGTTCATTTACCAACAGTCCAGCAGTCTCTTCATTCCATTTGCATACTTTTTATTCCATTTGCTTCAGGAAGAGAGCCTGCCTGTCACCTCCTTGGAAGGGTTTATGTTTTTAAAAAATGGAAATATCACAGTATGTTACCCAAACCCCCCTTATTTCCTCTAGAAATGGAAATGCTCCTCCCTCTTGCTGTTTTGTTTAATATTTAGAAGTTAATTGCATTAGAGTAGTTCTACTTTATGCAGTTCCATAACTGGAGTGCAGAATAATCAGGTTCACTAATCATTTTCTCAAGAGTTATCTGTCAGCACCCATAACTCATCATAAAACCAAGGATGTCACTTCTGGTATGCCTTTCATGACTTCAGTGCCTGCCAGAGTAAGAATCAACACGAGATTTTTCCATGGCTGGTCGTGGGTGAGTGGCTCCAGTGGCATCCCCTGTTAGGGGTCTGCCATTCAAGCTTTCAAAACTGCATGATCCCAGTCCCATGAGGAGACTCTGGTGAGCACACAGTGGACACAGAAGTATTTTCAAACTGGTTAATCACTGAATTGACTTGTTACTACTGAGGAACATTGATGAATTTTTTGTTAAATAGCACATACTTTTCTCAGTGTACATTTGGTAACAAGGGAGTTTTATCTGACTTCTGGTTAGATGGGAAAATCCCTTTTCTGCCACACATTCTCCTTTTTAATACTTAGTATTATATATATATTTCTATATTACAAGGTCTACAAGTATCACTCAAGATACCACTGAGCTTTGTACTACAACACACTACTGTAATGAGCATCTCAGTTTTTCACCATTAGGAAGCTTCCAGATCTCCCTTTCATTGAATGCTTCAGATCAGCTGGGTTCTCACAGCAATCCACCCCAAATCCAACTTTTCAGTGCCAAGATATTAATATGAATTATTCTGACAATTGTTCTGACAAATTAGATCTCCTAAGCACTCAGATTTCAGATCTAGCTATTTAATAGCTGCATATTTCTCACTCATTTTTTTCTGTCACATTCAGCAATCTCCTCCTTTTCAAAGTGTCCATGAAATCGGGGTACCCACTGACATCAGAGAGCACAAAGCACAATAAGCTGATTATTCATTTTTACACTAAACCTCATGTAAAAAAATAATGTTGAAATTTTTACATTGTTACTTCGTTTCAAGCTATACACATGGTAAAAATCTAAGAACTCCTAAAATCCTATTTCCCTAATGGAGACAAAGGGCTTCAAACCAACACAAGCTTTTCCACCAGCCTGAGTGGTCATACAAGCAAAGCAGACTGTGAGTGATATGCAGTGAAAAATAGGAATAAAAAGTCATAGTTTCAAATATTTTTATAAGCCATTTCTTAGAAAAAAAAAGCCAATTAAAATGATCAAATGTTGAACTTACTATATTTGAATATTTAATTTCTCTTAACATAAAAACCCAGTTTTATGTGAAAAGTCTTTTGAAATGAAAAGCTAAAATTTCTGAAGCAGCTTTACTTGCAAATGCAGTGGGGTATACAAACAGTCCTCTGGCAGGTACCCACTGAGGAGCAGGAACTTCTGGCTGAGGACTGGAAATCCTAACTACAACATAATTTCTCACTAGTTTTGGTTTGTTTGTTTGTTTGTTTTTTGAGGTTTTTGTTTTTGTTTTTATTTTTGTTTTCTCAAAAATGAGTAATGTATTATAAAGCTAGAGATTTATAATCTTGTGAAGAAATAACTCAGTCCCATTTACCACAATGAAAACATGAACATTTCAGACTAAGGAACAGCATTAAGGGTGCTAAATTAACTAATTAAATTACAGCATTTCCCTTAAATGCTGAGGATGTCACTCCACTGCTGAATACATTATTCATCTTTACAAAAGCTTCCTGGTCTACTGTCTGAAAAGCAAAATGGAAATCCAGTCCTATCCTAGTGCAATCTCCATCAAGTTTTATCAAAGAAAATGGTAATGCTCAATGACCCTATTTAAAATTATATGCAATTATTTAAACAGGATCAAAATACTTCAAGTCAAGTGTCTAATAAATAGTTCTCTGTGTTGGTCAACATTATAGAGCAAATACTAAATTACAGATTTTCCAGATTACACGTGGTTCATCACACACTGTTTAGTAAATCACAAATTAACTATGGAGTAAATAATCACACAACTATTTCCCTCAGACTCTGGAAAGAGATTTGATGAATCTTTTCAGCCACTTCACTGTCAAAGATGGTTTAAAAACATCAATTTCATTAAAAAGGCTTCAGAGAAGACTCTTGTCTGGTGCTTGTTCCTTAACTGTCACAGTCTGACAGGCTTTCAAATCATGTCTAGGATTTTGTGCCTTATATTTTTTTCTTTTAAGTAACCAAGCAAACAGACAATAATTAAAAACAAACAAAGCAACAAACATAAACCCCACCACAACCCCAAGATCATTCAGTGTCTATTTTGCCAAAGATGCTGAGCCACCTACACGTTAAATCTACACGTGGCTGATCTTTGTGAGTTTACTTTTGTTGTGATCAGAACAAATGATTCAACAGCAGCTGCTTTTGCAAAAGAAGCAGATTTGAATAAAGAAAGAAATCTGTGAGGCCTGCATTGTTCTGGTTTGTAAGAATTTGTTAGAAGTGTAAGAACCCATTAAGTTGGGCTCATTTTCAGCCGTGTCCCTCTGCAGAACATTGCTGAGCTGGCAGAAGCAGCAGCACTCTGGAGCAAGGAGTAATTCTGATTGTGTTAATAACTGACATGGAGGGAGTATCCACTGGAGCACGAGAGGGGTCAGAACACATCAATTTTGAGAGCATCCCCTCTGTAGGGAACTCCCCAGAATCAAAGAATGGGCACCCCCTTTCTGCCACGGGAACAGCACAGCCACAGCTCATAAAACCAAGAACCTGTGTGTGAAGGTGCCCTCAGAGAGTCCTCTCCACTGGCAAAATGCACAGCAACAAATCTGCTATTTCCTGCCATCAGCTGGGCTCAGTGCCCTGCTCTCATGCCAGGAAGTTTAACGTGAAACATGCAAAATACAACTGAATCACACAAAAAGGAGCATTTGCTTATGAAACTGCACTGATCACACAAGCTGACCCATGCAACGGTAAAGAATATTCCCAATGTGGATCTCAGTGAAGAGAACTCCACAATTCTTAAGTACATTCAAAGGATTCGCTGGGAAAAAAAATAGATTTTATTTCAAAATTATTAGCAAGTTCAAAAGTAAAAGTATGTGCAAATGAGAGCTCCATTTCTCTTACCTTTGCAATGGTCTCATGCAGGCTGAAGGAGGGATCCAGCTCTTCAGTTTTTGTTGCATGGACAGGAAAAAGAGCTTCAGAGAGAAAGCTGGAATTCTGTGAGAAAGAAGTAAGGGGTTTTTTAGGATTCCACATTGATTTCCTCCTTCAACTGATTATTCTATTTTGCTGATAGATTGAAAAACCCTGCAAATCTTTCTTAAATTTTGATGATTACGAAACTTATTTCACTGATCTCATTAACCGATTCCAAGCCCCTGAAAAAAGGCAAAACCCCCTAAGTCTTATGACTTTATTTCTGGAATGACAGTTGTCTCTGTAATTATGCTTCCCAAAGCAGCTAAAAACTTTGCCTACAAGGAGCAAAAAAAAATATCCACACATCTTTTATTCTGAGCTAAGCAGCAATCAGACATTTTATTAACTACGTTATGATTTAAGTCTTCAGAAGAAATGCAACCACAATAATCTAAGAATATTCTTTTATCCCCTGCAACCATCCCACTTCTCTATATGGCAGTACCATCGACATAAGGGATTTTTGTCAATTCCCTGAAATTATATACTTTAGGCTGACCACTCTTTTAACACCAGACAATCTAATATATTGTTTGTACAGGAAGTTCATCTCTTCTTGTACTGTGAGAAAGCAAGATATTATTTGCACATTTGCTGTCACAAGGAAACAAGAAACCAAGACCAAGGAGTGGACTGGAAAAAAAGGCAAAACAAGACTCAAAGGCGCCTAAAACAGGAATTACATTACATTGCTGGTAAGTTTGTTCAATTTTTCTATAAATTAATGCCTTCATGATTAATGTTCTATCAGTATTTCCATGTGTTTCTAGAAGATTATTTCTGGTAGCAAACTCCCACCACTTTCTTAAAAAAAATAGATATAATATTAGCACTGCATCATATAAAGTTTTTGTGTTCAGTGATGCATCTGTGTGTTGCATAACTTGTCACAGAAGCATCACAAAAATAAATGAAGTCATTTTTCCTTTCAGATTTTTTCTTTTTTAGGTCTCAGGGAGAAGATGCACAAAGTCATTTATTACAAAGATAAAATACATACTTCAGCATTAACTCATAACTATTCATCTTTGTTACAAGTCTGCACGCCAGTTTACAGAGCTGTGTCACTCGACTGGGGGCCTGCTGAGGAACACCCTCATTCTGCTGTGGTGGTGCTAATGCTGTTCATCATCAGTCACAGAATTGCAATCTAACTTAAAGAGAGTTACATTATTTATATTCACTCTTGAGTATCTTCCTGAGACTCAGTGAAGGGAGTGACAACCAAATTAGAATTGCTACACAAGGACAGATTATTGCTCCAACTAGACAAATATCCTTGTTTTGGAATCTAAAGCTTGGTGGATGAGCTGCCTGGGAAGCAGGGACACACTGCTCACCTGGCTTCTCTCTCACTCCACTCCAGACCCAGCTGGGCCAGGTAAAGCAGCAGCCTCTGCCTTTGGAAGAACTCAACATAACCAGGCAATGATCAGCAAATGAATGAAAACAACTTGGCCATCACAAGTGATGAGTTGTTTTGCTCATGAGGGAATCAAGACCCTGCTTGCCAAGATCTTGACAAGGATTGCTGTTTGAAATAACTTGCTGACATCTGAAATCATCTTGCTCCACACTTGTAAAAGGGAATGCTTAAAACAGTTGTGGCTGCTTTTTTCTTCTTCTTCTCTTTTTTTTTTTTTTTT
>VZTZ01028858.1:195068-374566 GCA_013400955.1 Drymodes brunneopygia | reverse complement strand
TTTTTTTTTTCATAAAAGGCTCCTCCATAAAGAGCTTCTAGAAAGGTCAACTTTGTTTCTCTTGCCTTTTGCTGTTTTTCAAGCTCTGTGCTCAGCAGAGAAAGCTGCATGAACTTTCCAACTGACAGAAGTCCACTCTATCCCAGGGAGCACACGGCAGAGAGATGAGTCCAGATGATGTTCCAAGAGCACCTCTCATCATTTAACAGCCAGAGAAACACCTTCCAACAGCTGGAAACTCAATCACACTTCTCATTTATTCTTCCACTGAGCTCACACCAACAAGTGAGTGTTGCATTTTGGTTTTTTTTGAACAGCAATTTGCTGAGCAAATTTCCAGCAAATGCACACCAAAAAAACGACTTGCTAATCCAAAAGCATTAAACCCACTGTATTATTCCTTCATGCTTTTCAGCCACAGGAGGAGCTACACCTGCAGTTGTTGTCCTCATTCTCTCCTATACTCACCTCCTAAACACAAATCATCCACCTCTGCCCCAGCCAGGCATTGGTATCACCCTCCCCTTGTACAGAGGGCAGAGTCTTCAATGCACTGTGAATGCTCTGGAGATGGTATCAAATTATGGAAAAACCTTTTCAAGGTTTGACCCCTATGGGACAGCCTAAAATTTAGGAGGCCCAACTTCCACTCGTGCTTTGAAAATTTTCTCCTTTGCTTTTCATCACGTTCTGTTAATTTTTCTTTAAGTTCCTAGCTATCCAAATGGAATAAGAACATTTTCCCTTCTGATATGAAGTTATGTTTTTATCAAACAAACTTTATAATCCAAAAAGGATCACTCCAATGATTCTTGAATTCCCAATGAAATTATTTGGTTTCTCTATGAGCTCTTCAGAAGAGAAATGAACAGGCATAACATGTACTTGGAAGTGAGTTTTCAAACCCTCCCTTTGTCTCGTGTTCCTTTTGGAATTATCCGTTAACCTGCTCTTTTCAATACTCATTTAATGAAGCATTCTGTGAAATTAGAACGACATTGATGCTCCACTTTTCAAATAATGGGTCACTTCTGATTAAACTTCGATTGAACATTCAACTTTCAATCTTAAAACAAATTGCCTCCTTTTCTTTTTAATTTGAACCCAATTTCCTGCTGCCCTCGGGTCTTGTGACAGTAATTAATTGATTTATGAATCAATTAAATGGAGATCGAAAACGCAGGCAAAAATCTCTTCAAACCCCAAATCTGGCTTACTCTTGCTTATTTATGATGGACACTTGCACTAAAATTCACTTCTGATTTACTACACTCATTTTTCTAACTTAACTTATCCTTCCTCAACTAATTAAGTGAACAAAATGTTTCACCTTCTAAAGGTACTAAATTTGCCATCCCTTGTGTACTGTCTTATAACATACCTTCAATTTATATGCCAACTTTCAGCCAATGCATTTTAAATCACTAATAAAATCCCACAGCACTTCTGGTGATTTAATGTAAAACAGGATAAGTACCAAAACATGCTTTAGAGATCTATTTTGCTGTCATTAAATTAAAACGTTTAAAAACTATCAAATTTTACCACACATCATCTTAGAACTGGAATTATTTCTGTAAATACATGTGATTTTTTCACTAGGCCAGGACAATGCTGAATCCACAAGAGATTCTGTTTTCTTGACTATTACTTGAGAAACAGTGAAATTACCAGTTAGAGAAATTGTCAATTTATGTACGCAAATTATGTAAGTAATAATTCCTTAATGTGCTCTCATTCCACGCCTGAATAGATTTCTCTTGTATGCTGAATGTTCCCCAGTTTTCACAAGAAGACATCCTTCTCTTCATAACCTGGTGAACAATACACAAATATCTCCACAATTATTTTTTTTCTGGAGGGCTGGAGGGTGAAGGGAGTTCTTTATTCAGTTTGACTTCACCCTTGTTAACATTTGTCAGATTTGTCCTTACTCAGGCCAGCACTGCCCTTCAGCACTTCACAATATTCACAGCACCAATTTTATATTGCACAGAAGCAAGACAAAAGAAAGTACCAGGAAAGGAACAAATAGAGAGGAAGCAGTGAGAGCAGAAATCCCTCTGAAATTTGTACAGGTAGGTAAGAGGTATAAATGTGCTAATCTTACACTGCTTGAGCCTGCAAGGCAAATACACAAAAGAAGCGTGGAAGCCAAGAGAAAAATGTTTCTTTTCTTCATCCAGACCAAAGAGTAACGTCTAAAAGATGAGAATTTAGGGGCTCCTTTTGCTGCATCAGGACTGAGACTGTGCTCTGTTACCTGTCCAATATAGATACATGCCAGGTGTGTTCCATGAGCTATTAACCTGGTTCAGCCTTTCTGCCTTTTTGGAGTGCAACAGCACAAAAAGTAGAATTGCAGAAAACTGAGGGATACACACAAATGTGCAGTGTCTGACCACTAAAACACAGAGTAGTCACTGCAACATCTTCAGGATCAACCTGGGCTCAGGTTCAGCTGGGAGGCTTGAGGTCACATAAGACACACTCTGAAATTGTGCAGTGCCCAAAATTTCTACCCAGAAAGCCAGAGGCTTCACAACTGTATCAGGACTTGTCTGCATCTGTATTCAACACCAGTGACAAAAAATTCTCATAGTGTGATGGAGAAAGCCCTGTCAGGAGAAAAGATAAAGAGAGAGCAGCAAGAAGAACAAAAACACCTCTGAAATCTGCACCACAGGCTCTCACTAATTCCTTCTTCCATTCTCCCTAAGTCAAGCAATTGATGTCCTGGCATAAAATATACAATTGCATTCCTTTGTGAAAGAGTTATTTCACCTCACCTAGGCTAAAAGGCCATCTCTTCCCCATTTTCCTTTTTTTTTTTTTACCTCCTGGCAGGGGATTGAACCAGAGGTTTGACTGTAAGAAGGATCAAAAAGAGAGTAATGGAAAAGGTATCTCATAAACTAAAATATGGCTTATTATCAGCTCTGGATTACTTTTACTTTGGGAGGGTGCTGCAGACTGATGCAGATTTACTGAAAAAGTGGATTATGTAGAATAGAACAGACTGAAGCCAAAGTGAGGTTCTCTAAAGTGTGGGTTAAATTGAATTGATGAAACAATACCAGGCATTAATGTATTGCTTATAGGATTTCTCACCAATAAAGGCCCAGAGGGCTGCAAATATACATTCATGCCTCTCCATCTCAGTAGCAGGGTGACTTTACCCTTTCCAGAAAATGCTCTAGATAGCAAATTAAATATCACCTCAGAACCCACAAATGATTATAAAGTAAAAATCTGTTTCACTGATGCAAAAGACATAAAATAGGTGCTTTAAAATTATTATTATAAAGCAAAGCTTTGCAATTGCCACAGCAAATCACTTCAAAGTGAGAATGCCTCCACTCTGGGAAATGGGCTTGTCAGAAGGAGTTTCTGACAAGAGTCTTTTCTTTGGTATTTTCACCATTTCAGTTTACTAAAGTACCTTTAGAAAAGAAACAAAAGCATTTCTATTTTCTGTTTCAATATTCTGGTAAAGATGTGCAGTGACCTTGCACTGCCACCCAATGCTGGACAAAATGAGCAAGATCTGCCAAACAAGACTGCACAGAGTACAGGAGAGGCAGAATTGGAATCACTGCTGCACAAGTTATTTTATTATTCAACTCAACTGCAGCCAGAAGAATCCCAGCCAAAAGTCATAAGGAAAAGAATATAAGCACATTTCTCTCATCTCTTTTAATTTAATGTTTTCTTCCTTATGTTAGTAAGTGAATTGAAATAATCACTGTAAAGTTATAAATTCACAGACTGCAGCACAAAGAAAGAAACTTTTAAGATGTCAGGATACTTGCCTGGTTTCATTCCTCTGCAGTTTTCCCCTGGTGCTCTTTACACTGAAAGCAGAATCAGCAGTTTAGGCAGGAGGAGTGGCCCAAGTCAGAAATCTGGAACTTGACAGAGGATCTTCCCAAAGTTTCAGAATGTTAGAAATAGGAGGCTCAGTAAGATTCAGTACATCTAAGAGAGAACAGCTTTTCTTGGATGTGTTGTGTGAAGGGTGCAAGAACATTTTGTAACATTTTATGATCAATTGTGAGCCTTCAAATCATGTGGAAACAGCAAGTTCCAGGAAGATCACCCTAAAAATGTCCTGCTGGAAGTCACTAATCCCAGTGCCAATGTCTTTCACAATCAAGTATTATCAATGCTTTTATTTCCTGATTCAATGCTTCCTATCTCCAGCTTTTATTTTTAGTGCTCAAAAAAAATATTTATTACACTGAATGAAGAGATCTAATGTCAGACACTGGACAGATGTGTAGGTGGGAGGTTCACCACCTTGCAGTAAGAATAAAAGTTGTCTTTTGCTAAAAATAATAATGTCTTCAAGACAATATTTATTTATCAAAAGCCTCATTAACTAGTTTTTTTAATGGCCAGGATAAGGTATATCAAATATTACAGATTTTATCAGAGAAAATGCATAATTGACCCAAACCACAGCTGTTTGATTGTCCAGACATCTTGATTTTCTTCCTCCAAGTATTAAAAGACAGAACTGATTATCACACTACTAATACCTACTGACACAAAAGTTTTGATACTTATTCCAGATATTGTACCAGAAGATTTTTAGTTGGTCAGTTGAATTTAGCCACTCACAAGGACAGTGGTAAAACATCACCATTAATGCAACAGGCCATTTAATTCTCCAGAGAGAACAGAGAATTCAGTGACATCTGTCCTTAGATAATGCTTATTTTCAGTAACTACATGCTTCAAACAGAAGCAATTAATTGGTGTCCTATCAAATTTTTCCCACTTTTCCATATCCCATTGTTCTGTTAACTCCCAGGCTGTCTTTCCTCCATTGACTTCCAACAATCCTCAGTCAATACCAAGACACTGAGGAGCCTCTGAGAGAATCTGCAAGGACAGAGCTTACAGAAACAACATGTACTCATGCAGTGTGAATGAATGCTAAAGAAGCTGGGTGATTTTGATACCATAAGACAAGTTTACATAAAGAATTTTCCCCCTCTGGATGCACTGTGGGATGTTTAGGACATCAAAGCATTGGATTTGTGAGGCCAGACAGAATTTTTTGGAGCAATGTATCCAAACTGATGAGGACGTCATCAGTTTCACTAGCATTAGTGCAATAACAAAGATGCTCTTCCATGAAATTAAGTGGCAAAATATTCATATTATTCAATAAAACAGCTCAAGCAATCAATTGAACATCGAATGCGTTTTGTCTTGTAAAACACTGAGTCATTAACCTTAACAATTTCACCATGATCTCACTACCAAATTCAACTCAATTAGCGTCCAAATGAACAGATGGACTAATGAATAAATGAATTATTGGTGAGCCCTACACTAACCCTTGACTGAACTGAGAAATTAAAAAACACTAATTTATGCTAGAGACAGAAAAAACACATTGGTCAGGAAAAACTCAGTCTGAATAAAGAAAAGCACAGCTATTATAAAGACAGAAAATCCCTGAGTCAGAAAAGCAGCTGTGGCTTGGACTCACAGGTAGTCCCAAGGCAACCTGGGGGACTCCTGGAGCTGTTCCTTGTTCCACACTGGCAGTTCACTGCCTGTCCATGACCACAAATGAAACCTCTCTCTTCACCCTGACACAACTAATTCTCACTGCTACACCTTGCTGCCCATGAAGTTCCACTGCACAGTTAATAAACTCTCTCAGCAGTAAGTGCAGCAGCTTCAGCCTCTCCAGAGGCAGATCAGGAAGGGGAATCCTGGGTTCCCAAGCAACCACCCTGAGGCTGATGCACATTTGCTCCTTTGCAAAGGCTTCCTGGTATCCTGAGCACACTGGTACTTTGATTCTTTCATACAGGCATGAAACACCTCCAGTAACTCCCCATGGGCAACTACCAGCTGGGTTATTTCCTTAAAAAATTTAACATGTACCAGGGAGAAAAGAGGAGTAAAACAGGGAATGAGGGGAGCCATGCAGAGCTGTATTTTCAGATGGACAAGCTGCAAAATCACAGATCATCACAGCAACACACTGCTATTATACAAATTCTCTCCTAGTCTGGATGCAAGAGGAGAAACATGACTTCTGTTTGGGATAAGATTCTCCCTGGAATTAGAGACTCAGACAACCAGTGCTAAATCTCTTCCAAGGACATTCACACAAATGCCACAGGCCCTGAAGTTCTCTCTTGAGCAGCTAAGGCTGAATTAAGCACATTGTGTCTTTGCATGTGGTCTACCCTGATCCCTCTAAGAAAATGATGCTGTGATGCTTCTAATGGAATTTCTTGATAAATATACTTGGCTCTGATAAATTAATTGGTACTGGGTGACACTTAATCAAGGAGGACATCAATAATAACATAAGATAAACAGCAGAACATTTACCAGAAGGGCCTGCCCAGCTGTAGATAACTCATGCAGTCAGTCAGAAATCTCAAGACCATGTACATGGCCATAGTAACTCTTTCCTGGCTGGGAAGGGACTCAAGGACCCAGCAGAAGTAAAGGAGAAATTCATCTGGACATGGAGCAACAATGAGATTAATGCTGAGATGCAAGAAGGTGATTGCATGAAGAATACAGAGCTCCAGAACTTCAGCACATAAAACTGGATTGACTCAAAGCACTGGAACTGTTTGAGCAGGGATTACATTACTGATACAAAAGCAGCTCTCAGTAAAGAACACCCCAGCCCAGACTGCTCAGGTTTGCTTTCAAGGTGCACACACAGGTACAAGGTTGTATCTGTGGAGATAAAACCATACCACAGACTTTGCTTCCTCCCACAAAGCCACACTGATTATATATGCAGAAGCATTTAAAAACAAGATGTGTTTGGGGTTCAAACACCAGTTTCCTGCTCACTTTAGAACAGATACAAGGGAGCTGCACTGAAGAGCACTACATCCAAGCTCCCTAAGCCCTCCCTCTACACAAACAGAAGCACATCAAAGAGACAAAAGCAGCCTGCAACACAAGAGTTATTTTTTTGTAAACTAAGTCCTCTCCATCAAGGACAGTTCCTCTGCTTTTTTTTCTTGTAACAAAGAAATCTTGGAAAGCTTTTGATTTCTTTTGAGGGAAGTGGAGGATGTGTCAGTCTAAGCATGTAAATACTGAAATCAAGAAACTGCAGCAAGTTCCCCCGAAGAGTGATAAAAAGGAATAAAAGAGGGCAGGACAGGGTGGGAGGGAGGATGCAGAGGCTGATGGTGAAACAACTGAAAAGTCACATCCACTGAAGAGTTAAGATTTAGTGCCCTCTGTTTTACACCAGTGTGGGCGAAAATCACTTTTAAGGGCCCTAATGAAAGTTGAAAGTTACCTTCAGAAAGTTATGCATATTTCAACAGAAATAAAAATCATTATGCATTCTGTCTAAAGAGGATACAGTCTCAAACTGTCAAAATTCTAAACTCTTCTACATATATTACATACAAATGCCTTCTATAAAGAAACCCCTTTTCATTTTTCTTCTAAATTAGCTTAGTGGTCCATGGTATTACACTACCTTGGTCTAGCCTGTGAATAATGTGACAGGTAATTTTTATACTTCTTGCCTGTACTTAAGTTTGAGTGAAGACACGGAAAACAACTTTTATGATCTAGGTGTAAAAGTAAATGTTCTGTGAGTCCTGCATACCCAAACGTGGATATCTACTATGAAATGTCTCATGATGATTATGTGTCCATCAATAAATAACAAAAAAAAAAGAGTATGATGTTTGGTTTTTTTAATAATGTGCATGTGCAGCGATTTTTTTCCCCCAAACAAAATGATAATGCTAATGTTGATGTAACCTACTACACTACCACAGAGGGGATTTAAGATTCTGTGTTATCAGACAGGAATCATGACAGGATGCACTGAGAAGGATGAATAATATGCAGATAACATAGAAAATCATCCAACTACAATTTAAAAAAATGGATTCCTCATGAAACTGTTGACTGCAATGACACAGAAATGGATGGTAACAGTCAATTAATTTCCATCTTGATAAAAGCTCAAAATACACCTGTAGCAGCTGAAGTTTGCAAGTGATGGAGCTCAAAATGCTGAACAGTTCAATGATATGTGAGTTACAATGCTGAAGGAACAATCTAATCTCTGACTGAAACCATGGAAAACCCAGTTTGTATTTTCTCTACTACCCAAACATTAGGCAGCCACAGCAAGGCTCTTTTTCTCAGTCTCTGTGATTTGCTTGTGCTCCAGGACTTCAGCAGCTATGCTATAAACTGTGCTATGAAAGATGTAATCAAAAGAAATTAACTTGTAACTAGAGGGTTGGTCCTTTACCCTTCAGGGAAGAAGCCCAGTTACTACACTTCCAAACAGATCTTTTACAAACTACTTTTCTCTGTCCCCGTTCATGAACATCACAATGTTGAGTCCAGCAGAGCAAACTACACTTTACGGTGCTCTATCAAGAAGAAAATTATACGCAGAAAATGAAGTTGAATTAAACACAGAAAATTACAGAGATGATGCTCATTCAAAAAGAAATACAATGCAAGTCTTAAGGGAGAGAAGTATGAGAAACAAGGTGAGCTGTGATAGGACAGTATTTTCTATAACACAGGTGCACAGTCCATGTATATTCATCCAAAAATGGGAAGTGTTATGAAATCAAACAGAAACTGAGTGCACATCCCTGAGATCATACACCACCAAATCCAGTGTTTACAGAGTTATTCCTAATTTGCAAACAGGTAACCAAGAGCTGAGCTTCAGTCATGTAAATAACATAATTTTGTTTACAAAGTTAAAACACCACAGGTGAGGAATTTACATCCAAGGCACCAAGCAGAGTTGAGATGAACAGACACTTCAGTCTGTTACATTTCCTGTATTTTCTATCATTATTGAGGACATGTACGTGTTATACCCTGTTACACCATTTTTGGTTTGAAAATACACTGTTACACAAACAGGACTAATATTTTCAAGAGCACAGAAATAGTCCACACATGGGGAAAAAAAAATCAGAATAACTGCCTGCTCCAGGTTGTTATTTCTGATGTACCAATGCTCATACAATTGAATAATTTGACTGATATCTAGCTTTCATGCAGTACAGAGAATGACTAAAACAAGTCTTTGATTTAACAGCTCTCTTAGTTTATGTTACCCTTCCGTGTTGCTGTAAAGATAATTGAATATGTTTCTAGCACTGTTCTCTGCTGAGGTGAGGACTAATAGACTAATCATGGCTTTCAGTAGCAGAGAAACTCTGATCTGAAATCAACATGTAGGTTTCTCTCTGGAGACTCTACACAGTCACTTGGATGCACACTAATCATTACCTTGAATAGCATAACTCCTCCTGAAAGCAAAATACTCAGCAGTATTAGGAAAATCTGATCAGCTTGTCTCCTAACATGTCACACATCAGGATGTGACCCTCATATGATGGAAAAGCAAAAAGAGGTAAGGAGGAGAGGAAGGCTTTCTTCAGCAACTACAAAAGAATCCCTGGAAATTGGGACAATATTATGGTTTTTTTCCACTTGAGAAACTCTTCCAAGTTTACTTACTTTGAGTCTAAAATGGTGCATATTTTCTGCTGGTGAATCAATGAGCTGCATTTCACCCAGTGCACTTTTACAGCAGTGGCAGAGCTCTCAGAATGCGCTGTACTGGCTCACAGACCCACCCACGGGCAGATTTAGCCTCCCCGAGGCTGTGCTTCACTGTATTACGTAATTCCAAGCCAGACAGTTTTACTTACTCTTCTGGCCTGAATGTTTCCTCTTACAGCTTTTATTTGCTCGTATTTACTCCTCAGGTTGCTGTCAATGAAAGGCTTTTACAACCCTCTCTCTGTGGACTGGCATCGCTCCGGCTCTGTAAGAAACGCATTTCTAAAGCTGACCTGGAGCTGCTGCTCTGTGGGCAGAACACAAGCACAGGTCTTGGGCTTTTTAACTCTGAACCAGGCTTTTTTCAGCTGTGGAACAGCATCAGTTTTACCTGACACTGCATGCTGGCTGACAGGTGGGTAAAATAAACAACTGATGGATATTCCAAAGGAAGAGGGATTCCTGAGCAGTGAAAGAGAGAGAAGAGAAAACCGACCTGGCAAAATTATAGCCTACAAAAGCATGTCAAAACAGTCCATTTCTGAAACCTGTTTGCCCAAATCTTATTTTGCTGACAAAGCTGAGGCATACTTTAAAAAGCTGGATGGAAACAAACAAGCAAAAATCCCTCCCTGTAAACAAACAGATTTTTATCAGCCCTAACCTGCCTGACAGGAATTCCTACAATGTTTATTAATATGGCTGCCAACGCAGAGTAATTTTTCTGCCTTATAATATCTGTCAATAAACAAAATCCACAATAAACAATGGCAATAAACAGTAAAGGATGAACAGATTGCTTGTCTGATAGAACATAGGAGAGACAACGAGCTTGTCTTCTGAAGGACTGTTAACAACCTGTACAATAAATAACAAAGATATAGCAAATAACCCAAATTTAATCAGTCTGTGTAACTTCACTTTCAGGGAAAAATTCCATCCTCTTGCCAAGAGAAATTTACACATTTTGCCAAGCAGATTTATTTCTCACATAAAACAGATCTCATAGGGTCAAGGTCTCCTACAGTCTGAGAAGTGCAGTATGTCTACTTCAAGATTGCAGATTACACTTACCAAGTTTATTTCTAGGAAATGATTTTTCAAGAAGGACAAAAGCTGAAGCTTTAACAAAGAACCAAATTTAGAGTGTCATGTTTAAACAAATATGGGAATATTTTCTTTTATGATTTTAATTACATTGATGAGTCATTCTGAGAGACAAAAATGCACATTTACAAGGTTAACTGAACATGAAGAGTAACTATGGATTAAAGTAGACAATAGCCAAGAGAACCTTCAGTGTTCATATTGTAAATGTTGCTGGGAAATACCATTTTGACAGACTGCACTCTTCAGATTCCTTCTCATGCTCTATAGATGCATATACACAGATCTTGAATGAAAACACTGGAATAGCTGCTAAGTGACAACAAAAAATTCCTCTGGACTGCAAGCCTGCCATAAACGCTGCACTCACACATCTTTCTTCAGATTTTCCTTACAGCCTTTTACCTTGTGTTTAATCTGAAATAGAAAATTTTGCCTGATAGGTGCCATGATGTTTAGAAACAGAAGTGTCCTTATTTATATAAATTCTTGACTTAATCTATTTTGATCTACACAACAACACGACAGCCACGCTCTGTATTTGGTGCATCTGTGCTTTGTTTTGCATATGTGAGAGTGAAGCAGATCAGCATGCAGGGTCAGGAAACATTCCAGCTCAACCAAGCCTCAGGTTTGTGCCTCAGCTTGGAGAGATGTGCACAGAGGAGATGAGCACAGTGAAGAGAAGAAAGAAGAGAAACGAGGAGAATATGAGGTCAGTATGTCATTGCATTTACATGAAAACACACTCCTCCTGTCTATTGATGTAACTAATGCCAGGCTTCCTGATCCTCTGACCAACTGAAGGTGAGTTTGAGTTGTCCAGCTGCAAATAACCTCCAGTAGTGAATGTGGAGGAAGGACAGACTCTCCTAAACAATTTATTTGTGTCCAATTCTAACCTGAACTCCAAACAGCAGAAAATGCCTCTTCCTTCCACTTACCTTGCAGAGGCTGATGGATTGCAAAAGAATGTGGTGTCAAGCATACAGATCTTACCACCAGTGTCTACACTACAGAATCACGTTTTTCTCATGATATGAAAATGGATAAAGAATTCATTTTGAAGACTGTCACACCCTGTGTGACTGTTTACTGTGCAGTAAAAAAATACACATCAATACCTGTTTCCTCTATGTTGAAAACAGTCTGAAAAGTTGGGTTAGAATACATGTAGCCTATCAGCAATATTAACATTTTTAACATAACATCCTCCAATTTTTAACTGTTTCTTTGAATACCATATCCCTACAAAACAAGCACTTTGAAGCTCTGTGGTAATCCTCTGAAGACCTAAAAAAATGCATTTAGAGGAGATAAATTTCCACTACAACAGGATATAACCTGAGAAAACATAATTCTATCTTTCTGCTGTTTTCAGTTTGTCCATTTTTAGTTACAGCTACCTCTGATGCTTTGATGTCCTCATAGGAAAACTGCGTGGCAGGGACTCCGAGGTGGTTGATGAAATAATCTGAATCTCCCTGGATCTGCACAGAACTCACATTGGATCCTGGACATCTCGTCTTTTCCACACAGTTGAAGCTCTGGCTCTGAAAAAACAAACACAAAATAAAAGCTCTACTTAATTATTTGCAACCAGACTCTTAAAGACTTGTAAACAATATCTCATTTAAACAGCATTCTTTGGGTTGAAGCATCTTGAATATGGCAGAGAGTGAAGTTTTTCTGCAAAGACTGAGTCTTTCAGACAAGAAAGCAAATCATATTTAATTGAGATGGCAGGAGAGGCAAGAGAAGAATCAAGGCACATGGAATGTCTCATGCTGGCCAGGAGAGAAGAAGGCATCCTGGTCTTTAAGGCTCAAATGAATCAGTTTTTTATTCAGTTAATAGCATGCCCTGCCACAACAAAAACCTAACAAGATTATCATATTCAGTCTATGATATGTCTGTGAAATGCTGGCAATGTAAAGAATTCCCCATGAGTACAAAGTAGGGTTTAAGAGAAAAACAGAATTAAAAGGCTAAAGATATGTAATACACATTTTCTGTGTAAATAATACACATTTTCTGTGCAAGTAATACACATTTTCCATGCAAGTAATACACATTTTCTGTGTACATTGCTTTAAACAATTCTAGTCAATGACATATTTGTATTTCTTTCACGTAGTATTTAATGGTGAAATCTCAGCAACAGAACTGTAATAAATATGGAAACTGGAAATCAAGCCCAGACTGAGTGCTACATACTTGTGTAGCTTTTAAATCTATCAGGTAATTAAACACTTAATAAACAGTAGGCGTAAAGGCTTTCAACACCTATTATAGCAAATAAGCTACTCAGGTTTCTTTTCAAGAATATTAGGAAGTTGAAGTACTGGAGATTATTTGCATTTAGCTAACAGTTTATATAGTATAACATAACTTCCTCACCTCTACCTACAAAATTACATGCTTTCTAAAAGAATAGCCTAAGATTGGTTCTACTTAAACACAAAAATACAGCAAATTCTATATATTAAAGTCTCTGAGGTTATCAGGAAAATGTTAGACAGAGACAAATCTTGGTATTTTCCCATTTCAAAATTAGCATAATTATTGCTTCACAGTTTCATTTCAGTGCTATGAAGAATGCAATTGCATATTATGCAGTTTAAATAAAGGCTGCAGAGTCTAACACAAAATTATTTTAAAATACCTTCAAGAAATAGCTTCCATTTCATAAGTAATTTTGAAAGGTGGTTGTATTACTTGTTTTTTTTTATCTGTTAAACATTTCTGCTCCTGCCAGTCTTACATACATTCATAGTTGTTCAAGGTCTGTCCAAAAAGTTCTAACAGAAACGGCAGAAACCCAAAGAACAAATTAATTGGAAAAGGTATTTTTAATAACCATGCTTGCATCTCCTACAGTCTCTCCCACTCAAACCCACTGCACAGCACACATCCACACAGAAGTTCATGTTCATGATTTTATGTAAATATCTGTGTACAAGGTTCACTGCTCCTTCCAGGAATTAAAAGACATTTCAGGATCACCCAGTGCTCTACACTGCAGCATAGACAGGACTCTCCTCACTCCACACTGCCCACCACAGCTGGCCAAGCTCCATAAATGAAGGGTAGCCTGTTCTCCCTTTAATGTTTAGAGGCTCACTGAAAGATGTGAAATTGTGAAATACAGCTTTTGACAGTTAACTCTGAATATCCCCCACTTCTACCAGCCTACCAGGAGCTGAAGAGATGTCATCCTACAGCAACCATGAAATTTATTTTTTCTTATGCATGAAAGTTTATATTTGAAATGTTTACAGGTTTGGTTAAGAGGACTATAAAATGTGGTGGTTTTGGGGTTTTTATCACCATCTTTCACGGCATAGGATTAATATTTTTATGACTGCAATGTTCAGTTCAATAGTACAGCATTTTAAGAGTTTAACTGCTTTATTCCACTTGCATTGTTCTGACACACAAGCTCAACAATAAATATTTAACCCAGCACCAATATAGGAGAATGCTTTACATGCAAGATGCTGTGCTCTTCCAATCTGTTTTTATTGCTATGCAGACTCTACAACATCAGCATTCTTCAGCTCCTTGATAAAGACTGCAAAGTTCATATAGAGTGTTTTATATTCATTAATCAAATGAAATGTTTCCTCAGACTAATGGACTTAAATGTTCTACAATTAATAAAACTAATAAAATTAATTAAAAAAACTCTTTGAAAGTGTATTTAGAATAAACTGTTAGCAACACACAACTAACTCACTGTTGTAGAGTAGCCAAACTACATTTCTTCAGCTGGTTAGCCCTAGAGGAAAAACAGACTGGCTGCATTTAGAGCACTCAGCTGCTCAGGCTGGGCTCCACCGTGTCAGTCAAGCCCTTCCTTCAGACTGGAGGCAAATCAAGCTCCTGGTGAGCCAGGAGTCAGGGAGTGCTCTGTGTCAGTGCAAGGATTCACATGCTATTTGTAACTGAATAGTTTTATTTCTCTGGAGCTCAGTTTGGGTTTTAGCACCGTCTCACAGGTTTATGTTACAAATATGACAAAATTAAGAGTACCATATGGCTAATTAAATACATTTAATTTGAGTTAATGTCCTAAAATAGATCTGACACATCTATAGTATAATCAAGTGGTACTTCAGTGCAGATCTTATTAGTTAGTTCTGGTTACTACTTTTCTTTACTTGACTCCAGATGAACTTCAAACATTACCACCTTATAAAAATTGATTAAAACATCTAAGGAGCTTTTAATAGGGCAAGTAAAGAATGACCAGTTATTCCTACAGTATGCCAGTGATCCCATCTTCAGAACTACAACAAGGAAGCTAATTCTTCATGAATAATCAATCTCTATTTCTGAGCTGAATCACCACCTGTGTCAGGGACTGGTGCAATAAAGGACCTGAAGTATAAGAGACCATCTAGATGAAGTAAAATTGTCTAAAGAAAGAGCTAGAGAATTTATTAAATTCATCACAGACCTTGTAAAAATGCAGAAAGCAAGAGATTAGCATCTTTCTTACTGTAAATATGTAAATCAACAACAACAGGTAGTAAAGGCCAGAGAGGCTGCTAAGCAAAGGACTCACAGGTCTGTGTCTCTCACCTGCAAACACCTGCTACACTCTGGCAAACAGATCCTTAGAGGCAGGAGGCTTGATGGTTCTTTAAAAATTTTATTAGATGACTGCCAAAAGCTATTGAAAAAAAAGCATGGAGTTCCTAGGAATTGCATTGCTTCTATGGTAAGCATACTGCTCTGTTTTCTCCCAGCTGACTATCAGGTTTGGCTATAAACATCCTGTTCTGCTCTGTCTTTACTGATTGATTATACATATTGCTATTAATGCAAATCAGCTCTTCACAAAATTATTAGGGAGAAATAATATGGCATTTTGCCCTCTAGACCTCCAGTTGCTTTTCAAATCAACCCAAGGCAAGAAAGATACCTAAATATTTCTGTCTTGCCCAACATCATAGAGCAAAGCAATCACATAAAAATTAAATACACAGCATTTCCCCAATTTTGAACCTTATCAAACTGACATGATTCAAGTATGAGCATAAAAATAACTCTAAACTATATTTACTCATTCTTTCTCTGTGCAAGAAAAGAAAATCTAAATGTGCTGGTGACAATTAATATGCTATAGATGGAGAGTAGTTGTGGTTTAAATAGCCTGAATGTTACACACCACTAATGTGATGTATTTGCCTATTTATACAACGCAATCATTTGATTACCTGATTAAAACTACACCAAGAAATCTTATGAGGTAGAGTGACTAAACCTTGCTGCACTGAATTAATGTTATGTTAAGACTGAGGTAATTAATTAAAAATGAATAAAATGTTGGTTCCTTAGTGTCTTAGCAAATTTTACTTCCTGCTTATAAATATTTTTATTTAAATGTGTAAGAAGCTTTAGTGAAAAGATCTAAAATCTGAACATTATTTAATGACCTTTAAGGGCAACATGAAGACTCTGGTGAAATTCTGCAGCACTGCAAAATCAGTCACAGAAAAGAGAAATTTAACTCTCAGTAAGTGCCCCTAGTTTGGGTTCTTCAGGACTACCACAGTGAAGTGAGAGATGTTCCTTGCACAGACACATTCCATTGAGAGGAATTTGGCACCAGGGAAAAACAACTCCCCCTAGAATTGTGTTTATTTAAAGTCATCAGTCCTCTGAAATCCCTCTGATATTCCCAAGAGTGCAGGTGATTCTCAAAGAGATCACTACAACCCCAGGGATCACCATTAGCACCTAAAATTCCCCAACCACCAAAGTGCTCCGTGTTTTCGTACTCAAAAACACCACACCTGCAAATTCCATGAGTATACAGATTATTTAGGCTGTGGATGAAGGTAGAAGTGCATTTTTTACAAGAAAAACCTGCCTTTTAGATAAACATCATGGCTTTAAAATAATTGTTCTTTGCAGAAGCCTGCAGATATTCTGCATGACAGAGAACCTTTTTCACCCAGAGGGGAAGAGAAAACTGAAAATGGTGACAAACACAATACTTTCAAAAGGTCAGGTCAAACCAAGATTAGCCAAGACCCACTTCTGATATTGTATTCAGATTTCTACTGAACCAAGGAAAAGTCAGTTTACCTAAGTGACACAAGCTGCCAAAAACTCCAGCTGTACATTTCAAAATTGTGTGAAGCAATTTTTGCAATTTAATGGTGACTTCCTAAAAAAAATGGGAAATTACAATACCAGTGGTTATAAAACAATGCATGGAGAAATATCTATGCTTGGAACAAAAAATTTAAACGTATTGTTGTATGTTGTACTACTTTGCAAACTGGAGTTATTTTTTATTTAGTTTACAGCTAGAAAACATGAGACAAACTTAATCCTGTAATTCTTGCTCAAGGCTTTGGTTTCTGTTAAGCAGAATTTGCATACTTTTAAATAATGGTCTTATTTTTTAAAAAAAATATGACCATCAGTGTAAGGTCTTTATAATAAATGGTACCTCACAGGGCTAAATCACATTTTAGATGCAAAATTTACATCAAACTGGTATGAAATACAAAAGCAAGGTAGTAAAAAATTATATAGTGTAAATTTAATTTTCCATCCTGCACTTTTTCTACACTTATCTACTGACAGTCTCTCTTTGATTCCTGATGCTTGTTATATGATTCTGAATTTCATTTATCCTTCCTATACCCAAATTGAAGTCCCATGCCTCATTGAGTCAGGTGTGCCTGTTGCCAACACCCAGCACAAACTGCTAGGAATTATAATGGCTTTTTTAAGGAAAGTGAAAATCAAGCAGGTATGTTCCCATTTGATAAGAGAATTTCGGAGCAATCAAATATTTAAATCTAAAATTACATAGCATGAATTATATAAGTGGTAAGACTGCAATTGGAATTCCATCAGCAGTTCCATCTCAGTACCTTAAAAATACGGAGCTATAAGGTTTAAAAAAGATAATTGAGAAACTGTTGAACACACCTTTGGTAGCTGTGTTTCTCCAAAGGATACAATGACCCCAGAAAATACTGCATTAGAACTTCTTCCATATTTTTTCATCAGCACAGGAAAAGGCAAACTCTCCAACACTTAGGGTAAAGTGACTTTAAAAACTGAATTTCCATCACCACAGGCTCAGCCTCAGAACTCAGTGAATTACATTTACTGATGGTAAATTTCAGGAAACTGCTTAAAATTGTATTCCATGATGATGGACAACCCAGAAAACACTACATTAAGAGGGAAACTGTGTCCACACCCAACATTGAAAACTTTGGATGCTTTTTTCCTTTAGAGCTTATGCTTTTTGATCTAGTTTTGAATATAAACGATTTTTAAGCATGGAATGGTTGCATGCCATTAATGCATTTGTAATTAAAGGATGCATTCAGTCTGCTTTTTGCTAATGTAAAAAGTAGAACTCTCCTGGATGTACTGGTGCTCAAGCTTTGTCTTGCTATTATTCAGTAGCAGGAACACTGGTCAGTGCTACTTGTCACATAAATACTGAGATACTGTGAAACCTAGGTTTAATAAAATGCAAATTAATTTGGTTTAGTATAAAACACTAATAATTGATAAGAACTGCATGACTTCCCAAATGTTTTATGCTGTGGTTTGTTGCTAATACAAAAACACTGCTTAAGTAGGTAAAGGGATTAGGATTTGACAAAAAGGCCTCATTTTCAAAAGGCTGATATTTAGTACTCCAAGCTGTGGCTTGTAAAGCATTTGAAATGCCTGAAGGCATTCTCATTCTGTAATATGTAGAGTAAGAAAGACTGTGAACCCATTTTGGTGTAGTGTAACTTTGTGATGATCAGGTTCTGCCGTGCTACATGACCAGTTAGTCATGTGGTAAAACCCAAAATTCACTTCCCTTGCTTGTCTGGGACACATCAGTTAATTTCAAACAGCAAATTTCACATTAACTTTGAGGAAGATGTATCAATTCTCTGAAACTGATATTCAGTGTACAAAGTGTGTAATTTTCTTTTGTGTATAATGATAGCTTGTGTTCAAAATGTAAAAAGATCGTTGCAAAAAAGAATAAAGATCAGCCATGGAAGAAAGGGAAAATAAACATTACTCTTTAACTGTGGTGACTTCAATAAATGATAAAAGTAATTCCAAAAGCACTGCGATGGAAGTCAAGCACAGATCATCTGAGAAAGTTTTATAATCCTGTAGACTGGAACCTGAAACACATCAGAGAAACTTACTTTCGCAGTAGAGCAAGGAGTTGGATCAAATGATTGCTTGAAGCCCTTGTAAGTTTTGTTTCTGTGCTTTACATATTCATTTGTATTTGTATTATCATTCTAGCTCATCACACCTCCTATTGGCATCTCTCAAATAAAATTCACATTTCCTTTATTAAAAAAAAAAACAAAAAAAACCAACCAAAAACCCAAACCAAACAAACCACATATTCATTTCATTTATAACAATGATCCATTAATTTACAGGGAGAAAAAGATTTTATGTGATTTTTTTTGCCCCCCAAAATTCCCCAGAGCCCCAAAGAAATATTTACTCCAATATAATTGGTTCCAAAGCACCCTCGATTCTCAGCATTCAGTTCCATTTCAGCTGTGCAGGCAACTGTTTTACAGTTTACTTGAACATATTTTATAAATAAGATTTATGAGACTTTCGTGGTGTTTGTAGTTAATTAAATATTTTGACTGACAGCTGCAAATAACTAGTGCTACTTGTTTCCAATAAAAATCTAATCACTACTCAAAGCTTGGTAAGCAGGCCAAATGCAACACACAAAAGGCAAGAAATAAAATACAGAATACAAGACAATTTCTTAAAGAATAACGAATTTAAAAGCAAATAAGATGTTTTGTAATTAGCATGAAAGACAGAAATTTTAAAAGATCACAGGGCTACAGGGTTTGTGTACTCTACCCACCATGTCAGCCTATACCATATAACATTATATTCTCTGTTGTTTGTAAGTTATTAATTGCTAGACTATAGATTTATGTTTCTAGAGTTAAAATGACCTTAAAGAACTGATCCTCCCATTCTAGTCCCAACTTTGAAGGAAAAAACAACTTGAAGTATTTCTGTATTAGTTTTTTTATGTTGCCTAGCAGTCTAAATTCCTACTTTTCTACTGAATTTCAACCTCCTTTTTTTTTCTAATAAAAGCATGACATAAAAACTTGCTAAACTTACAGGATTTTAAAAGGGAGACTGCTCACTTGTCCATTTCATGAAACTTTAAAACTAAAAGCCAAATAAATAAATGCTTTTGAGTATTACTGAGATTTCAGATATTTATTAAATAATTAGCAGCAGTAGAAAATGTGAATAAACTAAGGTTAACTTTTCCATAAATGTTTGGGCATATTTGTGGATTTCAAACTGCAGAATTATTAGGTAATTTTGAAACTTTTAGTTTAGCCAGAACTGCAGAATCTCTTCCTTGCCTGTCCAGACACTGGTAATGTATGAAACATCAGAAGGATCACCACATCTCTGTTCTCAGAAACCCACAGCTGTTTATTAATCTTAATATTAAATATTGTTTTTCTTTTCCATCCAGACACAGAACACAACAGTTTCCTAGGAGTGCTCAAAAGCCTATGGAAAAAAAAAATCAGTAGCAATCAATTAGAACTGGATGTGCAGCTTTTAAAACTACAATTAAAAGTGATCATTCTCGTGTTAGAATAAAAAAATGAACATATTAAAATGGAGAGGAAGATAGTTTACAATTTGATTTTTTTTTAGGGGGTGTTTGTTTTCAGAAGTCTCCCTTCTAGTGCCAAATTACCTATTAAAGGTACAACACCGAGCCCTTTCCAAATAATTATACAATAACATAGCTAATCAAGACAAGGATATTAGGATACAAAACAGAGAAGTCAGCAGCTCTCCTAAACCTCCTCTTGAAAGAAAACGTAAAGCATTTAAAGTGCTAAAAACAGGTTTTGAAATCCCTTTCAATGTTCTGTCAGGAGACAAAGGTTGGAGCTCTGTGACCTTTTAGCTGCCAAAAGAAAGCTTCTTGCACAACCTCCAAGAAAACTATTTCTTGCATTTGGGTTTTTCCTGACACCTAAGATCATCTGCTGTAAAATTTTCTCTGTTCATTCAGTGAGATCCCATTCTGAGTGCACCTCAAGACAGGAGTAATACTACGGGAATTGTGGCTCTTTGACTCAATAAATAAAAATGCATCTCAACTGGATTACTAATTAAAACCTCAGGAAGAATTTGGAAAATACAGGCATTTTTGACATATATCCAATTGGCTTGAAATTGCTTTTGAAATTTCACATTCCCTGCTTATGGTATCCCAAGAATCTCCCTTCTAGCTCTGTTTAGTCTTTTTTTTTCACACTGGACAAGACACCATCACCAGAAGATGCTTGTGAACACATGAAGAATGAACAAAGCAGGCAAACCCCAGGACAGTTCAAGTTTATGCTTGTGATTATTCAAACTATCACAGTTTTAAATGGATTTGGAATGATTTTCTTCACACCTGCTTTCAAAGAATTTATCAAAGGATTTCATCACTAAGCTCTTGCCAATAAATATGTCTAAGTTAAATCTTTAAGATTTCTTTTTTTCCTATGGATGGCTGATATTAACCAGGTCAGGTGTTTGTTTGGAGATTTTTTGGCTTTTTATTTCTTTTTTTTTTTTTTTTTTTCCCCAAAATTGAGTATTTCTTATATAGGAATGCCCAAATTAGAGACACAAAATTTCAATTAACGGCATTAAAGCAATCAAGCTTTTGTTTTCACATGTGAGAACTGTAACTGCGACAGCACCGAAATTAAATGGGGGGACAAATTTATGTAACAAAAATATGCCAAGCACCATGATTTTGAGGTGATTTCTAAACCTGAACCCCAGAAGACATGATAAGAGTCCTCCAAGCATAACCAGGGTCCATGCTGAACGAGAACTTCCAACCTCAAAATCTCTCAGCATGAGCAGGAATTCCAGACTGTTCACTGCACCCATTGGGGCCCAGGTCAACATTTTCACATCAGTTATTGGCTTACCATTCTACAGAGGTACTTCTACTCTTCGTAGGAGAAGCAGCTTTAAAAAAAACCAACAAAAACAAAGCAAAAGAGCCCAAACAACCAACCAAAAAAACTCCACCCAAACTGAAAAACCCCTCCAAAACTCCATACCTTCCCAGGTTTCTACAAATCTGCTGTTCTTCCTACTTCTCTGACAGAATTCTCAGTAAGTGACCTGCTCAGTACTCTGTGAAGTAGTTCACAATCTTACAACAGAAATGAGAGGTACCTCATTTAAAAATAAACATCTTCATGCTTGTCCAAAGGATGATCAATCCCAGCTCCAAGGCACACTGAGACAGAGAGAGCAGAAGTGTGTCAGAGAGTATCTGAAACCTTCCCCATCAAAAGGATTTGTGGTTTAGCACACTAAGAAAGGCCATGCTGATACTTTTGGCAAGGTTAAATACACATGGCATTACTGAAAATAGGTCACCTTTTTATTTATGACAAACAAATGATCTGCTTTTCATTATCCAGGTGTTTCTTTTTCCAACAAGGATCTTCAAAAAGAGTGAGTTGTGCTGCACAGGATTTTGATTTTTTCTGAACTAAAGCCCACGGCTGCAGCTGTTGTGAGCCAAATGACATAACACAGACTTAAGTCTCATTTAAAGGTGCTTTCTTTCTTTCTGGTTATTTTGCCATACACCTAATTTTTGCACATGCATTTCTTTCCCATGGGTTGTTTGTGTACTACAGCTTAGAGCTATTGAGTCAATTTAATTTCATTCAGCAACATAGTTGATAATGATGCAAGAAACAGCAAGAGAAACTTTTCAATGATTTCTGTTTATGAAGAAAATATAAAATAGCCAGAGCTCTCAATTTATCTTCTAAGAACCTAAAGTTTACTTTTAAACTCTCTAAATGAAAGGCTTTTCTATCACTAAGAAAATATCTTTCTATTACCATGAAAAAAGTCAGTTCTGAAGGGAAATAATCAAGATGAAATGAAACAAAGGAATATTTAGACAGAAGTGAAGTTAATTTTTCTAATACTGTAGTCTTGCTGAAGTGTCTGGAAGGGAAAAACAATTCCCTTACAGAGTACAGCTCATTATATGAGACAATATTAACTAGTTTGGACAAAAGAAACCTTGAACCAAAACCCATTTTTGCAGCAGAAAAGGAATTACTTCCCTACTCCAGTACTACACTTAAAGGCAATAAAATGTTCAGATTTATTCAGTTTCATTCACAATGGCTATCAAAGTAGATATTTCCATTTCGAAACCAGAAAATCTTTCTGAAAATATCCATCATTTTTAGATGTATATCTATTAGAAATCTATGTAAATACAGGGAAAGACATGGAAGCAGAAAGTTTGAGCCATCAGAACAAAGGAATTGTGCCAGATCTTCAGTAAGATCACAGCTGGAAAACTGGTTCATTATTGCACTATGCCTTGCTAACAAACTCTTCTCTCCACGTTTAACACCAACAGTCTTTTCATAACATCAAAATATATGAGTAGGTTAAATTACTCACTGTCTGAATCAGCATTTCTGTATCAAAATTATTCAATTTGGAAGAAGAGTGAAAAAATATGTAACAGTGGACAAAGAAGCATTTTATCAAAAGAAAAAAGTGGTTAGAAGACAGAAAAAAACACCTCCTGCAAATCAAATCCACCATTAAATGAAACTTTTCACATTGGAGAAGCAGCATCTTAATTAATTTAATAGAAGTGGCAATGAAATATGGTCTATATTAACAGCATCATTCTAACACAGTTAGGAATTCCTGAGACACAAGTTCACAGCATACATTTCTGATTCTCAGGAGGTTTTCTTTTATTCTCAACACAAATATAAAAAGTAACACCAGCAATCAAATCTAACACTAAAAGTGATAATAGGTAAAGACTGAAAACTCATGGGGAAGCAATAATCTTCTGTTATAAGGCACAGAACAAGCAATTCAAAATAATCATGTTTAGGTTATTTACAACTACTGATACATGACACAAGAAGAGCCACTATTAATGCTGACAGGATAGAAAAAAAGAGAAATAGAAGAACTTCCACACAGAAGTTGGAAGAAGAGAATCAATGCTGACATTAATGAAAGATTTTTTTCAAAAAATCAAGAAGTAATGATAGCAACATCTACGCAGAAGTTTATCTTTGGTTCTACTTCATAAAGAAAAAAGAGCTTTCTGTCAATAACACCACTTTTAAATGTAGAGATGTTTTATGCCTTTTACTCCATTAGTGGGAACAAATACTGATAAATAGCATGGAATAATACTTGGCACAGTCATTTTTAATGATCAACTCGTTCATCAATAGCTTTAAATCACCCTTTTCCTGGGGAGACAGGAGCAGTAAGTTTTGTTGGGCTCAGCAGTAACAGCAGACCTGGAGTCTGATGGTCACACAATCAGTTAAAAGACAACAGCAATGAATTTATGTTTCATAATAACTTTTTTTTTTCTTGTGACATGTCCATTATAGAAAAAATCATTAACAGCCTTATTTAGAGAGAATGAATCCCAGCCTTGAACAAACCCAATTTACCAATGACACTCTGCCAACAAATGGTGATTCACCAACTGAGCAGGCGAATTAACCATCATTTTCCCTACAAAATAACAGGAGACAAAAATATAACTTGGCAGTACTTCCCCCTTGTTAATGTGGACACTAATTAGTTATACAGAAAAGATTTGAATTAAATATGTCAAGGTCTCAGAACTGTTTGAGTTCCTCTTTGCTTAATTAATCCAAATATTTAAATTAGCTTCTTCGTGTAATTTGGTGTTTCAACCAGAATCCCAGAGATAGGAATATAAAATTATTATCTGCAGATTGTTTATGTAGCTCCCTTTTGAAACCTGCAACTAATATGAAGATATAATCCCTTTATACAAAACATCTTTAAGAAACATGGTCTCTGTTAATTAGCCAAACACTTATTCTATTCTCTGATTGCCAGACCTCACATAGGAGACAGCTTTTTAAGCTTCCTGATTCTGCCTTTCATTTTTAAGTTTAGAATATCCATACAAACTACATTTCAGCTAAAATTTCTTCCCTACTCTTCCCAGAAATTAAGGGGAAAAAAGTATTTTGGAAACTGCAGTGATTAGCAACTGTCCAAAATTTTATTTTAGGGAAAATAATGAGCACAGAAAGCAAACACTGCTGTGTGCATTGGCCCATGTTAGTTTACTATTTCCCCACATTTCTCTTTAAATTATGTTCCTTGCAGTATCCACAGAGTGCTCTGCACTTACTGTGATTATCACTTGAGTTCTCTGTCACAGGACAAACTACAGTTTTTCACTGTTATCCCCAAAATCCTTACACTTACACTCTCCAGGCTTTTCTAACATGTATTCATTTTCCCTAGGAATACATTCACCCCTTCTCACACACAACTTTAGCACTACAGTGAGCACTGAATACAACCCCAAAATTAGGGAGACTTCAGGCTCCCTTAACTCCAAAAAATGTTACAACACTGTTCAGCAGTAGAAGGAAAAATAATGCATGACAGTTTCTTTTATTGTTGTCTAAAAATGCAATTACGAGTTCTACCATTGAATCCAAAGGCACAGTGCAGGATCTTCCATGTATCCACAAATTATGGAAAACTTCTATCTAACTAAACAAGACAGGCTATTCTATCTTTTCATTTTAAAATGGACTGATATCATTAATTGTAAATTCCTCTTTCACCTTCTTTTCTGTTCTAACCTAATTTCAGAGGTCTTACAAATTAAAACAATCCTTTTTCTCTCATTGGAATTTTTAAGCTCTACTTGCAACCTGCACCTGGTAGCAAGAATCTCATGTGAACAGACTCACAATTTCTTCAAGATGAGATGAGCTCCAAAAAGTCCCATCTCACCCCATTTGCACTATCATAACTTAGAGGTAATCTGTAATTACATTGTCTTCCTGGCAAGTGCTGGAAGTAATATCAGTATTCTTTATAAGCAGATCAGTCTTCCAGAGAAAATCTTCTGGACACATGGCAAATTGTGAGCACCCATGGGAACAAAGGAGGAGCTGTGCTGGGCTGTTCCATCACTGTCAATACATTTGACACAAATTCAGAAATCTGGCCAGCATTTGGAAGCAGTAATTCCTACAAATCTTTTTAATGTCACAAACTGTATGACAGTTATATTAATTACAAATAATAACATCCTACAGAAAGGAAAGCCATACAGATTAAGTGCTCACAGGCATTTTATCCTTTACTTTTTTAAATGGGGCTTTAGGGTAAACATGTGGAAGGGATGCACTCTCAAAATTAAAGAACCAGAAGTGAGATGGTAGGTGTTTACTGGTACTAAAAAAATATATATATATGAAAGTTCTAATCATGCTTGACTAATTAACAGGTGCAAGGCAAGGCTGCTAAGAGGGGTCCATACTGCTGAACAGAACACAACTGCTATTACAAGAATTACAAAATATTCTACCACAGAAATAAAGCAGAAGTACAAAAGAGATTACCCTTGCTTCTTTTAAAAAACAGGGCATGAATGCAACACTCATACTAATATAGCATTTATTAGAATGAAAGAATCGAGTCTTAATAAAGTGATAAATAGATAATAAAGAGACTGCTGCAAAGCTCCAGATAATTCAGTTTTCAAATCACTGCCGTGGATCGTGTTGTGAAGTCAAAGAAATAAAATGAGAAAAAACCAAATAGCTCAAGGACCTCATGTAATAAACTTACTCCCTTAAATGGCAAATACTTGTTTTAATGGAGATAGAACTGCCAACACCACTAGGCAGGAAAAGGCTAGCAACTTTTCAGGACAGTATTTCTTGCAAATACAATAGCTAAAACTGATAATAAAATTGGAACTGACATGTCCATAACACCTGCAGCCTCATATATATAACATTACAAATAATTTTCCACAAATAGAAGCTTTTTTTTTTCTCTGAAATGATGTTGCATCAGATTTTTCATAATACTTACACAGAATAAAACAGATTCTTTCCATGAGGAAATTACCACCTGACAGGAAAAGTGGTTAAGACATTGCTAAGAAGCAATTTACTGATATAATTTTACTAACTTAGTTGAACAATTGCCAAGCCAGATCAGTCTTAAACTGCATTTAATCCAAGATGCTGCTTTGAGGAGTGTTTATAACCAAATGCTTCAGAGGCAAGTCAAAGAAACATCAGAGTAAGTATTCATATGGCAAACTTATAGAAAAAACATCTAAAAAGCATAATTTATGAAAGCGAAATTGAACTCCATTTTATGCATATCACTTCAAACTGGTTTTGTCATTTAGAATGTGCCTTACACTCTTTTCTATTCATGTAAAATATTGATAAATTCAGAAACCTCAGGAACATCAATAGGGTCATTAGCTTAAGGGCTATGTGCCCTTACACCAGTGCACCCATGGAATATTCTGATGGAATATTCTGACTCCAAGTGAGTTGCAAAGGCATCACTGAGCACTGAACCTGACACACTCACTTTAGACAGCATTTATTATGGCAAAACTGTCCCTGTGTGTCATGTTACATCTGGGAAACATACAGGTTTAAATGCAAATTGATAAACAGTTTGGAAAGACCTGATCAGGATTAGAAAAACGTGCTCTGTGCTAAAGAATAACAAATGTGTTACTTTAAAGCTGTAGGCCATGCAAGAATGGTCAGACTCTGTTAACAACTGGGTGAAACAAGTTATCCCTCCCCTCTAACTTCTTAACACATTATTTTTTAAAATAAAATTTAACCTGCTTACTTAGTAAAAAACAGTTCATGTGTATTTGTGAGGTTAAAATTTTTAAACAAAATAACCACCTATTGCTGTCTAATCTTAAGGGGTTAACCATGTAACCTCATAAACCACACCTGAAAGCAAGTATTTAATTTCTAACCTCTGCTGCCAGCTGCTGAAGAGAAGGAGATGCAATGGGGTGTAAAGTTGAGTTGCCTGTGACTGGATTATGGAGGCTGATGTAGGCCACAACATTTCTTTGAAGAATGCTCCTGAGATCCTACAACACAAGCACAAAAATGGTTACTACCATGCATCACTATAATTAAATTTTGTTCTTTTGGTTCCTTCTAGGGGAAAACTGCATCCTGTGTTTCCATCCTCTGTGATTCTCCAAGTATTGGTTAACTACTGCTTCTTAAAATATGTTCTTACAAACTTCAAAGGATATCTTAGTGCTGTTTCTCTATACAGCAGAATTTATAATTCCATTTCACACATCATCTAAAGAAAATGCAAACAGGTCTGGGAGGAATTAAAAATTACTACACTTGCAAGGCCAAAAATGAAAACATTACACACAGTGAAACAACAGGATGGCCTTTTAAACTCATGCCTGACAGAAGACAAACTTCAAAAGCAATCATTATCAACAGTTAAATAGACTCAAATATTTAGAGACCAAATTCAGATTTGAATTGCATAACTTTCCCAATGTTTTCATTTTATTATTTTTTAGACTATAAAAATAGCATGTACAAACTGTTTCAATTATTGTCTCTTTTTTAAAAGGATCCCCTTTGCCTTCTCAGTAATGAGTTCCTCTTTGCATGAAGTGGCTCTTTATATTGAACAGAAGGGGTGTAACGCAATTACATCTGATGCAAAGCTGACTTGAAGTGGAACTAAACAAATTTTGCTTCCAGTCTGGATCTTTTCAATTTGATTTTTTCACCCCCTCTTGTTTCTGAAGAATAATCATGTTGGAAGTATGAAATTTCAATGAGGGCTGGCTGCTTCTTACGCACGGTAAAAAGCAATTAACTCTTTATTTTATCTACTGTTTTAATTCATTGAACCATTAGAGTTGGAGAAGCAGCCATGAAATTCTCTGCCAGCTACTCCTTTAATTTATGACCTAAAGTCCACTTTAGCTATGTATGATTATCAATACTTTTGGAGGTATTTTCTTTCAGTCAGCTGATTCCTATTCTGTTGAAAGTAGGAGTCCAAGGAATTGTCTCTCTCAGATTGTATCCAGCTCCTCAGCACAAACCTGTGAGAAGTGAATCAGCACCAGCAATGCACACTGAAAGGTTTATTTAATGTAGACCATGGCATGGTTCTTCTCCTTCTCTCTTGATTCATTTCTCCCCACACTAAGCCTTATCAATTAAAAATTATTAAATATCAAACCCTCAAGAAGGTGAAAAAGCTCTCTAAGCTAATTCTGCGCCTATGTCGTTTTTTGAGGTTTTCCTCCCTCTGTCAAACCCTGGCAATGCCCTTTTACAATGCTGTGCTGAATTAGGGAGGGAAATCAGCTCCCAAGGGTGCTGTATGTGCAACCTCCACAGCCAGGGCAACATCCTGCCCCCTCATCATCCCCAGGAATGGCCCCAGTGGGTTTTTCCCTGGATTTGCTGTGTAGGGCATGAACGAACACAGCCAGAGCTCAGAGAGCAGCTAACGAGTCACAGCTTCCAGGTGGTAATTTCTCATTGCTCCCATGCTTTCAGCAGAAGGAATCCTGCCTGCAGTGAGTCCCCCAGAGCTGTTTTACCTCAGCCCACTCGTAGGAGCCGACGTTGCCCAGGGCTGTTCCTCCCCACGAGCAGAAGACCAGGGTCCTGTCAGGCCTCCAGCCCCTCTTCACCTTTGCCAGCAGGGCTTGGAGCAGAGCTGTGATCACAGCAGTGCTGCTGGCCCATCCCTGCCCACCAAAACCCTCCAAGCTGCTGTGGTGGCTGCCAAGGATGACGTATCTGTCTGAAATCAAGAAGAAAATACAACAACACAGATGAGAAAACGATTTTTTCTGGATACTCAAATTAAAAGAGTTCCAAATAACCCTAAAAATGAACTGTATTAGTAGTGTGTAATGTCATAAACTGTCAATAAAAATACATATGATCACATGCAAGACAATCATACAACAATTACACATAAAATGGTGAGTACTACTTAAAATTGAACTAATAAATAAATATATGTAAAATGTTTCCTACATGAATCCCCATGCCCTTGCCTTATTGCTCTCCTTCTAGATCTGATACAGACCATTTTTACAGCCAGGACTTGGTCATATAGAAAATCTAATATTTCCATGCTCACAGTAGAGTGCTATGAAAAAACACGAAGTAATAAGCAGGAAGCAATCTTCAATACACATAACCAAAAAAAAAAAAAAAAAAAGAAAAAAAATAAAAGAGGAAAAGAAAGGTGTGGCAGTACAAGGGGAAACATAAAGAAAATATACACGAAGTATTAGTACTCCCTCACCTGGAAGTCTGTGTTCAGTGCTCACCACCCTATCTCAAAAAAGACATGGCAGAAACAGCAGAGGAGCAGCTGGCAATCAGATTAGAGATCAGGACTTAGCCTTCCGTGGAAGGAGACATTAAAATACCTGGACTGCAGGTTTAGAGAGGAGACACGACAGAGGGATAGAGACAATGAATGATACAGAAGTGGTAAGTCAGACCTAGCAGCTGTGCTAATGATGGAAGAAAGCATTTTATAGAATGAAAAGCAAGAAGTTTCAACCTGAAATAAAGAACGTGCTGATGTTTGGTTACCCAGAAAAAAACACCCAAAAAACAAACCCACACTTCTTTCCTGAGAAATAAATCTTCACCTCTCAACGCATTATAATACCACTCACAAGGGAAAAAAACCCCATATTTTACTCAGGAACCAATGATGTGTTTTGAAATAACATGACTGACTGGTGTGACTGAGGCCTGTCAAGAGGTCAAAGCTGAGTTATTCTGAATGAGCTATTAAACTTTTGGACCTTCTGTGTGAGATCAATTCACAACTCCTTTGAAGGATTGTTTACTGGGTTTGTTCTGATATTCTGTAAAGTCCTCTTCTGGCCTAGATCTGGACTTATAAAGGTGTTCTTTCCCTATTTCAGGATACTGACAGAAAACAGAAGAACAGTTATCAACAGTGAAGAACAATGATGCCAGACCCACAACAATCCCTGAGTGTCATTTGGGTTCCAAAAATGCAAAAGTTTTCTTTTTCTTCCTTTAACCAAGTGAACTCATTCACATACTGTCAATTATAACAGTGCAGCAACAGACATTTGCACACATTTTGTATTTGCTTATAAAATTAAAATATCTGCTCAGTGTGTTTTGCAGTGACTGCTGCCTGGAAACAATATTAATGGAACACTTTGATTATAAAATAATTCTCTATCAAACTGGAGTTTTACCAGTATTGTTCAACAAAATATTTGAACATTTTGTTGAAGAAGGAATCAAAAATGCTTTATTAATAGAGGATCTGTTATGTACCTATAATACAACATTTTCAATCAACTGCTTGGGGGGGGTGTAGATATGGAAACGAGAATTTCTTTCTAAAAACAGATATGCAAAGTGTCAGTCTAGGCTTACATAATAATTTAATGTAACAAAATGAAATCTAACTCACATAATTTTGCAACTTGTGCGCTGCACCATGAAATGCTTAATTATAGGTTGCACTGACAATGAAAAAGCATAGGATCTTCAACTCATTTAATGATAGGAATTAGGAATGAAAATGAATGGCCTTACAGGCCTCTAGGTCATTAAAGGAAGTGCCACTGGCACTGGGGGATCAGACAGGATCAATGCTTGCCCTGTATAATAATTCCTGTTTAGCCTGTGGACAGACTGTGAGAGAGGAGAAAGGCCTTGTTAAAATAATGCAGGATATTTTGAAGGAGAAGGAGCCACAAGCATCAACTTCCTGCTGGAGATGGCAGCTGAGTGAGCAGGGGCAAAACAGAACAGCTGGTGCCTCCTCTGAAATTCTTCATCTTTGCACATCTTTCCCTCAAATACAGGCAATACCCTAAAGCAAATGACTGCAGGAAAAGCATAGGGGAAAGGATGGTCAGGCTTGCAGAGGCAGCAGCTGTCCTTTCTCAGAATCACAAGGCAAAAAAAAAAAATAAGAGAAAGTACTAGAGAAACAGAAAAAAATATCCATCAGATACCCTTGAAGGTGATAGGACAGGATAGTTTTCAGGGTAGTGGTGGGCTGGAAAACAGGGATTTATCATTAAAAAGAGACTCTTTATCCTGTCTTTTCTTGTTATACATCCCATCTTCAAGCAAGTCTAATACAGCTATAAAATCAGTGTTACATTTTTTGGGTTTTAAAGTGCTACCAACTATCACATTTCATCTACTCCTAAATATTTTAACATCTTAGTTACATTTCAGATGCTCGTTTTTACTCTTCAGATCAAATGCCAGCTAAGGTCACCCTCACAGAGATGGGCTTGTCTGTATGTGTGGGTTAGGTGGTCTTTAAGCAAAAAGAAATAAATTCCACCCTTGGTGATGCTCTGCAGTCTTTCATTAAGCACTAAAGATAAATTTTGCCTTCTTTCTGCACTTCTGTGAGCATAAAGGTGAATATATCAAGTGTATGAAATGAGCAAAACTCCATCAAAATGACAGAGAATCAATGCCATGAAAATATCAAGATTCAAAGCAGTTCAGGAGGAATGGCTGGAGTATCAACCAGGAAGAGCAGAGAAAGAAAGAAAGGTTTTACACTGATTCTGTATATAATAATACAGAGCATTAGACATTTAACTTGTGCCTATACTAGAAGACAGTTGTTATGGCCCTTGTTGAGCCAGACATCCATGGGACAAACTGTTGTCATCTGTTGTCATCTGACTTCACTTATTTATTTATCCTTACATTCCTAAAGTTCAGCATATAGTGGCAGACCTCCAAAAAGTAGTTTATGATTAAAAATGCAATATTAAGTTGAAAGGTTCAGGTATAAAGAAGATGGAAGACTTGTTAAACAGAAACTAAAGCACACTTATATTTTTCTTGCCCCTATTTCACAATTCAGAAGACAGAATGTCTAGCCATGGCAGTTTCTGCCTTTCCAACTCCATGACAACTATTTACAAAATATTAATAATAGCAGACTGGGAACTTCAAATTCATGAAGGAAATTAAATCCTTCATAGAAATTAAATTCACAGTGCTAATTGTTTCCTCTGTTGCTTTAAACAAACAAAAACTCTGGTGAGAAGTGCAGCATTCTGCACACACAAAACTGAGTCGTTATTTCACCAAGAGGAATAAAAATCTTCTCTACCTCCTTCATTCCACTACTTAAAATATGAAATGACTGGCCCATCTCCTAAGGGACTGTAAATAAATTCCCATTCTTTCTTCATAACCTAATAAAAGAGTATTGAGGCAAGGGTGATGATGTTTTGATGATCATCTGCACACTAGGAATTGTTTGCACTATTTAACTAACCAGAAACAGCATTCATTCATGCTGCAGAAATCCTTCACCTTTTACCTAATTCACTTACTAACAAAATAATCTCAAAATGATCTTATGATATCCTGATTATAACATTATCTATGTACAACATCAAAGGACAGAGGGGGTTTGTGCTTTATGTCCCAGTTGCACTTAGAATCTTATTGTTCAATTATCAGACATAGAGAACAGTAATTATTATTCATAGAATTGTATGAAACTAGCTTAAGGCATGATTGAAACACAAAATAAGGCTGCAGCAAGTGTTAGAACCACATTAAAATGAAAACCATAACACAGTTACTTGGTACAAACTACTGATATTCTCTGTGGTCCATGTGCAACACCTGCTGCTTGTGTAAAAAAATGCTTTTTGTAACTACAATATCCCCTTCAGCTCATTCTCTGTTTAACCCTCATATTCAGTCTTGTCATAAATCATGAGGTGACTACAATGAAGTCTTTTTCCTTCCTCTGTATTAGTGAATTATCTGGCAAAATAGGATCCTGATCCCAACTTTGACTCCCACCCATCATGAAACAAATAATCAATACAAATGACAAAGGGATACTTACCAGGAAACACAGCTCCTTTTAAATAGCCAATGACATTAGAAATTGTCTTGTAATTTGTGACAGACTGAATGTTCAGACTGATTGCTATTTTGCCTGCTAAAAGATTTAGAAAAAAAGAGAAAATGTTAAACTTATTTACCCAGCCAAGAAATGTACAGGCCGAAAATATAAATTCAGCACACATTAAAAAAAAAATTAAAAAACGAAAAGGTTTAAAAAAAACCTGAAGAGGAACCACAGATTAAAACATGAAATATGACATTTTCTTAGTCCCATTTTAGCAGCATGACTCAAAGCCAGAATCTCAAAAGAGATCTCCACTCCTTGAGTTAAAAGATCATTGAATTCGCTCAATAAATGCTGCCAGAATACAACAGAAAAAAGAATTTAAAAGAGTAGGATTTGCATAATTCTGTGATAATGAAATTGGCCTTAATCTTTATAGGTTTTTCTCACCTATTCCTTCACCCAGGTCAGTCTATCAATAACATTCACAAAATTATACCTGGTTTATATTACATTTTCTTCTGGAGAAAAGTCCCTGTGTTAAATCAGATGGGAACAGTCAGAGCTCCCCACAGCTTTGCCAGCACAGCCTTTGGTGATGCTCTTGTGAACATTTGCCAACAGAAGCCAGGGGTTTGGCTCAGTTGGTATCAGGTGAGGAAATGGTGTAAATACAAAGGCAGAACAATTTCAAAAGCTGCTAAATTTTACTGAACTTGCCAGCAGTGCCACACCAGTTGAGACTGTAGCACAGAATAAAGCCAGAGCAGAGTAAATACCCGAGTTTAAATAGATTAAAAGAAGGTGGGACACAGTAACCACGTGAATTCCTGAAGTTTGTGACAGTGGAAACCAACCAACCAACCAACCAACCAACCAACCAACCACGGGGAGATGCTGACACCTTCCAAATGTTTCATTTGCACGATAACAGACTGGTAACACCCAGCTCATCTGAAAGGTCATAACTTCTACTGGAGAGAAACAAAAATGTCCTGAACTGTTCAGAAGCAGCAGTTGTGTGACCAGCACCAGGGCCCGACCCCAGAGCTGTAGGAGACTCTCCTCTATCCATGAATGCTCCACTCCTGTGGCAGAGCTGGGCTTAAAGGCATCTCTGGGACAGAATTCCTTCCAGGCCCATATCTCAACTGCCACAGACCAAATAAAATATTCCATGGATCATTTTGCTCTCTATATCTCAGGCTATTATCCTCCCACAGATCTGTTTCTAGAAGTTTCTTCCCAGGCTTTTTTCTTCCCTGAGATGCACGGAATATGTGAGTGGGGAGTTTACTCCAACATGAGAAATAAAAACAACACGTTGTTCCTGTTCTTCAGGGTTCATTTGCTGGACCATATGGCAAATTTACTTTAAAATTCTCTTCAAATAAAATACAATATATTTTAATTCACTAGTCTTCACTGGTATTTGAAAAAAGCAAGCCAACTGCTAGGATCTTTGTTCAAAACAAAGGTACTAGCAATATTTATTCTATTTTTAATTCAGACAAAACCTCTTCTGTTACCAATAGATGTGTCTTCTTTATGACAATTCTGTTTTTTCTTTAACAAACCAGTAAGGAAAATGCAAGCCAAGCAGTTAATTAAAAATAAACCCCAGCATATGACTTTGCAACAATCAATCATAGCAAGTTAATATTTTGATTTGTCATGTCACTAACTTTGCTCTTCTGATGAAAGTTACTGTAAGGTTTATTAGTGCCATGTAAATTAATTGTGCTTTTTCTATAAATCCACAGATACTATTTTGGAATTTAAAAAAAATATTTCATTTAAAAAAACCCAAAAAACAAACAAAAAAAATTCCAAAGGATTCCCAAAGGGTTTTTTAAAACAAGTAAGCACAGCTCAAGCCAACTATGTTGATTAAGCAGCTTAAATTTAATCTAAACTATGCAAGTTACTTCTTGCTGCTGTTTCTCACCTACAACCATTACAGAGCCAATTTACTCTTCTTCAAAAAAGAGATTTTAAAGTCAAAACTGACTTCCTTTCCTTTTCCAACAACGCTTAAGATGTTTGTTCCTTTAGGCCCCTTCTCAGACAAAAAGAAGATAAATCCTTTTGAAGACAACTGACTTCACTCTTTTTCCTTAATCAACATCAGCTATCCAGTCTCCAATTGACAGTAAAGACACAGAAAATTAACTTCTGGCAATACACATATTCTAAAATCAGATACTGGAGTTAATAGTCGTGAAACACAGTAGTCAGCTTAAAGTGACTTGGGTTTAAAGGCTTAGAACACCAGATGAAAAGGCTGAAACTACTCTTTGGAGTATACAGCAGAAGTGAAATTTAATCCCTTTTAAACAGTTCTGACAACAAACCTTTCTAACACCGTATTTTAAAGATCTTGACAACTTTCCCATTTTTTTTTTTTTCTTTTTTTTGCTGTATTCCCTGGGAAGCTATGAGGAGACTTTAACATTATTCAGGATACAATGTCTTTATGTGAGCTAAAAGCTAGTTCTGGAATATTTACATATTATAAACATATTTACTTTTTTTTTTCTTTAATTTATTTCCTGACGTTGAATTTTTAAATTGTCTCATACCAAATGTCTACCTTCTCCTCTCACATTTACATAGTTATTTTTAGAAATCCATGGCTATTTTTCCACTCATTTGACTGACAATTTTAGTACTTCAGATAAGGAAAAACCTTCTATTTGCAGTAGGTATGTTAAAAGAACATGAATTCTGCTTGTTTCTTTTTTTTTTGCTTTTAACTCATCCCAAGCTCATGCACAGAGGAGTATAAGCTTGAGCCTGATTTTCAAACATGTTGGTTAAATTCTTGAATTGTGATCATGCTGAACACCTATCATCTGACAGTTTTCTGAGCATCTGAGTAATGGATTTTAAAAAGCATCTTTAGGGACTCATGTTTAAAAACTGAACTAATTTGACATGATTTTGGCTAATCGTTGAGAAAAATTTCACTACATGCATATTTAAATTGAACTCCAGTATAGAAAAATCAAGGATTAACTGAATTCAATGATCTCAACAGAAAAGCTCCTGGAACATAAAACCAGAAGTTATTTCAGTAGACTCCAGAAATAAAGTACAATAAATTACTTCAAGTAATGCAGTACTGCAGTTTTTGAGAGAGTTCCTGTTGGAATAAACACGTACCTGTCTGAAATCACAACTGGACTAGAGATTTCAAACATCATCAAACATCCATGTTCATGTGATTGAGGGGACACCAATTGAGCTGAAGTAATCAGGATATAACTACTCGACAGACCATCATGTCAATTTGAGTGCAAAACCTTATCTAGTACGTATTTATGTCAGTTTTTGAGTAAGTTCAACACAGAACATTAAGTGAAGAAATACAATCATCTCATGCATTTATGTAACAGCAGGACTTATATACAAAAAACAATACATGCAACATGATGTATTAGAAAAGTGAATAAATATAAAATAGTTTGCACTTAATAATGTATATAATCTCAGAAATATATTGTGTGATACTACCAAATTCATATGCAAAAATCAATACTGAATCAATGCAATGTTGAAGCATAAAGTTATGTGTACAGGAATATGTCAGGACAGATGTCCCTGTAACAAAAAGCCTTCACTTTTTTTTGTGTATAAAGAATACACCATCTAAATCTGATATCCTTAATATTTTTCCCTAATAGATTTTTATTTGATTAATCAGCTATGTTGCCTACTGACAACATATTCTCCTTTTTGAACAAATACTCATAGATCTTGAGTCTCCAAGCCTAATCTTAGTGTGAAGAGCTTAATGAATAAACTCCTTAGTATTTGATCATCTTTTCTGACCTACAATGAGGAATCCAGAAATAAAACACTTCAGATGAAGAGCTTTTGAAAATAAGCAATGCCTAGAATGAAGTCCTTTAACAAAGCTCTAAACTAGGATGGCCTAATGTGATAGAGAATAAATGTGTCACAGTCAACATCAAAGAGAGCTGAAAATGCTTCAGACAGTACAGCTGAATTTTGTAACCTCACACTACTTTCACTCTTTACCTACTTTATAGCAATCAAAAGCAAAGCATCACACAGGAAAATATTGGCGCAGAACAGAATGCTGAAAATATATCTTGATCATTTACAATTCTAGTAGAATAACTCTTGAGGATTCAGGTGGGAGAAGAGAGAAGATACATAAAAAATGCTTCACAATGTTAATGTTTAATTCTTCTCGTGAATTTCGGTTTTAAAAAGGAACAGAACTTAAAGTGATCATGAAAAGAAAACCTGAGAGTATTGGCATAAATGTCTGTAAGTTTTCATTTACAGGATGTCTGGATTAGATCAGAATTCCCTATTTAACTTGTTCTTCTTTCAAATGTCGGTAAGAGACATCTGCAGAACTTTGTTATATTCCTGCTGTCATGTACAATGACTCCAGGTTTGGAAGATGCAGTAACATGCACTGCCACACAATCTGCTGGCATCTTTCTCTATTTCTTTCCTTGGATTCATGTTTAGCATAGTCCAAATACCCAGAAATGATGGTATTGTTTGCATATTGATATCATAGTGTGAGATGGCCCAGCCAGAGTTTATTAAATATGATAGTCTTTATTTCCTCTGACAGGTAGCAAACTACGAAGGAGAAACACATATACTATTATCACAAGGCTGTAGTTTAACAGGAGATTTATATCCTTTATCACTCCATGCCCTTCCTCTGACTGAAAAGAAGACAGGCTTGATTTGCACTAGTGTAGCACTTGGCAAAGAACTTTATTTATCTTGGATGAGGATCGTATAATACGGAAAGTAACGGACTCTTCCAATTATTCCTTTTGTATAATTAATGATTCAAATTTCACATGATCAGAGTTGACTATAAACTCAGTATAATGAACGTCTGACATGTGGAACTACATAAAATAGATGTTCAAAGTCTCATAAAAATTCATTATGTTGTGCTACAAACCTTTCCAGTTGCAGTCACTTCTGGTTATCTGTTCCACTCACCCGTTCTGTCAGAGGAGGTAGATTTGTTTGCAGCCTACAATGGAGCTCTGCACTGCAGACACTGTGATGATTCACTATTGATCAGTGACTGTATTTTGTAGACTAAAAAAAGGTTACAAAAGATCAAAAGATTCTACCGAGAAAAGCATTTTGATCTGAGTAATTTTACTGCCAGCAGCAGAATGCTGGGAGCCTTTGTAAACCTGGCTCTATTATTCACACAGTGCTTGATATCATTCACGTTACTTAAACTATTCATGCTTTGGCTTTATAATTTTAGAAGGTAAAGTATAAAAAAAATTACACCTATTGCAGAGGAAAAGGCATTAGGAGGTGGTAAGAAATGGGATGTTTAAGTGAGATCACTTGCATTACACTTCCTACCAATGGAGCTGTATTGCTCACCCAGGCTGGGCCACACCAACTGACCAGCTAGTCCTCATCTCAGAGAGTGACCAGCAACATAAATGTGGAAAAGAATGGAAGAATAGGATGATCCACAGACACCTGGAGACTGATCACTACTGAAATCCTGGATTTTTCTCATCTTCTCTCTTCTCAGACATGAGACAGTTGAGTATGAAAACTGATACTAAAAACCAAAGGGAAAAATTACACACATAACACTAATGTGTTTAAATACCAGGCTTCCAGGATTGCCATTCAAACCAAAGTATATGGTCATTAGTGTCAAAAACATTCTGTAAATTAAATCCCACTAGACAGATTTACATTAAATACTCAAGAGCTTAACTGAAAAAGGGTAATTTGTACATTACTGCAATCTCCCAAATAGGAGGAAACTTAACAACAAAGGCAGTTCACTGTACACAGCAGGACTTTCTTCATTTATGTTTATAGGAGTGCTTTAGTTTTACAACAACCTTCACAATGTTCTAGCAAATAACCTAGTAAGATTTTGTAAAAAAAAGGAAGCTTCAAAAGTTTACAGTTTCTCTACAGTTTACTCTGAAATTCCTTCTAATTGCTTGTCTTTAGGAAAAAGTTCATGGGAGCACAGAATTTCAGATTAATGAGGATTAACAAAAATGTGCCATACAAAAAAAAAAAAAAAGTAAATCTAATTACTGACTTCATCTAACACAAAACTAACAGCTGACTTCAATTCCTACTATTTGCTTTGGAGGTCCTGAACACTCAATCTATGTGGGATGTTTGCTCCATCCTCCCACTCCCTCTGTCACATTTTGTCTCTTGAAAACTTGCAAGGCTAAGGGAAAAAAGCAGCAATGTGAGAAAACTATATATAAATGTTTAATCATTACTGATGAATCTGCTGTTCAGCTTTTTGAAACATACTGATGAGAGAATGATGATCATTTTATCCTAACAAATTTTAAGCCAACCAATCATCTGAATTGCTCATTCACCTCTTTTGACAGATAAGTGATGAGTCCTACGTCAGACGTGAAATCTCTCTCTTAAGCTTCTTCAAATCAACAGGAAAACTGCAAATTCAACCTTCACTCTTCTCAAATGCATTGCTGCCCTCAGCATTATCTCCTTAGCTATTACTATTATTAAATAGTTACATACAGTTTCTTATCCTAAGACCAGTCGTTTATCTCTTCCATTAAGGCTGCTACTGAACAACAGCACATTCTGTGCTCCAGAACATCAACAGCTTCACCATTACTTCAAAGAAAAATGTGTCATAATACATTACAAATTATTCAAGGCTTCTTCTTACAGCCCCTATTTTCTCAATAAACTAAGACTTTTTAAAAAATCCCCCAAGGATTACTGTGGTTCAGAAGCTTTACATGAAATCAGACACAAGGTGTTGTGTTCACCCAGGGTAAACCACACACGGACTGGCCCTTACTAGACTGCTGGCTTGGAATATTCTTTCTTTCCAGAAACTCTCCTCTCACAGAATTCCTGTCTTCTAAGGGAAATAAAACAGACATGCAACACCTGTCACAGAAAAAGTAGAATAAGCTGCCCTTTAGGTGATTCTGTCCTGCAGCCTCCAGACAAAGCTTTTTGAAAAACAGTCATTGTGCAGCCTTTTATCTTTCTAAAATGAGTGTCATTTTCCAGCTCAGATTCATGCTTTGCTCCAGGCTCTTCAGCTGTTGAAAATTCCTTCGATACTAACAAGCTCCATGCATCCTACCTGGAATGGTAAAGCACTTGTTCCTTCCAAAATTACCTTTTCCCCTTTTCTACTGGGTGTGGGGACAGCCAGTTGATTTTTAAAATACCAAGTCAGCCATGCATGGACAACAATAGTCCTGACTAACCACAGCAGCTTAAGCCATGAAACATGAGGTCCTTTGCCTTTCTTTTTAGTGTGTATAACTACAAATGCTAACACAAGTCATAAAATTAATCAACCTTTTTTATCACTTGTTGTATTGCACTCCTATTCCACAATAACTTTCCAAAAGCAATAAACAAGGGATACAGCACAGGACAGTACATTGGTTGCCCTTAAAATTTGTTTTTACTGTTATCATCACTGTGTGTAGCACAGGATACAGTGGCTAAAGTAATTTGCCTCCTCCTCTCCAAGACCACATTTCAAATCAATTCATTTAAACAGGCATTATGATACAATACACAATTTTTTGGGGGTGAAAGATGGACAGGTACAAAACAAAACTGAAGACAGAACTACTGTTTAAACACACACCTCATCTAGAATATTCTCTGGATATTCCTTCAGTGAGCACTGTGCAGCATCTTTCTTGGAAGATTGTAGTCTTACTTTTTTTTCCTCCTACATCAGCAGTAAGTTTTTGTAAGCAATAATCTCTGTGACTTTGCTAATGGCATTATTTCTAGGGAGATATTATGAATGCATTCATCTGGATCTACTCAAGGTATTTTGTTCTTATCATGATGCCAATTTTCCTGGTGAAACTTGGAGGAAAAGCTGCCTGAAGGTTCAGATAACAATACATTGATTATTCTATGGAACATACAAATTAAGGAACACAGAGATAAGTTTAGAATTTAAGTGTTATTATTCCAGAAAAGAGAAAAAAATCCCACAGAGTAATACAGTTACTGATGCCTTAATGCTAAAATCACATTATTAGGAGTACAACAAGGGCTAACTAATCATACTGCAACACTAAGAAACCCTCCCTAGTGATGGCATCTACACAGAGGAGGTTTTAGTCAATATTGAGAATTAGTGCTCCAATGCCTTTTTTTTTTTTTAAACCAAAACTTCCCTCTGCTCATAGCCTCTACTAGAAAGCATCTAAGCAAAACATACCCCAAAACAGCTAAACCTCCCAGCTGTAGAGTTATAGAAAGTGGATTTGGAGTCCTTGAGGAACATCCCATGGGTGATGTGTATTTGAAAACCACTACCTGTAGCTGGCAGCTGGAGGGGTGTGCATCTGTCCTTTTGGGCAGTGTCCTCAGACAGGGAGAGAAGTTTTCTGGCAAGCACTGCAGAAATTGGCTGGACCAACAGCGTTGTGAGGTTTGGTCGATTTTGCCTGTAGCTTCCATCTTCAATAACAGAAAGAGAAGAGCAGTTTAGTAAATGAAAATTAGATTTCTCTCCTTCATAAACCAAACACAAAAATGCAAATATCTACAATACAGCTTAAAACAACTGATTTAGATAAGCAGCTGTTATTTTGTGCTTACCATAGTGAAAAAAAATTTTCTTCAAGAACATGTACTACAAAATTATACATACATATTGCAGTATTTGGGCAATAGTTCCACAAGAAAGAAGCTGCTAAAGAGTCCAAGGAGATATTTGATTATGAATTAAACACAACAAATTAAATTGGTGTGTAGCTAAAGCAATCATTGAGAAATAGAATTACTGATCAGCAATAACTTTCAAATCCAAGTAAAAACTGAACAGCTGAAGGAGGTCTGGAGAATAGGAGGGTATTAAACAGACACACACCAAGTGGAGAAAGGTATGGATCAGCAAGCATCAGATTACTTTATTTACAGCTTAAACATCTTAAGCAGACATAGCAGAAACCTCTCAATATCAGCAGTTTCATGCAAACACTAAAATCTCCCTTTAACTGAAAAAATGTGAGTTTCATACACATGCCTGTCTAACATTTGATCATGGAAAGGTTTGTGGTAAGATATTTTGGGACACCAGCTGACAAAACTGGGGGGAAAAAAAACCAAAAACCTAACTTTGGACATAGAAATGTTTTGAAACACTTCAGGAGAAAACACCTGTTTTTCTCAGCTATTTCAGCTGGTCCAATATGGGGAGCATCTTTTCCCATGGCAAACAAGAACACTTCTGGCAGATGAAAAGCCCACCATGGAAAAGGAGGGGAGGTTGATAGCCTGGGGCAGGACACAGATCTGAGACAATCTGCAACTCCCTCCAAGCCTTCCAGTGTACCTGCCCCTGCTGAATCATGTCCAAACCTTCAAGCAGAGATTGAGAACACAAGGGCTCTCCCCAAGACCTCTGTGAAACAAACACTGTATTTCTTGTCAACTCCGAGTTCTTTACTACCCAAGAGCATCTTTTAAATTCCATGCAGGCAAAAAGGGGAGAAGCTATCAGCAATCAGCACATGTTTCAAATAAATTTCTATAAAACTACTATCAAGACTGCTGTTAGTGAACCACAGTATAAAAAAAAATCAAACAACAAACTAAACAGACTCCAAATTTATTTATTCTTTTTTGCACTAAAAACTCCAGGAACTTTTTACAGTATACCCTTAATCATAACGTAAAAAGCAACCGAAGTTGTAACATTTAATTATAGAAAAATGAAAGGTGTTGTTCAGCTTTAATACACAGTGGCAAGGTGATCAGTGGTCAGATTGAAAGAATCAGACAAATTTTTAAGTGGAAAGGTAAAGCTGGTTCAAAATACAATTTAAAAAAAAGGTTTGTCTCATCAAAGTTCATCTGTGTTCAAAGTGTCTATAAGTTGTCACTTCGGTAAACTGATGGCAAAATCATTTCGTTGAGCTTTGAGAATCTGTTTCTGCAATCAAGAAGAATCCTAAAAAGTCCATCAGAGATGTGCAATTGAGCCATTATTTTCTGTGCAGTGTTTGCCAATCTGCAGACTGTATTACAGGAGCAATGAAGCTCAAAACGTTTCAGATGAGACAAATCTCTCTCCAGTTACCCACAACTTGAGCTTCACACCTGAAAAACCTGGGAAAGACACACTTTCAAGAACAACTTAGAGGAAAAACCCCTCCATATTTAAAAATGAATCATTTCACAATAAAAGATGGAGACTGAAGTATGGGAGAAAAAGAAAAAAATCTACAGAAAGGCAGATTTAAATTATATGGGCAGATTTATCCAGAAGAAAAACTTTCTAGTAGAAGGAATTCATAAAGACTTCCCTAGGCAGGTGATAAAATCTGCCTAAAAAAAAAAAAGATTTCTTAAAATGAAATCTTTTCAGAGAAAAGTATAGGTAAATATCTGCCAGGAATGATGCAGATATGGCCGATGCCCTCCCCGAGGGAAGGTGCTACATTGGATAACCTCTTGACATCTTTTCTAGGCCTGATTTTTATAAAATTCTGTAACAACTGAACTTCAACAACTATTAACAAAGACAAAAAAAACCCCCAAAAACCAACCAAACCCAAAAAACCAACCAACCGAAAAGAAAACCCATAAAAACCAAACTCAACCCAACCCAACCCAACCCAACCCAACCCAACCCAACAAACCACTACTGGAATTAATTTTAAAAATGCTTTAAAATAAAAATAATAAGTTAGAGTTCCTTTCCCTCTGCCAGGCATTTATTAGTTGCCACTTGCTAAGGAGGCTGAGGAAAGCAATGTGCATCCTGATCAGATTTCAGAAGTGAACTGTTGCAAAGCTGGCAACAGAAGAAACACGCAGGTTTCAGAGTAGTAGTTGAATTTCTAGGCAGGACCAGCTAAAAAGGGCCCGCCCTTCTTTATTTTCTTATTTATGTATGTTTTTAAAGACAATCAAGGATTGGTGAGAGGGGTTAACACCTCTGTAAGTTTACAGGACAAAGACATGGTCAATCATCTTTCTCTACTCCAGGGGAAAGGAATGAAAAACAATTTACAAGTGTAAAACAATCCCGGCCAGTTAGGAAAAACAATGACCATGTCTACAGAATAAGTATGGGAAACTTGTACTACAAAGTTGCTAATATGGAACCCTGCAAAGCAGGGCAACAGTGAACCACTCAAGACCAATCTCTGCAGTGCACATTTAAAAACCTGGAGATTCCCAGGGCTGCTAGTTAATCCTGATCATTCAGTTTTGAAATACTCATGGGCCTGGTGCTGCAGTGACAATGAAACAGTGCAGTGCAACTACAGAAAGAAAGAACTTGGGGATTCTTGCTGGCACTTTCTCTGCTGGATGCCAAACCCTTCAGAGCACAGAACGAGTTCAGGATCTGTGGGAACAACAAATGCTTCGAGGATAATTCAAATTTGACATTTTGCTTGTAATGAAATTTAGTTTTATAGCATGAAACTCTTCCAAGAAGCAGAATTCCTTCTCTGCAAGTCTAACAATGTAACCGTGCCAGGCCTAGAACCACTAATAATTTCAGAATGTCTCTAGAGAGCACACTGTAAAGCAAGGAGAAAAGCACAGTAATCAATTATTAAGTTAATTTTAGGAGCACAAAATGAGGCAATCTTTAGAAAGTTTCTGCACAGAAAGCAAAGCCTGCATTTCTGCTTCTACAGTGACAGTGTTTTATGTTTTGTTTTTCAAACACAAAACTTGAGTTCCAGTTTCCACACTGCTCAGACTGGGACACACTTCTAACACAGCATGTCACTTTGCTCCAACACTGAACTTACTGGTCTAGGCAACATGCTCTGAAATTTCTGAATTTAACAGTGATACTTGTGCACCATACTCCACTTGATTCTGGGTTAAAGTATAATTTTATCATCATTTCAGTGATTTCTTTTGAAGACTGAGAAAACAGAGAGTTAAGTCACAATGTCATACCTCTCTAGCCCAAAAATACTGCTTCACCCACAGCTTCCTCAGTATTATGCAAAAAGTCTTTTATTTGCATTTCTCTAAGAAGCTTTGTGTTACATGAATCAACTTTCTGTTCATTTTTGTTTAAATTCCAGATTCAAAGTAAGTTTGGACAGAACACTGTATTTCATCATTACCTGTTTATTCAAGGCACCTTTTGCAAGGATCAGATGAAACAAAAAGTTAACAACTAAAACTGTCTAAAAAGTTAACTGACAGAATTCATCAAAACAATTCCTTCTATGACCTGAAACACTGTTTTAATGATGTTCCCCCTGAAATACAGACAAAAAAAGTAGTTTGACTGAACACCAAGCCCTAATTGTACGTACCCACGTCTTTGACTTTCTGCTGCATTAATAATACAGCAGTATTAGTTTTGAAATATCTGAAGTGAATGGCTCATTAATTTTTCACCTTAAGCTTAATAGAAATTTGACAAACAGTTTTAGGCTGAGAATAGACACTCCAAGCAGGACTTTCACAGCACGTGATGGGAATAAATTAGAGCATAAAAGACAGAATAATGTGTGTTTGGTCAAGTAAGATGGCTCTGTCAATTGCCTGAAGTGAACAGTCAGTGCAATGCATTCCTGGGAAAGAGGCATTTTTCCATTTATTCATCCCCAGTGCATATTCTGCACTGTCCTTTGCCAGCATTTGATCTGGTATTAAGCATGACAAACCCAGAGATGTACAAACTGACGTGTCACAGACATTTATGTTACTTCTCCTTCAAGCTTGAACCCGGCTTCCCCCACCTTTGCTGGTAACGTTCAACAGCTGTTGGCTCCCACTGATTGTCCTGCAGCCATTCACAATGATTTGCTTATATTCCTCTGAAAAATCAGTTTATCTGTGGTTTTTCTGGCTTTTATTTAACCACACTGAAAGGAGCTGTGCAGCACCTACACCAGGGAGGCTCTGCCAGCTTGTTGGTGGCTCTGGGCACTGAACTCACACCACAACTGGTGATCACCACAATTTTGCTTTGCTGCAGCTACTTGACTCAATCTCCAGCTACAACAGCTTACAATACTGTCCCCATGTTCATTTTTAAGACAAACTACCCTAACTCAAAAAATCAGCCTACAATTAAACCTTCACATCCCACTTCACTTCTGCTGTAAAATGCACCCAACCTGCTACACCTCACAAAGTCACTGACATATTTTTGCCTTCCTAAATTTTCTCTTGGAACAAAGAAACTCATTCTGTTATTACTTGCTGGAAGTGGATACAGTCAGAATATTGACCGAGAAAAACTGATACTGTTCTGTAAGCAGTTAGGAATAAGAAATTCTAGGAAAGAGCTCCCCATCTGCTCAGTTTGGACTTCCAAAGTCACATATATGTTTTTCTTCATATTAAGTCAAAGAGAGACCTCTTCCTCTAACAAAAATGGTGCTGAACACTCCATGCTGTTTCAAATTGATGTAAGAATGGATTTTATTAATGGGAAGGAGAAGACTACAACTTTAGACTTTCAAATATCAGCAAGGATAAGCAAAAAAATAACTGGCACAGGAAAAAGTTACCCAGGAGGAACAGAACCTGGAGCAGGTGCCTACAGAGCAGAACTGGTAACAAGCAGTGTTATGCTATGTGCTACTGCTATGTCTTTATTCAGTTTTCTATGAATTATCTAGTAAAATTGCAGTGTGGAACATATGCCAGTTTTGAAGTGCTTTGCTTCACTAGCCACTGGTAGAAATATGGAGGAAGAGAAAAACATTTGCTTCTCTTTTGTAAGAAAAAAGAACTTTGAAATTCTGCAGCCAGGGATTATAACAACAGGCACAAGGAAGGCCTTTCAAGGCAGCTTCACAGGCAATGGAGCATGAGATGATGAATCACAACAGCATTGTGTGGCTGCTTAAATTTCAGGATGCATGGCCACAAATGGGATGCTTAGAACTGTGTAGTGATTGGAGACACGGGTGAGGAGGATGGCTGTGCCTGTGAAAAGTTTATGCACATTTACAGAAAATACAGAATTGAAAGGCAGTGGGCATCATCTAGAAGAGAAACAAGCTACTGAGAGTTCTCAGAAAGGATCTGAAATACATTTTTCAATTTTGTTTTAGTATTGCTGATAGTTAAAAAAAATCTTTAAAAACACCTTTCTAAAGGTGTTAGGAGTTAACAAAAAGTTCAAAAGAAAACTGAAGACACCACACCACCTGTGATAAATTCCCCAAATAATAGTAATAATACAGCAACTGCTATACAGAGGAAACCAGAACCCTACAGAAATACTAGTTTGCTTTACAGAGTATATGCACTGTATTCTGTTTACATAACATTTTGTCAAGAGTGGATGCAAATCTGTGTATGTATTGCTCAAGACTGTCTCTTTAAACAGATTTCTGCTGCCCTTAAAAACAAACCTAAATATTCTACAGTTAACACAAAAAACCCCCAACCCCTCCAGAACTTGCTGTCATCTTTTTCCCTCCTTCACAAGGAAATGTGCTTAACCACCACGAAAGAGAAAAAAAATCACTCCCCTCTCCCTCAGTGCAAATCACTCTTCTTAATGCCTACTTAATGTACTTTAAAAATTCTGTCAGTCTTGTTTCTTTTTAAGATACATAGAATAAAAAGCAATGCATTTATTGTGTGAAAGCAAAACTGCTTTGACACACTGATGCAAAACCATCTCATTAATTTTCCGGCTCCTTTCTGAGAATATTTATTAAAATGGCAAGAATACAAAGAAAACCAAACAACTTTTCACAATACTCTCACCATTTTGAATCCCCCTTTCCACTTAGCTTGTTGTAGTGGCTGATAATTAAAATGACATAGAAGGGCCAAAATACAGCAACATTTCCACACCAATTGACATGAAGTAAAATTTTTCCTTTTTACGTCTCCTACAATTGTGTAACCACTAAGTCATAAAAAGGAAAGAGCAATTCTTCCATATATTACAAATAGCTAAAACATATTTTTATGCTCTACTAACAATGGAAAATAACAACAGAGAAAGGACAAGACAATTCTCAGGTTTTCCTGTGCTAGCCTGTCTCATTACTGAACTGAAAGAAACTCTCCACAAGCAGGATTGGCCGCGTGACAAAAAAAACCAAAACCACTGCCCAACATTTTAACAGTGGTGGTGGACATTTAAAAGGGTTGACAGAAGTCTTATTGACTAAAAGATAAAAAATAAGTACCTCTTGATGCTTTAAAGATAAGCTTATTTAAAAAAACCCAAAACAATAATCATAAATTTAGGTTTCTGCCATCCACAGTGAATTCAAACCAGCATATTCAATACTTTAGTATTTAATTTTGGATTCTATTTGAGTTATTCTTGATAGCAGAACATCTGCTTAGCACCTTCTACCTTCATTAAATTCAAGATCATAGGTACAACCCACTGTGAGGGGAGTGTGTGGAAATAATCAGTGCTGAAAACATTGGAAAGGCTCAGAAACATCAGCCATGCAAAAAGCTGAGCACAAACTGCTGCAACCATTTTGTCCAGATCTTAATTTGGATAATACTTTGACATCTTTTACTTTCCTAAAATATGCACAGGTATTAATCCAATGGAGTTCAGCAGAACTACTTGAACCAATTGCTCCCATGTTCAGAATAACTGCACAATCCAAATTATTACGTATCAGACACATATTTGGACTTTTTTTAATCTTTATCTTAGGCAAAACTACTTCAGGAATCCTATCCCTGCAAGCCTTTGTGTGAAATGTACCTGTTTGTTGCTCCCAGACAATATATTTCCCAGACTATTAGCTCTAGGCTGTTCTTGAACTGCAGTCTGGAGGGAAGCTCTGTTGTGTGTGTCTGTGCAGGAGGGAACACAAATCAAACTGATGAACTAAGCTTGGCAGAGGTGGATTTTAAAACTGATATATTACAGGACATTTTCAGTTCAAGTGCCAAGCACATTATGGAATTTTCTATCAGTTTCATTAGGAAAAAAAATTTAAAAATAAAAAAATTCTCTCCCTCCTGACCCAGGTAGCCACCAAGCAGGAGGATCCTGCAACAGAGTGGGACCATGAAGTCACAGCAGCAAAGAGGGCACACAGCACCTCCTGCATGAATTAGGTTTTCTGTTAACCACTGCAAGAAATTAGGAACTTCTGGCACATTAACAGGCTGGTCTTGGAGCTTGTTCCCTCATGAAATAAACCTTGGTGATGTTCACCATAGACAGAACAAACATGGAAATGAGACACTGATACAGATTTCTTTTCCTTCAGTGATAGTGGAGACTAAATATAGCAAAATAAAGGTCTTGCTTTATGTAAAATAGGTTTGAAGCTGCCAGAACACACATCAGGTAACATATACCGTCCCTATCCTGATTATGAACAAGCACAGATTCCTGTTTACTCACAATAATGAGATTTATTTTTATGAAAAATAATAAAGCCCTATAGCACTCTGCAAGGAGTGGAATGGAAATAGAAAATCTCTAAGAAAACACTGAAAGTGACAGGTTTAGGATGACAATTATTTTGTTTATAGCATGTATTGAACATTGCAATGACTCACAATCACGTGCTGCCGGTACATATTTGGAGGATGACATGAAATAAAATTGCATATGTTATCTGTGCTACAGGATGCTTTCCTTAAAGTAATAAATATCTCTGAGGCATTCTTCCAGATTCGTTTGAAACCACTGAAAGCCACATTTTGGCTTCACCAAGGTTTAATTGTGCCAGCATAATTGTTTCAGGGGCCATATTATGAGGCAGATCAGTACACTTTAAAAATCAATGCCCTTAAATAAATGAGCAGAGTAAGAGGTTAGCTGGGACAAGGAGGTGGAAGGCATGGCAGGAATTCCTCCAATTCAACCCAAAGTCTTGTATTCCCAAACCACAATTCCAGGGGATACCTGTGTCTTCTTAGACATTGTCATTCCCAGGCACAGAATGACACTTAGATATGCACATCAATACAAAAGTTTATTATAGATTTTTAAAAATAATTGAAAAAAATTATATTATCCTTTTTCCTCTAGTTTTTTGTTTTTGTTTTGCCTTTTAAGTAATTATGGGATAATTCAAGAAAATAATCTGAAAAAATAAAGCCTCTAACATTCTGGCTGAAAATGATAAATAATTAATATGCATCTGCTGTTTTAGCAGTTTAAAGAAGCTACGGTGTTAATTTTACTTGCATGATATTAATGTCAAAAAATTTGTTAAAGAAGATAAATCTACTAATAATGCATGTCTAGCAATGCAAAGTATGTTAATACCATTTAGCTTTGTTTTGGTGGAGCACACAATTGGAACTGCAGTGATGCTAATTTTCACATTAAATTCTGACTATACGTATCAAAGGCATACAAGAAGTTAAAAAATAAAATCAAATCTCTATCTGCTTTTATCTTGTTTTAAAAGGCTTTCACCCAATCAAAAGAAATAGAGAGAAGGATCAGTGGTTTTAAAAAGCCAGATTGCAATGGAAGTGTTCCAAGCCCTCAGTTCATCTTTATTAATCTTTCACACTCAAGATCAGATAAAGCAGATATATGTGGTCATGTACCAGTAATAATTTGATTAAAATTACTGAAGAAAAAGAAATATCCTGGTAAATCAATCTCAAATGACAGTTTTCTGAAATGAAGATTCAGGTGTTCTCAGGACCCCTATTAATCCTGTTGATGGTACAGAGAGGAGAAAGAGCCAGGCTCAGAAATTCCCAAAACTCTGGATCTATGGAAACCCTTGTAACACATATTGGTTTATTTCTTGGATTACAGAACACAGACAAACAAACCATAATCTATTTGCAGAGCTCCTCAGAGACATAAACACTGGTATTTAATTTACTTAATAACTTGCTCATGCATTTGCAATGCTTTATTATGTTCATGCTGACTCGTGATACTGCTGGATTCAGCTTCAGAAGGCGATTACAAACACCCAGGAGAACTGGATTTTATTTTGTGCACAACAGCACATTTTCTGTGAATATTCATTCCAAACTCCAAATGGAGTCCTTGGCCCTAAATGATTTCTGAACCATCTCCTGTAAGGAGCTTTGCATCCTCAAACGAGCTTGTGCAACCTGAGAGGAGCATGAAAAATTAATCATTTTGTTCAAATAATGGAGTTGAGGAGCTGGTTAATGTTTAGGTTAAACTCCCTGAAATTCAAGGACAATTTGAGTCAGGAAGATCAGGAGCAAAGAAAATTTGTAAGAAAATAGAAAATAAGGTAATGCTTGAAAAAAATAATTGTTGAAGAAGGGTAGAGCAGCAGCATCATTTAAGAATATTGCATTTCAGGTCATGTTTTAAATTATGAGTCATTGATAAACATATATTCCTACACATATTTTTGAAAAAGGCTACTTAGGATTATTTATCAAATTAAATAATAAGAACAACATCTACACAAACACAGGGGAGATTATTGCCTATTATAGTAACTGAAATTCAGCAGAAAAGAAAAATATTGTAATTTGAATTGTTACTCAAAACTAATTTTAAAAAGTGCCACCAAGGTTTCTTTTCTGGGGGTAAATAAATACATTTGTTGGCTTATATTCATATATACAATACTGAACTCACTGGCAGTACCCTGTTAGTGGTGTTTGGGATCTCAGGTTTTTAAACGGAGAATGATCAGCAAAAGACCAAATACTACAACAGGATAAAAAACTTGGAAAGAGAAAAAAGAAAATACAGTGCTAGAACAATGAAAAATGAACATGGAAAACAATAAGGACCAAAACATTGAAAAACAGGTATCGCATTCTAAATTTTACATACCAAATCCAAAATATTGAAAAATCAGTATCATGTTCTAAATTTTTCTGCTTCTACACATGTTATTTTGCAGAAATATCACATTTCAGAAGCAAAATATTAGCTGGGAAGTTCCACAGATTTTTTTCCATCCTCTAGGCAGGTTCAAAGCATAATGAACACAAATGTGTTACCCACGACTCATCTGAAGACACTTTTCCATTTAAGAGGAATAAAAAGGGCAGACTCTCCAGAGCTCCTCAAAGAACATTCCCTTCCTAGCCCAGGTCTTGCTACAGGATTCCAAGGGCACTGAACCATCCTTTGTTCAGTGTTAAATGTGCAGAGCTCACTCAGGTCACAGCCAAAGCAGGAAACCCATCCCCCTGTTTTTTCACTAGTTTTACACAGAACATAGGTCAGAAGAATCCCAAAAGAGCAGTGGAGGAGAAGAAATCAATAGTTTCATTTCGACCATTACCCTGAAGTTTAATGAAATGTAAATGATACCTAAAACAATGTAAAATATATGTGGAGAGAAATGCCCATGCAAATCTTGCTCTTCATGATAACTGCACCTTAGCTAAACCACTGAACACAAGGCAACTCTGATTTTCTTTGTTGTTACAAAGGGTGTGGTGCTGAAATACAACAAGAACTGCAAAGAGCTTGCAGCAAGCAAATTGTTTTCACAAGCTGAAACTGGAGAGGACCTGGCTCTTCTCTGAAAACATGCAGGTCCATGGAAGACACATAAATCAAACTATGTGCAAAAACTCTGCCGAGACAAGGACCTGTTTATTCTGAAGGTCAGTATCAAGCACAACATTCCTTGTTTCATTTATTCATCAGAGTTACAGATATTTGCAATGGTGATATCTTGACAACTTCACAAATGTGAACAGTTCTAATAAACACCCTCCCTTTCAACAGCTTACTAGCAAAATTTATTCTCCTCTGACATCTCCAAGGACTTCACTGGTCTCTGAAGAACGGGACCTCAAGGTTTCAAAGATCCACAGCATCCACATCTATCAAGTCTGACATGTCAGAAGTTAGATGTACAAAAACAGACCTGAACTGTCAAAGTATTTGGGACTCATAATTTGTGTGTGTGTCTGGACACGATGGTAAAATCATCTCATACAGGCTTCTCGTTCAATAATTAGTTGGGAGTTTCAGGAGAAATTTCTTCACTGAAAGGGTGGTCAGGCATTGGAAGGGGCTGCCTATGTGGATGGTGGGGTCACCAAGAATTGACTGGACGAGGCATTCAGTGCTATGCTTTAGTTGAGAAGGTGGTCATGGGGAGTGGTCAAAGGTTGGACTCTGTGATCCAGGAGCTCTTTTCCACTGTAGGTAGGAGATGCTCCCAACTCTATCATACTGATAGGTGAAAGCCCCAAGAAACAAACAGAAATATGGTTCACTGAAAGAAACTCAAATAAAAAGAACACATGGGCTACTGCAACAGCACGAGTTAAAGAAGTTATTTTCATAAAAGGAACGTGTCACAAGTAATCATCACTTCCATTTCATTTTGGCTCCTTCTCAGTGCTGGTAGAAATAAATAGATGCCACATTTGTAAATTCAATTGGCACTGTTTTGCTGAAGTGACAGATGATTCATGTTGTGATTGCCTCTACACCATGTAGCACCATTCTTTATTGTCACAGGTACTGTATTTCATGCAAGAGTGCAAACTAGCATTTGCAGCTTTATAATAAACTATTTCCTGTCAATAGTGCGGTAAGAAAGTTGCAATTTGCCCTCAAGTATCTGTTTTCTGCTCAGAAACAAATATTTATAGCCACTCAAAGATCAAATATGATTTTCCCATGCAGTCAACATGCCATTCTCAAACCTGGTGCATAAGGGCACTTCAATCAGGGAGAGGGAACTGGCTTTGCAGTTGAGTTGTCCATCACTGCTCATTATAAGGCAAAAATTCAAGTACCCCTTTACACATCAAGCTACCAATTTCACTGCCTGCAGTCCAACTGCAGCGTACAAGTCTAATATTTAGGTAATAACAGACCAGAGGGCAAAAATATTATTTTAGCTTGCAAGTAGAGCTGATCTTTTCTACTGTGCTTTTACTTCATTTGTGGCTTTTTGCACAAAGAGCAATACAATAATTATGTGGAAAAGGTATTTTATGCTGTGAAATAAGCAAATATTTACTACATGAAAAAGCACGAGCCATTGCTTTGCTACAACTCTATTTTCATTAAAATTAAATTTTCTTCAGTTTTGGTTTCATCTGGTTAAGCAATTCAGAGTCCTGATTATCTCTAAAAACGAACTGAAAATGTAGCTGAGAATGAAGCACAGAGAGGGCACTTGAAAGATATTCCACTACTGTTCTGACAGTCACCAGTGCTGAGTGAAGCCAGCTGCTGAGAAGATGATAAATACATTTAACTAAGTAGACATATATATTTATAAAGGATTGATGCTTGCACTGATTTGATAGAAAACACAAAAATGAAGGAAACTACTTCTTTCAAAAAACCCACCCCCTTACTTGATTAATTTCTCACAAAAATCCAATCCTACTTATGAATAGGAGTTGAAAAAGTGGCACTGACTCTTGGGAAGTGTTAATGGGCTAAGAGAAAACACAGAAAAAGGAAACCTGAAACAATCAATCACCCAAATTATTTAATATATTAATATGAATTTGCTACAGGCTGTTATTTATCTTCCTTACAGAATGCTGTTGCACATATAATTAGATAGATAGTATTAGACCTGTATTGATGAAACTTCATGTATCTATAAACCTATATAATTTAATGACAAAATTAGATTTTTTTTTTACGTACGCAGATTTGTTTAAATAATTATTTTCCCATCAGAGCTTATTGAGCAGAAAAAGGTACTGTCTTAGATTAATTGGTTTAATTATAATTGCTTTAAAATTTATTCAATATTTTCCTGTCTCCTGCTGTAAGTAAGTAAATATTTCAAGTTTTTCTAGTTAACTTCTAGCTTAAGTGAGTTCCCTGTATGAAAGGTGGTGTTTTTCCACCTTGGAAACGTGCTCATAAGTGTTGGTCCCCTGTATTCTGACTACTGAATCATAAAATGAAACAATTTTCTTCTGTTCCTAGAAAGTCAGCACACCACAAATCTCTGTAAGTAGCCACCAATATAACTCAATTATTCTTGTGGGTTTTTTCAATCCTTAACTTGAAGTCCTTTATATTGATGAGCTCTTTAGGCTCTGCATGAAATCACATTTTTCAAGCTGTAACTAAAAATGTGTTCTATAAAGGACACATCTCTCATGCCCAGGGTTGATATTATAAAGTCATTCCACTTAGATCAAAAGCTTCTTACAATCATCTTTTGCACTGTTTCTCAGAGGTTTTGGAATAAATTTGTGGTTTTTTTTTTTGACAAGTATTGGCCACATTCAGTGTGTGTTTAATTTGCATTAGAACCTCAGTACCCAAAGGCTTCACTTCCCCTGAAGTATTTCCAAAGGGAATTCATTGAGACAAAGGAGAAAATGAATCTGTTATTTAACTCCATACTCAGGGCAGCTCCTGAAGGACACAACTGATGTGCAAGAACTGCTGCAAGGTAAGAAATTCTACAGTGGATCCTCTCTAATCCACTTCTTAACCATGAACACAGAGATACACAAGAGGGCACCTTTTGCACAACCTGCCTAAAAACCTCTCTGTTTCCCAAAGCATAAACTATTTTTAATTTTATATATTATATATTTTTATTATGGTCAGATAACTAGGCAGTTTCAACAACAGCCAACTACCTGAATCAGAGCTGGCAGCCTGCAGCTGGAAATTTCCTCAGATCAGAAAAGCACACAGTCCACTGAATAATCATGAGTCTGAAATAATTAAGACTAATTTCTGAAACTCTGAGTGCCTCTTTAGAGCAACTTCTATAAATACAAACCCCTCATTAGCTCAAGTGTTGCTCCATGAAGTTCTACACCAAGGATACTTCCAGCTGTGGTGCTTCCTGTCTGTATAAATTTCAAAAGAACAGTGACAGCTACACCAGAGGATTCCACAGGTTGGCACACGCAGCCAAATCTTTATGGAACAGACCCCCTATGAATAACCTGGAGGTATTTGTTTAAAATGCAAAATACTAGAAAAATTCATTCAGAAGTACCAATGATAATCAAGACCCAATGAATTTCCACTATACACTCTAAAATTAATTACCAGCTGGGTGGCACAATGATTTGGCTTGGATTATGTAAAAAGTCAATCTTGCAATTACAATTCATTGGATTATTCTGCCCTGAAATTTCACAGAAATATTTCTGATAAACAGTGTACTTCTATCTTGAAATGGCAAGAAGAAATTAAACTGCAGCTACTAAGGATTAGTTATTGTGGCATTTGCCTTCTTTGAACTGCTCTGGCAATTCTTTAAAAATGTGTATTCTTATTTTTTTAAAATTAAAGATAATACACATTATTATCTTCAAGAGCTAAGTCACTGCTTGGCTTTGTGAAAAGTAAAGCTGCCTCTTCTGGGACAAGGACTTGGCATTAAACAAACTCTGAGAAGTCTCTTGTCAAATCACAGACTGATAAAATTACTCTAATTACCTCAACTTAATAATTAGTGATAACTCACTAGACAAATAATAATAATAGTCAAACCCTAAAGCAATACCATTACAATAAAATTTTTGGCAGCTACGAACAATGATCTTTGTGTGCTAAGAGTAAAGCTGGGGCAACCTGACTGGAATTGCACTCATTTAATTGGCCTATCCATAATTATGACAGTAACTTAAAGAACACAAAGTAATAAAAGAAAAAAAATGAATCCACAAACTTTTCAATTTGCCTGAAAATCCTCAAGAGATTGAAGACAGTAAACCAACCTTGCAAGCCTCCAATTCAACAAAAACCAATATATCTCTATTTCCTGCCCTGCTCAGGTTCATTGCGAGGAAGCGGTTTTATTACAGGCTGTGAGAAACGTGCAGGACTCAGGTTTATAAAATAACCAAACCTACAAAAGGCTCCCACTAAGTTCAGCTGTTACTGAACTACCTCAGATGTGTTAAACTACACACCAAACATGAGCAACAGAAAGGCTGATTTCAATATAATATAAAATGCAGAGAAAATCAGATTGGCCAAGGATTGCAGCTCAGGAAAGTGGTCAATGAGATGTAGACAGGAATGTCTGTTAACATTGGATCCTAAATTACAGAGAGAGAATCTCTGTAGTATCTCACAGCTGGAAAGAGAGCGTGTGTGATCCAGAGTGAGATCATGTATTTAATCAGAATGATTTTAAGTAAATAATACTCTAAAAAAAAGTCAAGAAGATCTCTAAGGACCCACATCTCCAGAAGGCAAAGCTGGAACTTGGCACTCAACACGATTCACATGTGACCTGTTCCTGCCATGGCTGTTAAGTGGAAAGAGAATCCCAAATGAATTCCAGCAACATTTTCCTCCATAATAATCCAGCATCTACAGAATTCAGCCCTCCACAGAACTCTGCATTTAGCAGCTAATACTAAGGATTGGCACACAGCTCCCCTATGTTCATTTGTAAGGTAAGTTCTGGAAGGTGTCTGTAACTGTGCTTAGGACACCAAGATAAAGAAATCAGGAATGCCAGGGAAGCTGCCACTTTCAGTGAATATGGAAATGAACTGCAAGAAGAAAGAGTTCTGTATTCCAGGGATCTGCAGCTAGAACCTGGATTAACATAAATGGATTGTCACCCTCTAGAACCATATGAATGAGTTTTTAAGTACAGTCCAGGGTTGAGCCAAGCTTACTTATTTGACAGGCTGGCTAATAGAAAACATACTGACAATGGAAACTTTTCTGTATATTTATGCCTTTTCCAGTTCAAAGTCTAATCTAAAAGCTCTCCTAAGAGCATTTTATTCAAGTAACAACAGTAGAAATTGTTGTCAGAGCTTTGACAATGGTGAACACCTGCAGGAAAGGAATTCAAGATTTCAAAAGCAGAGCAAGTTTCCAATTCATTTCACTTCAAAGACAAATCATCCAGACCTACCTTGAATTGTGTAATAGTCATCTTCCTGTTTGCCATGTGTTCAATTTTAAAGGAACTTTACTTTAAATAGATAAATAAAAATCAGATTACATAACCTCCCTGTAACAGCTATGGTTCCTTACATGTCACATAAGAAATGCTTTCCTCATTTACCTCACAGCAAGATTTTTTTCCTCTGTTCTCCCTTTCCTAGTGAGAGGCTGTCAGGCTCTCAGAGTTTCAACCCAAAATCTCTCAATAATTCATCGTCCCTTGCTTACTTCAGGAGGACTCAATAGGACATAAATTTGAAAGATAACTCCTGCTGAGCATCTGACCCCAAATAGAAACATTCTATTACACATTAGGACAGTTAATGTTTCTTTTCCAGGTATTACTGTACTATCTTGTGTTACGAGATCTATATAACCTGAATGCATGCTCACAGTCACAGGATCAGATCATTTATTACTGTAAACTATCACACTTTTACTGCAGTCACTTTACACCCACTTATGGCTTATTGAAGAAATGTTCAAATTAACATTCTCAGGTCAAGATACTAAAAACACAGCTGAAAGTATTAGTCTAAAATATTTCAAGGAATGTTTCTTTTCAAAAAGTATTTTAACCTTCAATGAAATAAGGACATAAAAATGATTTTCTGAAAATGATACTGAGTTGTTAATCTTATTGCAAAACCTTGAGTTAAATATCTTTCTGTGGTGCTCTATGTGTAGGCAATTACTCTGTGGTTGATACTCAGGCAAGAACTTCAGTATACTTCTAAAATTATTAACTCCAGTGAATTATATTACAATTATAAATATGTTTGGTACTTCCAAAATTCAACCTCTTTTCAGGTTGTTTTCAAGGGGCAGGTTCACTACTGTGCATAGTGACATATTGGCATTATCCACACTAAATCTATGTGTGGTTTTGAAGCAGGATTTCCAGCAACCAAGTACTAATGTGCAATGGTAAAATACTTCCCTACATTATCTGTGCTCATTATTAGGATGAATTACCAAACAGTTGCTGTCTTCTGGTTTTTTCCAAAGTAATGTCACTGAAATATAAAGGACTTGAATAAAATATAAGTTACTACAGACATCATTTGATGCTCAATGTTTTTAATGATCTTTATCAGGCAATCTGTTCTAAAATTCACACACTCAGAAGACACTGAAGCATCCATTATGCACTTATTAATTAACACACCTAATTATTAATTAATAGAAAATACCAAAAGCTGCTGATATTTAAAATATTTTTTTCCATTCCCAGGAGAAATGGAATAACATTTCTCAGACATCAAAATTATTACAGACTAACATCATCACTGCTCCTTATGTGGTCCAAAGCTACATAGATCCTTCTCATAAATAGGCAGGGTTCCTAATGAAGAGTTTACAGATAAAAACCAGTTCCAATGGCTCAACAGGAATATGACAAGGTGTTCAAATACTGCCCAAAATGTGAGATGTGGATCTCTACAGCTGCTCCTTCCTAAAGCAAGGGATTGAGTTTATCTTGCACCAGCACAGCACCACTACAAGCTATAATATTCCCTTTCCTCCAAACTGAGTTCAGCATCTCTGAATAAAAACATACCATTTACAAAAACAACTGAGAGATGTTTTCTGCACAAGTATAAAATACAAGTTACATGGAGATTAACAAAAGAATTACTGCTCTTGCATTAGAAAAACTTTTTAACTATATAAAAATTATCTTTTCATTTGTAACAAATATATTTATTTGGATAGTAGTTTACCCGTAGGATAGTATTATTTCTTTAAAACAGGACTAATATTTATTGAATATAAAAGAAAATGTAGATCAAAGTAGCAGGAATAGCAGGAAAAGCTGGCCAGTTCTACAGAGAATTCTCCTATTCACAACTGAAGATTCGCCTTCAAACAACTGTGGGGCTTAGTCTACAATCAATAATGAGCAATGGACAACAAATAGAAAAATGTTGTCCATAAGGACAGGGTAAAATGAGCTTTCTCTCCCTCATCTCTCCCAATGGTTACTGGAAAAATTTTAAACACAAACAAGAAAGCAGAATAAGGAAGGGCAAGACTCAGCTTGAATTTTGCCTGCTCAGAGAGAGGTTAATTTAGACAGCAGTTTGCTGCTAGCCAGATCAAAGGAGTTCAGCCAGGTCTTACAGATTACTGTCCCTTCCTGAAGCAAATACTGCAGGCTCCACCAAGGAGTGGATGGATGGGTACAGTGGGAAATATTTTACACTGCTAATGCTGAAATACATGTGCATCAAAAATCAGTCAGCCATAGACAAAATTGTGTTTGGGCATTAGACTAAAAAATAAAATCAAATATAGCTGTTGCAGGGTATCTATCAACAACTTCTTCAAAGGGAAAAGAATCTCTGCATTTTAGTGGGATTTTGCTAAATCTTCTCAGGAAAAAGTGTCTAATCCAAAGGGAAGACAGGCTCTGTATGATAATAGAGAACATAATGTAAGCAGAGGTAATGACAGTGGAGAAGGACGTGTGGACATGCATTGGCAAATTGAATTAATTCCCAAACACCCAACTTCAAATCATTTTCTGAAATGCTGTTGCACCAGCTACACAGATATGACATTTTTTATCTCTATTAACTTGACCTTGCAGCATCCAAGAGGTGGAAAATTCTGACAAAATTCTGACTCTAAAGTCACCAGCAAACTCTTAAGAACTTTAGAATGACCAGAACTTTAGACTGTACCTCCAGTTCCAAGAACCTCTCCATTATTTTTATCCTAAAAAACAAATGGCAGGTGTTTCCTGAAATTTTTACTCCATAAATTAATCTTTGTTGACTGAGAAGTTAGTCCTTTTCGTTTTTCATTAAATACAATAACATAACCTTTGCAAACATTGTTTATAGGTAACACAGTTGGTTTTTCCAGCCATGAAGAAGGATCACATAATCTCATATCAATTTGGAACATAAGACTTCACTCTTCAGTATTTGGTGTTTTACAAAATGCAAACCAGCCTTCAAGTGAGAACATAAGGGCTTGAACATATCAGACCAATTAAAAGGACTTCTGGTAAACACCTCAACCCTTCTAAAGAGACAATTTTTGCCTCAAAAAAAGGTTTAACTAAGGCAAAAAAATAGGAAGTATAAAATTAATATCTTCTTGATTTAGCTTCCAGGATAGAATGTGTAGAGATTTGAAGGAGTCAATTTTTTGTCTTTTAAGTGAAGTCGTGAAGGTCAACAAAAATTACAGTGAGGAAAAAAAGAGTTGTCAATATTATGTTGGCACCACTATATGGAAAAACACACACCCCTGACATGCTGTAATGTGTACCATTATCAGGCCTGAACTGTAAATACATTTAAGAACACTCATTATCAATCTTTCCAGTAATTATTTTGGATTTCCAGTATAATATAGTGTAGAACCAGTACACCCACTAGCTCTACTCTTTATTAAATCTAAGCAACCCCAAAAATAGGTAGACATATTTTTGAAGGGCATCTTTTAAATAGTGAAAATAAAAGAAGAATCCAAGCAGACATATAACCTGTTTTCTAAGCAAAATTGGCTGCTGTACCCTCACATACACACAAATAAATTTTCATCCTGAATAAGCAGTGTGAATCCCCTACATGAGGTACATTCACAGCTCAGTTATTCAAGCACACAAAGTCTCAGCTGGACCATTGTTCCAGCTGCAAGCCCCCACACTAAAAATTCCAGCAGCTGGGTAAAATGTAACAAAGGAACTGAAAAAAGGTGGGGAGGATGTAATCTATAGCAAGCGTTTATCAGTGGGAACATTATTGTTTTCTTTATCAACACAAAAATAAAAGACACTAGATGATAATTCAAAGAAAATGACTGATGGAAGCAAAAGAAAAGCACACCATCAATGGAACACAGGAGTCCCTGGCCTGATATTCTCAGCCCTGACATTTTGCCTGACATTTCTAAAACAAATGAAGCTTTTCTTCCTTGCTTTAGTTCAAGTAAGTTCAGAGAGATGAACTGAACTTCTTTCCTGGATGAGGAGTCAGACCCTGCAATTAGAACATTAACAGTCTCTAGTTGAGAACAATTTACTGAATAAAGCTTGGTTTTTGCAAACTGCACGTGTAAGATGTTGCACAGCCACCAGCCTCCAGCAGATCAATGGACTGAAGAGCCATCAGCATTTTTTAGGAAGCACTTCACAACTGGAGCATCATTGCCTATCAGTTCTGGGAAGGCAGTATCAGAAGGCAGTATTAAAAGGCAATATTAGAAACTGCAACAGGTATTTCCTCCAATAAACACCCTCCAGAAGTGACTTCTACACTGAGACAGAGGACAGCACCGAGGAAGGGAGAACCTGAAACAGAAGTAGGTGAGATTGCTATACACAACCTAAACGTAATGGAGCTCTAATTACCCATTTGTGCTTCTAATTAGTCTCACGCTCAAATCATCACAGGCACAGGTACTCAAATTAGCACCCACACCCAGTCAGAAATGCAATGTATGGGCACAATTAGAGTTAGAATAAGAAAGGCAATTTAGCTGCAAAAGTGCTCTTTCAAGCCTTAAATCATACTGAATATTGCTTGGTAAATTCTACTAATGCAGTTCAGTAGAAGTTAAAAATAAACCATCCTTTTCATCACTAAAATTTAAGGCCAAAGACTCTTTCTTCTACCTTATTTAAGACTGGATATATGAAAAAAAAATCCATCACCTTTTAGCTAAAGGGAAATCGATGTTTTCATATTTGGAACAGAAACAAGCTCACATCAAAATCTAGTCCAGTACACATTCGTGCCTGAGGTCTGTGTCTGGATGTTTCATGGGTATTTATTTAAACATTACTTTCTTTTATTCCCTCTGCTTTATTCCTTTTTTTTTTTTTTTTTCCTGGCAGGGTAAGAATTTCAACATGAGTTTAAATCCAGCATCACAAATGACAGATACAACACGTATTAGAGCTTAAGGCAATTTCTATTGTAATTACTAAAATATTAAACCTCTCTCCTCTATAAATATCTTAATTAAGCTGCAACCAGTAAATTTGCAATCATATCTGTGTCATGAGGACATCTCTTACAACTTCTTTACCTTCAGAGAATGACAGAAATCATGAGATTGGAAAGGACCCACTGGAGGTCCAACCTCAAGCAGGATCCCCTAGAGTACATTACTAAGGATTGTGTCTAAAAAGCTTTTCAAAATCTGTATTTTAAGATAGATTATCTATTTTAAAATTTTACTTTAATTATTCAGATAAAGCATTATTATTGTAATTTCCACTAACAGTAAAATTTCTGCCAAAATACATCAATGTCTTTATATTCACACAGCAAATAAAGCAAAAAGAGTGCAAAAGAAAAGAAACATATTCCAATGGGCAAAAGGAATGAATCCAGGAGCCAGTGTGTGTCCCTTCAACTAACTTTAAAGTTGGGAAGGACATTTTACCTCTGTGCATTTCCCTGCACAACTCATAAAACAGGAGCAGTAATATCTCTTCTGTTCAGGAATTCTAAATCTCAACATTTGTTCTTTAAACGTGTGACAACCAATAATTAGGCATTAAACTTGTCAGAAAAATGACATGAAAAAGTCAATAAATGTCCAAAACAGGTTTATTTTTCATTACTTGCAAAGCTTCCTAGATAAACTGTGTATAAAATGCACATCAATTTGCTACGCAGGTTGCCTGTCAGCCTTTAAAAGGTGTTTTTTTAAGAGATTAAGAAACAATAATTCCAACTATTTAATTCTTCAGTGAACAAGCAGTAGGTGGCTGGAGTCTTACTGGAAGACAGAGAATCTGGGTATTGCAGAGTCATGTTTACCAAGTAAAAAGCAATTCATGTGAGGACACCTGCCTTATCACACCCAATAATTGGGATACCAGTGCAGCAGCTCAGCTCTGAAGAGCTCAGCTTTGCTGGACTGTCAGACCCAGCTTAAGCAAAGCAGCTGCAAACATTTGTGTATCTGCAGACCCTGACATACACAACTGACACCCACTGATACACGAGCAATCCTGTATTTCAGAAAACACAACTGATGAATCTGACTGTCAGAACACTGCTTTAACCATGAGAATTTGTCTCAGCCAGAGCAATACAGGTGAAAGTGGAATTTTCCAAGGCTCTGAGCAACCTTCCTCTACCCACAGTCTTGAGCAACAAAATGAACAAAGCAAGCACTACTTTCAGGAGTGACAATTTCCTTTCCTGTTGAGATACTACTCTGAACAGCACACAGTGACTGTGGCACCTTCCAGAACAGTGTGATGGTCACTGTAAATGATCTTCCAGAAAATCTCCCTGCAGCTCTGCATGAGCCCTGTCCCACAAGAGAATCATGAAGAGTTTTGTGATGTTGCAGCAGATAATGCAAACACCATTGGACCTCGAGGTTTTGTTTAGTCTTTTATCTTTGTCATCATTTCTCAAAACCACTGGATCCATTCCCTAATCACATGGTGTCAACCTTTAGCGCTCAAAAACTGCTTGTGAACTACCAAGAGCACTCCTTAAAGTGAAGGAAAAAGCAATATCATTAAGAGTTACAGAGTATATCAGATAACTGACTAATGTATTTCTCACGTGTCAGGAACCTCTTAATAAAAACTCTAAAATTAGATTTGATCCTGTCATCTTCCTCACTGCACAGCACTGTCTGAAAAATCTTCTTTAATGCCTGCAATGTACAGGCTATAACAATATTAGTACCCACATTTCATCCATCCAATTCTCTCTTTAAAGTTAAAGCACACAAAACATTCACTGCTTCTTCCCATTCTGACAATTACTGCTGTCTTTATTCTGTAGATTGGGACATGAACAAATACTTGCCAGTGCTGTAATTGCATAGATGGACACGTTAAATCAGGTGAATCAGTCACTTCTTCCACTGCCAATTACAACAGGTGTCACAGAAATTCTCCTCTATTTTAATTTAAATGGCTGCAACACACAAAGCACCTTCCTCTTTGTCCTCACAAAGACTGAAGTCCTGGAACTACGGATCAAGAGTGAAGATCAGGAAATTAATCACAAGGCACAGTTAATAATAACAGGTGATTCAAATACTACAATACTATAGTTGATTAAAAAAAAAAGAAGCTGAGTTTTAGTTAAAATGAACATCTCATTCTGTTTAATGTTTGGGGTCAGAATTTAAACGTGGAGAAAACTCAGTTCAGGCCATGCTTTTTGTATTTAGCCCAGGATTTTGTTTCCCTTGCACTCACACAGACACCTTTTCCCAAAGTGCTGCAGACAGACTGCACTCCCCAGATGGGCTGTAAGGGAGAACAGTGGAAGGTGGAACAGCTCTGGGGCTTTCTGGCTTCGTGTCACAGCTCCCAGGTTCTTTTAGGCCATCCTGTCAGAGCTCACTTATAATGTTACTTTATCTTAATACCTGTGTCAGCAAAAACATGGCTGTCAGGCTGAATTTATTCAGAACTGTGTTACCTTATCACAAAATCACAGTTCAGGTTGGAAAGGACCTCTGGAGACCACCCAGCCCAACCTGCTCAAAGCAGTGTCAGGTGAAGCAGCTCAGGACCAGCTTTTTGGGGATTTTCTCCAAGAAACAAACTCTCTGTGCAATCTTTTCCAGTGTTTGCCCCCTCAACAGTAAATCTGGTGTTCACACCACTTGAATACTCAACACACAGTGAAACCAAAGAAAATAACAATGAAAAATGAAAGGATTTTTCTCATCTTAAGGCAAGACAAGACATTAAGATGTCTGTTCAGAAACTGCCCCCATGGTGAGGTGTGCACGCCAGGAAAGGAACATCTTACAGAATTACAGAACTGTCCTGGAAGTTTCAATTGTCCTTTTCTGCTGCAAAAGAACCATCAGGGAACAGTTTTTGTAGCAGCCTCTATGAATGGCAACTCCTATCTATTTTTTTTTTAATTCTATGAAGTTGAAGGAGCAATTGAGACAAAGTATTTTAATAAACTTAAGTCCTGTAGAAACAAAGCAGAAAGAACCTGACCCAAAAATAGGAGAGACATTAAAATTCAAGAATGATCTCTACCAGGATCACAGAGATTTTAACTTAAAAATGAGTATAGATTTGTGTAGCTAAATATTACTTTATCAAGATTTATGTTACAATTTGTAAGTCTCTTGCAGTATTTCTACATATGCTTTAGGATTTGTAAATCAATTACAGGATTTGCAATTCAACTTTTCATCTTACAAAGCAAATGAGAGAGTACCTAAATCTTATCTTAAAGCTCTGATTCCTAAATCAGGGCTTCAGAGTTCACAGTTACAGGTCCATTGGGTAATTCAGAGGATAAACCCAGACTCCAGAAACATGGATGTGTTTTGTTTAAGATGGAATTGCCAGAAACTCAAAAAATAAAACTGAAGCTGTAACTCTTGGAAAATATAGTTGACTAGACCACTGCTCCTGCCCAAGTCCTTTAAGCATAGCTATTTACTAGGCTTTGGTGTGTTGTATTAAAAAACAAAAATTACGTAAAAATCACGAGTGATGCTCAGCAATTATGACACCTACTTAAAATCCAAGCATGGTTTCCTCATTTGTGGTTTTTTTTGGATTTTCTTTTAATTTATGTCTTAGACAGCAGTCAAGCTGCACTTTTAGGCAGGACACTTCCCCCAGTATCTTGATGCTCAGAAAGTAATGCTTTCACTTAAAAATCAGAATATTAATATGAAAGAAGAGGTAAGAGCATCTAATGACCTAAGGTGACTCCAAAGTAAAATTAATCAAACCCAGTGATAGTTATTTAGTACCTGTATTTTTTGGTACTACTGAATTTCATGCCATCTACCCCAGCCCTTAAAAAAAAACCAACCAAAAAACCACCAAAAATACTTCTATGAAATGACCCAGTAACATTTATACAACTCTGCTTACACGAGCCACCTGATGTTAACTCAAAACAGTTTCCACTCATGTTATCTTTGCAAAACCTATATTCTCTCTTTCTGGGGGACTTTAGAAACAACCCTCAAGAAAGCCCATGCCAGGTGTTGTATCTCATTTTCCAGTGGATTAACAGCATGTACCATTGATGGCCCAGAGAAATATTTTACCTCTTACCAGCAAAACTCAAAGACACATCTAGTGCAGCAGTTTTGGGAGGGAGCAGAGTAACTTAAAAGGGAATTATTTCTTATTTTACCTCACCTTTACACTGAATTTACCCCTATAGTGTAAGGAAAATGGGCTTTATACAATGCAAAAATTACTACTGCCCAAATTGTAACTGCAAAAGGCTTGGCAATGTGTGGTTCAGTTCTTCCAGAGTATGCAAAGTACTGCTGAAAATTCCTTGCAGTCATGGATTAAAGTAGGCTTGGCACAAACCACTCAGTGGACTAGCTGAAAGACCACTGATGCTTGGAAATCAAGGAAAAAAAATCCAACAAACCTAAGCATTTTTAAACATGAGTAAGACAGCTGTTCTAAAATTAGCCTCTTTGTTATGAGCATTATACCAGAAAGGAATAGACTGTCACCACGTGTCAGCTTTAGCTGACATCTGCTAGAAGGAAAAAAAAAAATCCTTCCCAATTAGGCAGCACAAGCCATCTAATTTGTTCATTCTATATTTTGTAAAGGGTAGTCCCTATAGCACAATATTTTAAATAAATATGCAAATCATTATATTATTATTCTAAAAGATCTATGACTTCAACGAGGTTTTAAATAACCCAAGAGGTTTCACTCTTTTTTTTTTTCATTAACTCAATAGACCCACCTGTCAGTTATGTAAAATTACTATATAAGTAGTATTGGAAGTTACACACACTTTGTGCAAATGCTTTTCTTAATTGAAATCGAAACAGCTCTCAAAGTTTCAAAAGTTGTTTAAAATCATTCTCATTACCTGGTTTTGCACACGAAAAACATGTCAGACAAACAAAAGCCTCTGACAACAAACTGTTTCTCACTCTGGCATTGTGCCCATCACAGAGCAAATATTGACTGGCACCACTGCATACAGGACAACCCAAGAGCACTAAAGAAACCAGCCTGGTGAGCTGTGACTGCCTCCTTGTCACAGACACGTTTATGAAACTCTCTTGTATTGCGCAGCTGACCCTTGGCTGTCTCTGAGTATTTTTATCAGTACTGTCCCCTTCCCGAAATGAAGCTCTGTGTTTTCACAGAGCAAACATCAGAGCATTTCAAATTGTTTCTGTACAGGAAAGGAAATAACACACTGGAATCAAACCTGATGCAGTCTCTTACAGACAGGAATCTTGCACTTTGTACCAGCAACAGTAAATTCATCTAAAGTCCCTTAAGCATGAAGTCCCCACACCTCCAGTAATGCTGAGTGAACTTAGGGAGCTTCTCCACAGTGGTTCAGAACATCACACCTACAGAACACCCAGGCAGAGGAAGCTCTCCTCATCCATGGATCACCACTGGACATGGTTCCTCACTTCTTCCCCATCCAAACAAATTTTCCAAGGCTGCATTCTGCCATACCTAAGGAACTTTCATCACCCAAACTGCAGCAGCAAGTGCAGGCTGTGATACTGAGAAGATTTCCCAGTTCCCCTGGGCAGAGCATTTTTCTGTCTCTGAAGCGAAAACACTCTAAATCCTAAAAAAAAACCCCCAAAAAAACCCCACCCCAAAACCCCAACAAAACCATCTTTGAAACGTACAAGCAAAATGCTTTGGAAAACTGGCCAAACCCAAAGTGCAGTGAATTACTCAAGTCTTTCAGAGCTCTGCAGATCAATACTATAAAATCTGATAGTGCACGTTCATGCGATGATGAAGTATTTTCCACATCTCCATTTCAAGAGGATTAGGTTTCCTTCTGGGGGAGTTCCTACCTGTCTGAAAGTAGGAAGAGGTGCTATTATCTTTTTTATGCAGCTGCTGGATATGGTAAAGCAGTGGGCTGGAACAGAGATCAAGTCAAATTAAAGATGGTTTGGTTTAGTCTGGCTTTCAGCATTCGAACAGCACTAGGAAAAAAATTCAATTATAAAACTAATTATATCTTTAATTGCTTAAACAATCAGCCAGCTGACTTTATGGTGCTCTTGCTACTGTGCAGGTGCACTTGCAGGTGCTGACTGCAATATGTAAGAGTTACACTGAGGTATCCCAAGCTGAGCACAGCACTGGGAGGATAAAATACCCCAGTAATACAGACATCTACAAATGTATGGGAAAGATAGCCAAGCTTTAAAAGGAAACACAATTCCTTTATTTTTATATATTTATCTATATAATTTTATCTTCCTATGAGGGGTATCTAACCTGCTTTACAATCATTCTTCATCCTGGTTCCAACACTTTTCCCCTTTAGAGAGAATTATTAGTTGAATCTGTCCAGAGTCTGCACTTTGAGACAGTCGTGTTTCTGGCAATTACAGCACCATTAATAATTATGTGCAGATAATAACCTATGAGAAATGCCTGTCTTTGACAGGTCATCTTAGCAGCATGCTTGAATAAAACTCAGCCTTCTTCAGAAACGTGCTTTGTACACACAAAATCAATTAGAAAAACTCACAACTTACAGCGAATTGTGTCCAAAATATTCAAATTGTTCAACCACAGAACTATTTTATCTCTTTCCTGTAATTCATCAACTTTTACACTGGAAAATTAAGTTTCTTAAAAAGTGTAAAACTAAAATTAATGGATTTTCAAATTATCTTTTTTTGCATACAAAACTAAATTAACACTTAATAAACCACTAAATTCAGCTTGAATTGACAAAAGCATTCTGCCACTCAGTATTTCCTTTAATTGAACTTAACCCTTCACTGAAAAATTAACAGCCTGTTTTAAATCTACACTGTCTTAACACTCTTATTTGGAGGGAATCTTAAATTCTGCCAAATATCATTTTTTAGGATGTATGATATATCACCTGCAGTGGAAGAAGGTCATAATTAGACTTAGCTATTAGAAACACAGGAACTGTAGGCATAGGACACTGAGGTTGTTCTACTATAATACTAAAACCAGAGTTTTGGAGCCTACAAAACCAAGAAAATCCACAGTGATGCCAGAGAAGGGTGTCGAGCAGCAAGTCACTGGCCACAGGGCACATGGTCCATAAAAACTGGCCTCAAGCTGACAGTTCAGAGCCTTTGTGATTCTGAAAATGGGTTGTTATAAATTCCATGTGAGTAAATGGACAACAATCCACCCCTCTGCCTTCCCAAACCAAAGTAATTTCTTCCCTCATCCATACACATGAATTCAGTAAAGTATTTCCTCAATATTTTCTCTTTTGGGATTCATCTGCTTCCTAACACTGTTCACATGTTCCCAGGAGCTGTAAATGGGAGTGCATGGGGGTCCGCAAAAACCTTCCTGATGCCACAAAAAGGAGCCTCCCATCCCAAATTTGTGCAAAGACAACTGATTCCAACCAGACTCTGCAGGAGCAGATTCCAAGCCACCAGCTGGATTCTCTGCCATGCAGTGATGTTTGCTGTTTTGTGAGCACATAATTAATTAGCTCACTTGCACAAATGATTCTGGGCTGAATTATGTCAGTAAAGCTATGGCAGGATTCGTTTCAACCATGATTGCACAGAAGATTTAAATGTTCTAAATTCACTTGTGAGTTGGGTAGCTTCAAAAGTCTAATCTGGACTCCATTTAAAATGTTATTTTTTGCTGGATGAGAGAAAAAGCAGCTTCACCAGAAAACATTCTGTAGTGAGGCACAGCTGTTTAGTAGTAGTTTGAAACTGTCTGAAATGTCAAAAACATTGAGAAGCCTTCTGCAACTTATAAGGCATCAGGAAGAATTTAGTCATTATGTTTTCCACTGAGCTAATTTTGCAGCATAGGAAGTGCTGATTTGTTGTTTTCAAATAATCTGGTCTTCATCACTTGTACATTCCATTTCTCTTATAATTTCATTTTTTTAAATAACTTCCTGTTTGAAACTGAGGAAAGTTTTGACCATATGTTTCATGATGGCATTTGCAAAAGTCAAATGATAAAAACAGTGCCAGCAAGCTATTCCAGTATTATTGCCAGCAATTCCTCCTCTCTTCTTCTAATACTCTAATTAATAAAATCACAATGTTTTCAATTAAAATTTGCTCCCTAGAAAAAATTATAGGCAGCTTAATAAAAGATACAGTGATATCTGATATATAACACAGAGGTCCACACACTCAAACCTGTGAGCCTAGAACATCTTGATGTCCAGCTAATTCTCTCAGTTTTAAATACCTGCAAACCTAACTGAAAGCCAGACAGGAGGAAGAACTAAAACTAAAACCCACAAATCCAAAAATCTCAGAGCATGTAATTTGGTACTTACACAGAAACTTAGCTGCTTTATTATATCCTGCAAAATCTCAAGAGGCAGATCATGGATTTAGATACCTCTTGAGCCATTAGTGCTACAGATATTATTGAAAATCTGCTGAAATTATTACCTATTGCATTCACTATTTAAAGGCCAGTATTTTCCAAAGATCTACCTCTCTATTGCATTATCACTGATTTTTTGTTCATACAGAAAACAACACAGTAGATCAGACAGAGCAGTGCAGTTGGTCTGATAAACTCTCTGTGTTTTTTACAGCAACTGAAATTATGCTGTTAGTCCAAAATAAAATGATCAAGAGTACATGTACACAAATATACACAAGTTGCACTGCTGGATACGAAAGAAACACGCAGGTTTCAGAGCAGCAGTTTGGACCACCAGGCAGCATCACCAAAAGGGGCCTGCCCTTCTTTATTCTCTCATTTATATATCTTTTTTAAGACAATCATGGATTGGTCAATGAGGTTACCACCTCTGTAAGTTCACAGGATAAAGACATGATCAATCATCTTTCTCTGCCTTAGCGGAAAGGAATGAAAAACAATCTAAAAGTTCAAAACCATCTTGGCCAGTTAGGAAAACAAAGACTGTGTTTATAGAAAATGCATGGAAACTTCTACTACAAAATTAGAAACATGGAACCCTGCAAAAAGCAGGGCGACATACACACACACCTAAATTGCAATATGAACCTTTAGCACATTACACAGAAGCCAGACTGTAGACAGTCATTTTACAACAAATTATCTTTGTATTTCATTTTTCTGACTTTATTAGCAGAAAGCAAACACAAATTTCGAAAAAGAAAAGAATTATTCTCAGAAACATTTCCACAGCTGCAGAGGCATAGAAAATATATTCTTGTGACTGTGTTTTGCTCTCAAAAAGAACAGACAAACCAGGGCTGAGGGCATCTTGTAAAAAGTCATGATGATTTATAACAAACCATTTCAGAACATATGTCGCATATGCATGGTTAAAACCATTACACAACGTTCTATTTTCCAGCTAACTTCTCCTCAGCTGGTGGCTTCAGAGGAGTAAAATATCATGAAGTGAAGGACAGAAAGGACAAATTCAGATATCAGACAGAATCTCAGGACTGACTAAAAAAAAAGCAGGCACAGACTTCCATCCCAGCAAGTACCTACTCACGCACATTCCAAGCAGTGGCAGCAGTTCCCCGTGTTTGCTGTAAAAGAACTGGCACAGCTTAACTAAAGAATGGCACATTTCTACAGAGGTAAATGCCATGGGGTTTTTATGATGCATATTTGGTGCTTAACTTTTGTTGAACTGAGTGTGATGGGTGAACCTTGGCCAGCTGCCAGACCCTACCCAAGCCATGCTCTCATTGCCCCTATTCCACAGAGTAAGAGGAAAGTAAGATAGAAAAGATCATTGATCAGGGTAAAGACAGAGAGATCACTGATCAATTACTACCATGGGCAAAGCAGTGTCAGCAACTGCCAGTTAAAATAGATTTGGACACTGAGAAACAAAATGAAAAAGATTAGAACAGCACTGTCACCCTGCCCTTTTCCAGACTCAGTTTCACTCCCCTGCCTGTCCAGCATCCTTGTCCCTTCTTAAATTCAGAGGCATCACTGACTTTGCTGATGGCCTGAGCTGTGGCCTGCAGTGGATCAAGACCTTACCAAGTCCTTGCCTTCCTTGTCCATTCCTCTGAAATTGAATCCTATTAGCAATGTTTGAGGAGTACCCATGTCAATTCCTCTGTCTGAATAATGTTCACTATTCACAATTCTAGGGACATTGTGCATTCCCTGTGGCACTGATTTTTCTACCCAAATTCCTGTAATATGGCTCACATGACCAGCTGTTAACCATAACCTGAACCATGCATGACTTCCAAACACACCCCTTTTTCTTACTGTTAAAACCTCTGCATAACAATTCCCTGAAACAACATTACACTTGAAACTCCAGCTGATATCATAAGATTGTATTTTACAGCTGTTATATTTCAGCATTTTTAAGCTCATATTTTCTATGATGCCATCTGAACTCTCCATGAAATAATTTCCATTCCCTCTCTGCACAGATAGGGATTCTATTATGAGGCACCTCATCACCATGGGCAGGGTTCTTAGTGCTTATCACAATGCCACTTTTCTATTTACATAGTAGGATTGACAAATAGATTCTATCCCTATTTTTGTTTACTGAGCCATTTCCTGTGTGGAAACAAATTTGATTTGAAACAGCTCTGAAGTCTAGCAATGGGGAAATCTAATATGTGTCTGCCATATGAAGGTGGGTGAAAGGAAGTGTAGCAGTCAAAAAGTCAAAATGGAAACAGAAAAGTAGCTGGGGAAGACACTCAAGTTTTACACTATTCTTCTAAACTTTATTCCCAGGACAATTTTTGCCATGCAAGTCTATTATTTCCCTATCAAGCTTCTTAATCCTGTATGATTACTTCCTGAGTTCTACTCCCTGGATCTATTTCATTTCAAAAGCAGGAACACAGAAAAAAAGATTTCTAAAAATGAAGGACACTAGTCTTTAGCAGTCAGAATCACCAAGACAGCAATGATGCTCACAAAGGCTCATATGATTGTTTCAGGACTCAGATGACTTTGGATTGGAAGAGTCTTAAGAACAGAAGAACTAAATTATGAAACAGAGCTGCAGAAACTTTCACATAAGTGCTGTTCACTTCCCCTTCTCATCATTACTTTTTCCCCTTTGTTAAACAGAGATCAATAAAATCATTCCACTCGTAGGCAGTTGGCATCTCAAACCCATCCTCAAGCTATTTCTATACATTCGAGATGATTCATATGCAGAACTGCAGCATTTAATCTTCATGAAACAGAAAATGTGAGCAGAAACCTCATGAGAACTCCAAAATTCTCTCTGAACTATTACATAAATCCCATTTTAAAATGTTGTCAAATTTGAGAATAGATCAGTAAATTACACCATTTCCTGAAGACTTTTTTCTAGGAAAAAACTGAAGCATTCCAGTGGTCTGATACCACTGAGAAATTTGTTTTCAGACTAAAAGAAGGTGAGGAACAAAGGCAGCAGCACGAAAATCCAAGTTTCCTACCTTTTATTCACCAAGTATCCTATTCTATCCCCTATCCTATCCTATCCTATCCTATCCTATCCTATCCTATCCCCTATCAATTTATACTGAGTGTCTCTTTCTCCAGGCAGTGACTGACAGAACAAGAGGACAGAGTCTTAAGCTGTGCCAGGGGAAATTAAAGTTGGATATTAGGAAGAAGTTTTTTATAGAAAGATTGGTTAAATATTGGAATTGTCTGCCCAGGGAAGTGCTGGATTCACCACCCCTGGATGTGTTTAAAAAAGACTGGATGTGGCACTTGGTGCCATGGTTTAGTGGAGGTGTTTGGGCATGGGTTGGACTTGATGGACTTGAAGGTCTCTTCCAACCCAGTGATTCTGTGAAATTCTGTGGAATTCTGTGGAAGTACAAGACTAGCTTTGGATCACTCCTCTTACCAGGAATTTCCCAGTGAAAGGGAGAATGCTGGAAGAAGCAGCCTCGAGACTGTGATAGTAACAGTTCCTCTGGCAAAGTGTGAAGTGCAGATGGTGTCAAAGATATGCCAATAACTTAAGCAGGAGCTTCCAATAAAATCTCTTGTAGTGCTTGTAACACTCTGTGAATCAAAGTGAAAGGGGCAGCCCGGGCTCTGGCTCTTTTATTCCACACGTAGGCAGTTTAACCACTGGACATCCAAGTGCATCCCCCAGGGAAAAGCCTGCACTCCAGATGTATTTGTGTCTGTCTCAGGCATGAGATACCTCTAAGCAAGTCAATTCACAGTCTCCAGAGAAGGAAAATCATCAAAATCCCAGAAATTACTTCCATCTGATCTACCTTCCAGTGACAGAACAATAAAAAAGGGGTTTCTCAAGTATTCCTTTGAGCTCTCTCCAGATCATCATGGCATTCGATGATCAAAATATAAATGATCTTAAACATGATAACTTGCTCCTGCTCATGAAAGCTGCTGAGAGATTTAAAACCACAGACAAGTCACGCTAAGGCTTCCACCAGAAACCACCAATGCACATCATGGTCCATATAATTAAGGTTTTCTTTCCCAAACTGGAGATTGGAATGCACACTGCAGATGAGATCATTTACTGACAGAAAACACATAAGGTTTAGACACTGAAGTGGCATCTTCATGTTGGTGTATCTGTTTTAATTAGCTTTACTTTTCATGTAGGGTAAATAAAACATTAAGGAGTCAGCCAGACAGAGACACCACAAACTGTTTTTCAAATAGCTCCATGAAATGAGCAAGAATAAAGCTTGAGGAGTGTTATATTTACCTCTGTAGCTCCCAGGGCACTTTTGAGAACACTGGGTCAGGTACACTGAGACACTGAGAAAATGTGCAATTTCTTTCCCACTGAGCTGTCAAGGCATTCATGCTGTGAATAGCTAACACCCTTCTTTGACAACCAGGCAAATATTTCTATTTTCTGCCACTCTAGGCATGAAGTATCTCCACGTTGCCTCAGTTGATTTACTGCCAATTCAAGTCAAACTTTAGATGTCTGAGCCAGTAACCGGACAAAATACTCTTGATGAAGCCCTGCCACAAACTCATAGACTGCTGCTTAATACATTTCCAAATACTTAGATATTAAAAAGGGCTGTAAAGCTGAAAAAGCTGCAGAGAAGCAGAACACACATTCACTGAACTGCCAGAATGGAGATTTAAGAAGCATATACAAGTCAAATAGGCTGCTGCTTCCCTTTATTGTTAACATTGCTTCAAAAAAACCCACTTGAAATTATATAAGATGATCCTGCTCCTTGAGACTATATTGTTCCTTGAAATCAATTCTGTATTTCCCATCTTTCAAAAATACATGTATTCAGTAAAAGTATAATTAATAACCAAGTCTATCTGGGCAAGGCTAAATGAACACATCCTATTCAAGTGATGGTAGCACACAGATACTATGAACATTATTTTTTCTTAAAACTTTTAAAATATTGATGGCTAATTACATTTCACTTTCACCCATTGACCAAAAGCTTTAATTTCTGATACTATGAAAGAGGAAGACAGAATGAAGAGAATAATTCTTTCAGTGGCAACAGATCCTGAGGAAAATGCTCAGAAACCACTGAATCAGTATTTCACAGTGTTGGGTTTTGTTCATGGGATAAGAATAAGCAGGTAGTAATAATGGTTTAGTGTGTGAATACTCAAATACAAACCATGATAAACTACTGAGAGTGCAACTGTCTGCCAAAAGCTTAAAGCACTTTTGAGACTGGATCCCATCCTTTAAGCCATGCTGCATTACACAGAGTTCCCTTACTCAGAGCCTCTGTATCCAGCAAGACTTGCTTTAGTGTTTTAACTCCCGTACTTAGAATTCACAGAGAATTAAAATGCCCATGAAGTGACTAAGCCCTGAGCAGTACTCACCAATACTGGCATAGCCAGGCGTGGATGGATCTCCTCCACTGTTCAAGGAGACCATGAAAGCTTTGTCAGCAAGGTCTGCAGTCTTTGGTAAGTCACAGGGATCAGCATACAGGAGAACACCACCAAACCCTGCATCTTCCAGCAGAGAAAGCTGAGGGAGCAAAGCAACACAGGTGACCATTAACAACAGCAGTGTCAGAACACTTCATTACATTTTTAATTATCGCTGAGACAGAGGCTTTGCCATGCACCACATTCTCACCACTCAAAGCTGCAGTGCCAACATGCTTGTAGCACCCTAACAGGTCTTTACTTGATATAAATACCTCCTTGAAAATGCCTCAGTTATGAAAATAATGTCACTAAAGCATTTGCAGTAGACCTTCCATGTTTTCCATCTGTAAGATGTTCTGGCATAGTTTACCTCTTCAAGGACATAGCACATACTGAATGTTTGCCTACACTGGCATCAGCCTTCCACAGGATTTGTGGACACAGTTACTCTCCAGTTAAGAGAGAAAACAGGAATTTACAGAGTATTAAAAAAATAAATTTAAGTTTAAAAACCCAGTCTATCTTACCCAAATGTTGGGATCCGCCTCCTGTCAGATAAACAGCTTTTATTTTGTCTCATTAGAACGTCAAAGCTTGATTTGGAACCAGCAATTAGTTTCCAAAAATCCACAGATCTGGGCCAGAATATCAGCCAAACTTCCCCAAAGTCAAGGACAAAAGCATCCAAGTACCATAACCTGCAGCAGTTTTTTGACTGGAAAACCTCAGGTTTTTTCTTTCATAGGGAACTGAAAAATAAGGGGATTTTATTCTGAAACAGAAGAAAGCGAACTGTAATGTGGCAAATACTCCCATGAAATGAGCTGACCTTTCTGCATAATGCTCTGCATATTTGGAACTGACTACTCACTGATACAAAGCTATATTAATTTTTCAGACAGAAGTAATTCAGGTATTTAAGGATTATCTTACTATTCACTGAGCTGCTCTACTGATGACTTTCCAAATGTCTCCAAATGGTCTGAAGAATGACTGCAGGTAGATGATGTTTCTACACAACTCTGATTTCACAGGAACCTGAGCACTTTTTACAACACCTCTGTTTCTCAGTTCAGTTGTCCTTCTCCTTCTGTATTTTTGACCCTTCATTTTTTTTCCTGTGTATTTATATGTATAATTTTCAATTTACCTCCTAGCTGCTGGGATTAAGGAATGTTTATGCAGAGTTCTTTGTGGCTTTACAAGAATGTAAATTACATGAATATATGGCATTCAGTTTGAGCCTCATAAGCATTTGGTGTGCAGTTCTGCTTTACTTGACAGCTAAGACAGAAAAAAATATAAAAATAGCAGCCTATTATTTGCCATATTCTAAAAATAGAAACCTACTATTTGCCATTTCTGTAAGTAAATATATCTAATATTGTGATTTCCTGAGACTCTGACACTTGTCTGAATTCAGATAAGCAGATGCAAGTTGAACCTGTGAGTCACTCAGTCTTACCTATCTCACTCAAACAAGCAATCCACAGAAGAAAAGGCATTCTTTGAGAGAACTCCAGTCAGATGAATTGGAGAGGGAAAGAAGGTGATTAGCTCAGATGCTTAAAAATGTATTACAGACCTTAAATGTAATGCAGGAAGGGGGATTTCCCAAATCCAAGTTCATTTATTATTGTTTTGTTTTCAATTAATGTTCGTATTCAGATATTCAGACAGGATTTGACTGCACAAAAAATAGGGTGGGGGAACTAAAGACACATCATAGCGAAATGATGTAACAGGCAGGATTTAAAACAGCAATTGCCTTTTCCTGCATCCATATCCAGTATCTTTTTATTAATCCCTGGTTTATTTAGTAGAACACAAGACAGGAAATACAGATGGTTTTGTTTTGGGGTTTTTTTTTTGGTTTTTTTTTAAAGAGAGTTTTAAAAACTTTGTACTTAAAAAAATTCCCTATTAAATCCCTCAGTTTCAGTGAGAGAAAGTAACTACATGTCTGTTATTCACAAAGTGCAGCAACCACTGCTGCCATGGCTACAATCTCTGGTGAGGAGTTGTGTTGCACACGTGAAATTACAAAAAAGCTTTCAGATTCCAGCTGTAATTGCTGCTTTTTACCTTCACAACAGTGGCAGCACAACTATATCAACCATAAATGTTCATTGTTGATTCCATTATCATCTTAAATAAGCCAACACTTTACCAGCCATAAATTGCCCGAGCACAAAGAAGCCAAAGAAGGTTCTGCTTATTTTTTTACAAGGTAGAAGATTGTTGATTAATTCCTTCAGGTAAACCAGTGCACATCTATTCAAATGAATGGATTATTTTAGATTGCAAAAGCATCCAACAGCAAAATCTGCTCCTTATGAGTTTCGATGTTTGCATTATCCATGTCCCAAAGCCATAAACATCTCAGAACAAACTGGAAACAGCAGAACCCTTGAAAACAGATGCCAGTGCCCACTGTTAACCCTTTAGTTATTTATGGCTGCTTAAGTCCTCAGTTTTCAGAGTTACCTTAAAGAATGCAACTGTTTCAATTCAGTATATTAAATCACCCCATAAAACATTCTGGGCTCAGTTTAATCTAATATGAGACACTTGCTGCTTTATCAAAGGCTCTGTCGTGTACCTGGGGACAGATTAGCCTTGTAAACTCTACACACCATCAGGCACCATTAAATTGCCTTTTAAAGATGATGGGGCTGAAGCAGTGAAAAGACAGATTGCAACAGTCTGTAGAACTTAGTTTGGCTCTAAGGGGAAAAACTCAGAGCTGCTTCTCCATTTTAACTGCACCATCTCTGAGATGTGGCAGAGGAAACATTCACCTTTTGCACTGACACACAGGTAACAGGGACCAGGTCTGTGTTCTACTTTTCAGACAAGCTTTGGTGTGGGACTTTGGCCACAAACCTAGTGGCAGGTACTGGGTCCAAAATAAGCAAGCTGAGCATGACTATTTGCTGGGGAGAAAGAAAAGAAGCAACAAGAAACAGGGGCCACAATTTTTTGTAGGTGGCTTTAATGTGTTTTAGGTCACTTGAGGCTAGTGTGCACCTGAATGAACATGTAATTAATCATTATATTAATGATCTGAACAGAGAACACACCCGCCAAAGAGAACAGACTACAGCCTCTGTGAATCTCCAGCATAATGCATGAGATTCAATGACTGGTGATAAGCAGGGAAGCAATGCAGCAGGTTCTGGCCTCCAGCTGTATTTGTTATATTCCACCTAAGTGCAAAATCAGACCTTCTAAAGATCTTTTCTCCTGGATTATTCTCAGCTGAGACCATCCTTGCACCTTGCAGGCACCAAACAGCACAACACCAATCAGGTAATCAGCCTTCAGTATTTTTCAGGGACTACACTGGACTGGTTACCTGCTAACCCCAGAGCCTCAGAAAATTAAAAACGTGCACACTGACGCATGGAGCTGTTCCAGCAGCACCCTTGCTTCCCAGCTGAAAACAAAGCCTGACTGGAGCAGCACTACTCTGATGTTCTGTGCATGGGAGCCACACCTGGGGTTGAGTTCAAGCAGTCATTTCATGGGCAGAGAGCGGAAAATCACATCACACTTTGGTCTCACCTGGATCACAGCAACTATGAGTGCAGAGACAGAAAGGGTTTCCTACACTATTCTCTCAGTGCATCTGAACAGCTTAGATCCTGTTTCTAGAACCTCTGATCCAGCAACACCCTGATGGTTTAAAGATAATTAAATAAGCACGGCATCTCTTCCCTCCTTTTTGTTGATACCCAGTAACAGTCAAGCTTAATAGTTGCTCTGTATCCTGGCAAGACCTTATGACTTTGATGTAGTTACTACCAGAGAAATGATAGCATGAAGTGAATTTATTTGTGGAAAGAATCTGACATGCAGATCTAAGATTTTTTAAGACATTTTCTTTCCAAACTAAAATTTTCTTTCACAGTTTCCGATTTTCAGAATTTTGTCATTTTTTATATCTAAAAAAATATTTCTAGGGAAGGAAGATTCTTCTTCTGTATTTCCTGGATGTCCTGCAGAATGTGGGAAGAAAAGCAGTAAGGAAGGGCAAAAAAATCTTAAGACTGTTAATCACAAAAATCTGCATTTGAGTGATGGGGCTGGACAGCAGTGATGAGTAAGAGCTACTTTGTACATCAGTTTGCCATCCCTTTTATTTTAAGTACATTCCTCTGTCAGGTAGGTGCTATCCAAGGACAGTAGACTTTTCAATTAGCACTGGTCACAAGCTTCTTGTGTGCTGGAAATCCACACTCTGACCTCTGGACAGTTGTGTCAGTGGAGGAAAAACCTTTGGAGACTTTTCCCCCCCACTCTCTCTAAACCAAAGAGCATCTTGGTTTAATTCTGTAATCCTTGCATGGAAAAAAAATTAACATCCTGGTCCTACATGTGGTATTAGGCTTATCAAGAACTGAATGTTCTGTCCCACACTTTTTCCTGTTTGCTGCCTGCTCATCTTTTCTACAGTTTTATCAAAGAAAAGTAATTTGTTACACATCAGCAGTTTTTAAAAATGGAATTTTTCACAATAGGATATTTGGACAATTAAACATAAGCCAGATATACTGCCAGCTCCCTGCACTAGATTTTAGCAACTTTTAATACAAATTGAGTGCATATTTTATTGCCAGATCTTGCTTACCACTGCTAAGAAATTCACAATGTTCAATCTAATTAAAAATAAAATTGAACTACAATTCCCTAGAAACAAGGGCTGATTGGACTCAATAAGCTTTACTTAATTTATTTCAGAAACAAAATAATTGAATTGCTTACAGCCCAGAAAAAAAGCTCCATTATTTGATGAGTATATAACACAAAGCCTTTCATATTGCTATTGCATTCCTACATCTTCAGGAAATACTACTCACTTCTAAATAAGCATGTAGAGGAACACTGTGTGCATAATAAGTATCATTAAATATTCAGTAAACATTAAAAAGAAACAGGATGTATGAATGTCCAGATGAGCAACCTCCAGAAAGCCAATAGCATTTCCCTGTTCACACTGAAACTGTTGTTTCTGATTATGTTTATGGTTATTCCAGTCTATGTTTAGACTCTATTACAGAGAGAATAAAGCTGAAGATCCATCATACAAAAAACAATTACACCAAGATATAATTATAATCTTGCTAAATCATCAAGAATAAACTGATTAGACCCTTTGTTGGATTTTATGCATTCCACCCAACTTTTAATCCAAAATCCATTGAACTGCCAACAGAGTCACAGACCAGAGTCAAACCTGCCAATGTCCCCTTACTTTTTAATTTTTTTCTTATTTTTTTTTTCTTACCACTAGAAAAATTAAGTTAGATCATTTAAGTTAGATCATTAAGCTAGAACATTTGGGAGACCTGCTCCCCATCTCAGGGGGGTTTTGCTCTCTGCAATCTTTTCCTTCTCACTCTTGACTCCAGCAGCAGGCTCCCAGCCAGGAGATACCCAGCCATGGTACCACAGAATGGTTTGGGTTGGAAGGGACCTTAAAGCTCATCTCATTGCAATCCCCCTGGAATGATCAGCAAAACTTAGGGAGCACCTGAGCAGAGAGCAAGGGAAATTCCTGCCTGTGTAAACATCCCCCACTGTGCATCACATGCAGTGTGAACTCATAACCTTTCATTCTCTCCATGGTCTTTTTTCAACTAGAAAGCAAATATCCTTGGAATATGTATTTTCCAGTACCAACACTGGAAGTTAGCAGTGCTGAAATGCAAACTGCCCAAGCCATCCTTCTATCACCAAGATAAAAGTAGGATTATGACTTGTCTAGCTCCCGGAGTGTAGCTTTTGTATGGGATCCACCAAGGCATCAGCAGATGTTCTCAGAACCCACACAGCAATCAGGCAGAAATTTCCAATTAAGGCACATTTGCTGCCCCAAGTAATTGCACATTAGCACCATTTTTAGATTGTTAAAACACAGCTGCCTTCACTGGACCTGTGCAAAATCAGTACCTATTCAGTTATTTTATTATTCTCACAATTCTTATCCAATTATTAGGACTGGAATATCCCAGTCTTTGTTTCGTTTTGGTTTTTTAAGTACAAAACATACTCCCTGCTCAACTCTTTCCTGGTCTATTACGTTGCATCCACGTTTCATGCCTTGAATGTAATATAACAGTCTCTTCTGAGACTCTGTAACATTGTTATGTATTTTAAAATTTACATTTGATTTAATTTTATGTTTCCAAGTAGAACATATAATGATACAGAGTGTGCTATATGTAAGCCTCAGGCCTATCTATACATCAACTAGGAAAACTGAATATTATTAATTGGTTAATGAATATTTTAGCTTCATTTATGAAAAAGAGCAGTGTTTAACTACTTGGTTAGCATGCCTTTAAGTAAATCAATACTCAGAATGAACTTATTTATCTTCCTTATTAGAAAAACAGTCACAAACCAGGAGTGATAAAAGAAACGGTCGTAAAGAATGTGCCCCAGTGCATAAAGTCATTTCAAGAACTATAAATATTAAAGAAGTTATTACAAACCTTAGCAATAAAAGTTCTTTATAAACTATCAGTACTGATTTCTGCTCCTAAGCTCCCCTAGAAATTCCAAAATAAAACATTAGGCTAGTCTTGATTTTTTTTCCTCACTGACATTTCAGAAACTAGGATTTTTTTCCACAGGAACTTATTCATGAACTGTGCTATACATATCATGAATGCATCTTTCACACTGAACATCAAGGTTTAAAGTGGAATATGTAATAAACTGGAGCACCACTTAATGTACAACTCTGGTACAGCAAAACTCCGGGCAATCCACACAAAAGACACAACAGTTGAAAAAGCCAACGTGAGCAGCTTTTGTGTCTCCCTAGGTCCTTTCTTTTTCACTGCTTTCCACTCAGCACATCAGTAAAACAGAGCTCTGCCTCCTCCTGTGACCTACTAAATAGCCCATTTCACCAGAATGAAATAGTAGAAAGAGCTACATGAAGGAGGTCCAAGGTTGAAGTACTTGATGAGAACAGGGAAGGCAGCTGGATTGGTTTGGCAGCCACAAAGCACTACAAAGTCATTCATTCACCAGCAGTTAGGGGAAAGAAAAAAAAGAAAAGCCAACCCAACAACCCCCAGTTCCTCTTCAGTAACACCAGTCTACAATTAGTTCCAAAACATCAATCCAAAATGATGTCCTTCCCCTGTCTTAAAAAATAGAGTGAAAAATATAAAATGTGAGAAATAGGTCAAACTTTCTGTCACAAGGATTTTTTTATGCCATGATTAGGAAAGGAAGACCCCAACAGCAAAACAAGGTCGTACCAAGGGTGGTTAAGAAAGATGTGGTAGTAAAACCCTTGCTCTGTCACTCTTCTCCTCAACTAGGTCATTGACAGCACAGTATTTTTGTCTTTCTCTGACAATTTCTTGGGGAAGGAAAGACTAAAAGAAAATATCTCTTGAAACCTCGTACATTAAAAACACAGTTCCCTCCACTGGGCCCATAGAAAAGATTTAGCACCACTTACAGCTCCTAGAACTCCACTGAACTTTCTAAATGACAAACAGAATACTGCAGTTATAAGATGAATGAAAAAGAAATACAATAAAACTCATGATCAATCAACATCTGTTACACCACTGTAACTCCTAAGACAGAACTTTCAGGAAAAGTCTTTAAAGAATACACAGCTTCACTCTGGGGGGAAAAAAAAACAAACCAAAAACCAACACACAACCAAACAAATGCCAAACCAAAAGCCTCCAACCTAAAAAACCCAAATAAAAGCTCCATCTCAACACTAAGTTACACTGCAGGGCCATGTAATGAATGAATGGTCTGACACAGAATGAAGATGAGAGTCACAGGTCCCGGTGTTTAGCCCAGAAGAGAAATCTATAGAAAATCAGGGAATATTTCCAAGTCCAGAACAAGCCATTTTCTCTTGCAATAGATTTGCAAAAGATACAGAGCAGAAAAAAACCCACAAACAGAAATTTCTGTTCTCAGCCATTAATTTCTTCTCTTTGGAGACAGACTGACAGTGGTGACTAATTTTGTACTTACTGTTGCTTCAACTAAAAGGGTGAAAAGGAAGTCAGTTCAGGGTTACAGAGCAAGCTTGCTTTTGCATCACTTATTAATGGAAAATGCATCTCTATCCATTCTGTTTAGAAAATTGGTAGTTACTGAAATCCTCGTGCCTAAGCCTGCTTTTAACTGCACCAGCTTTACACCAAAGTAACACCCTCAATGTCAATAAACCTTAATTGGTAAGAAACTTAAAAGTCAGGCTTTCTGACCTTTATTTGTTGGTCTCCTCTCTCAAGTAACAAGAGGCTGGATGAGAGGAAACTGCCTCAAATTGCATCAGGAAAGTTTCAACTAGACATTAGGAAAAAGTTCTTCACCAAAAGGGTTATCGAGCATTGGAAAAGGCTACACAGAAGTGGTGGAGTCACCATCCCTGGAGGGTTTAAAAGATATGCAGACGTGACACTTGGGGACATGGTTTAGTGGTGGGTTTGGCAGTGCTGAGGGAACTTGAGGATCTTAAAGGTCTTTTCCCACCTAAAAGATTCTGTGATTTCATGTGTATGAAGCTATTTATCTCAGGAGCTGGAAAAATAATTTACACGTAATTGTTATGAGTCTTTTTGATAGCAAATGCTAAAGATTAATCCTACAATTGACAAAGTACATAAAGATAGTTAATTGTAGAAATAGACACAATTTAAACAAGCAGAGAAACTAATTAATACTCATCTTTCCAACAAGGGCCAACACAGTTCTGTTAAAACACTTAGAGCAGGATGACAGGGGTTTTCAAATCAAATTTACCTTTTTGAGGTTTTGCCAGCATCTACCAAACTGTCCTTTCATACAGGATTTCTGAGGAGGATGATCTGTTCACAATATTCCATGAAGATACTGAGTTAAGAAGGCAGCTCTGACAGTAAAATCCTTCTCTGACACAGATCAACTCTTTGCTCCCAATACCATAACATTTGATTATTAGAAAACAACTTCAGACTTTGAAGGCTTAGAAATATTTATATCAATTTAATCTCACAGTCATTGATGTTAAGTTCCAGGCTTACCATTCAGGATCTTTTCTGGAACAAAGTAACAGAAATTTTCTACAAAACACACTTTTGGAGGGGCATTGTTTTATTTTGGGCTGGGGTTTTTTTCCTCTTCACATTTAATTAGACAACAGGGTTACAGTAATGTTAAAGATATCTTTTTATCCCTAGCATTTACAAACATCTTCAGAGGCAAAACAAATCCTTGTGTAACATACCTTAACCATGAGACACCAACTAGTTTAAGACAGGAATAAAAGCTTAAAATTTCTTTGGGTGTTATTTAAGGTGTACAGATTTGTTAAGAACTCATTACACTGTCTATTAATCTTGAGGCCAAGAAAAAAAAAATCTCTTTCTAACATCCTTAAAGGCTGACGATCAATGTTTAGCATGCAGCTGACACCTTCAGAATTGCATCAGTTACTCTGGACTGTTCAGATTTACACTGAAGCTGGAATATTTTGTGTGGTTTTTTTCCCCCTCATAATAAATGGTAAAGCATTAGCAGAGTTTTAGATATCTGCTTTCCCAAATGTCCAATTCTGTATCAAGAAATGCTTAAGTATCTACATAGAGGACCTCATCACCAAAAGCTATTGCAGAGATAAACAGACTCAGAACTGAAATACCCCATTTCACAGAACAGTCATGATTATAATTAAATTGCTCCAGACTTATCCTCCAATTCAGGGAGTCAAGGCACCTATGATTGCCATTTTTAGGGAAGGGATATCAGGGGAAAAAAATATTACTGTCTAATTGCTTTGCAACCCATCCTCTTCCCTTAAGCACAAGGAAGGAGATCAGGCTGACAGAGGGCATTTCTTATACGATGCTGTCACAGTGAAAGAAAAGAGGAGAGATTTTTCTGGTCAATAAGAACTTCCTGACAGAAGACTAAGCAGCTGCTCAATCTGGGTGAGAGACTGTCTGTGCACTCCACAATGACAGCTCATGGTGACAGGATTTCAACAATAAAGGTGCCATGGGATGGCCGTGACCTCATTGTCATGTGGAAGTTTTACCTGGTCAAACACCACCCATGGCTGCTTTTGCTGAAGGGGAATTGTTCTGTAAAATCTACTGTGCAACACAGTTAAGGATGCCTTTCATACTACAAAAAGTGAGTTTTAATGTGCTTTAACATAAAGTGGTGTTTTTCTATATTCTTCTGGAAACCTCACTGCATCAAGCTTATCTCTTTACTGAGAACTAAGATCTGTTGTTTCAACAATCAAGCTGATTTGGATATGGAGACTTAGGTTTTCTTGAAATGAAATAAAATACTTTAAGTTTTATTCTGTTTGCTAGTGAACAGAAAAAGGGAGAAATAGGCAATTTAAGCTACTCTTCCCCTGTTACCAATGCTATCACCAAGTATTGAACAATTCTGCACTGCTGGCAGGTCAGAAGCAAATCTTATTTTCTGAATGCTCTGTATGCCTTGAAATGACTTCACCTTCAAAGAAAATAAAGCACGTTGAGTGACAATGTCAGATTTTGTCCTTGCAACTTTCAGTGAATCTGTACAGTGCTCGCATCAAAGTTCATCCAGTCAGGGACACTTGCAAACAATATAAATGAAGAAATTATCAATTAAATTAAGAATTCATTAAAAATATTACAGTTTTTGTAAGATTGATTTTGCACTTCCAAAGAGCTCAAGTTTTTCAGGAAAAACACACATGAAAACACAGATTTCTGTGAATGACAGTTTCACATACATTTTTAAAAATACTAGTATCTCAACCTTTCCTAACTAGCTATTCTTTGATTAATAACATTACACTGAAAAGGAACACAATTTAAATACCCTTTAATGAACATTTCTGTACTTTTATCACACTGTATCACACTTCCAACCCCACTTTGCTGAATAGAGCAAACTTCATCTTTTATAGATGCTTCCATTAATGTCAAGTGTGAAGCACAGTGCAAACATACCTGGACTCCTCGTAGGTATTTGAAACCAAGACAGATAAATACAATCTGCTTTGAATGGGGCTGTTCTTGGGCAGGAAGAGGAGGCCAGATCCCAGCTCTCCTAAAGCCTTCCTTGTATCTCCTTTTTAAGGAACATTGCAGGACTTTACCATGGTAAGGGACAGTAATTTCTACACAGATGGTCCAGACTATTTAATTTCTAATCTGTCATGAAGATTTCTTCAGCCTATGATCCAAAAATGGCCTGAACTAACAGATCTGGCCTTGCCTTTTTTTCTTACACTCTCTAATATGACAAACAGGAGTGGGACATGCCCAGGTGGTTAAGTGGATTAAATGTTATCATTTTTCCTCTGAGATTACAGTGGAGGCCTGACTGAAATGAGTTGTCAGGTCAGTTCCCCAATGGACATTTTATAACATAAAGCCATCACATATAACTGAACACTGATATAAGAGGCAATATAGTCAATTCCCACTCCAGGGAAAAGCAAGATTGACTCAGAAGTGAAGTATATCCTTCCAGCTTATTGAAAGGGAGGTCTCTCTAGGTCACCTCAAGGTCACCTCTGAGGCTGTGTGGGAAAAATTCTGATGTCTGCATAACTGACATGGGAAAACATAAATAAGAGGTTCAACTGCCAACTGTGCAGGCACTCCTCCAGCCTTCACAAAATGCAAACACTCTGTCCTCCATCTAAAATATTACCTTACCTACACATAACTGAGCTGCCCTGGTGGATCTCAGCCCATGCACATCCTGGGATTATTCACAATTACAAGGCTCTCCTTGGCAGCTTTGTGAGAGTTTGGGTTTGTTAGGTTAAGGGTGTTTTATCTAATGAAGTACCTGATTTTTAGAGAAATCTGAAGTGTACAAGAGATGTGAGATTTGAAACAAATTATGAAAAATTGCACTAGTTATTATACAGAATCCTAAATCAATCAAGGAAAGTAGCCCCCAAGTTTTTTTAACTTAAGGTGCCTATGATTGTGATCCTGTGATTCATGTGATTTTTGTTTTCTCTCCCAATGACCATAAGGAAGCTCAGGAATCTTTTTATTTGCAACAGCCCTGATTGACTATATATATCAAAAAGTATCCCAATCAAAGCTTTTAAAAAAAAAATTAAAAAAAAAAAAAAAAGGCAAAATAATCGATTATCTCAAATGACCACAACTCCAAATATGGAGAATTGCTCTCAGAAGACAACAATTATTGAATTATAAATTCAATACTAAAAATAAACAAAAAAAGCACAAAGAAAAATCCCAGAAACCAAATACAAAAACCAAACTCACTTAAAAACATGAGACTGCAGCAGGATAACATATAAAGGAAGCTGCCATTTCGTTAGACCAAGAGATCAGGAGAAAACAACATAAGTCTAACTTCGTTGCACATGTTGTTTGTGAATTATTCACTGAGACCTAAAGAGGAAATTAAAATGCCTGAGTTCTCATATTGAAATGCACAATCTTCTCCTGTTAAGTGAAAATATGTTCGCTGTGAAGAATTGCCTTCTGCACAGAAGGTTAGTTTAATGTTTTGGCAATCGAAACAAAATATTCCAAGTGGTTATTGCTGTACTTGCAAAGAGGATGCCAATTATATTTGTAGTGATGGACTTGGTGTTTTTCTTTTCAAATTCATGCACAGGCATCAAGAGCCCCAAATGGCTAAGAGTGAAATTTTGACTTTGGTGCTCCATGGCATTGTGCAGGCAAAGAGAAAATTAAGAAATATAATGCTAAAAAACACCTCCTCCCTCTCCAGGGATGACAAGCAGTTATAGATTTTAACCATCTATGCTCCACAAAACCCAGCTACAGACAAACTGAAAGGAGCAATTCAAGTAATCTTAGGGAAAGGAATAAAAACTTCCCATAGGCTGGGAATTATAGAATGTAAAATATAAACCCTTGGCTCCATGGATGCAAATGAAAAGGTTGTATCTCAGCATCCAGCAAGACCATGTTTCCACTCAGAGTTCTGATCAGGTGGCGAATTACAGATGTATTTCAAACGGCAGAATTCAGATTTTCATGCAGAAATCACAAGTGCTGATGTTGTGAACGCATTCTCAGAGTTGAGTCTCCAAAGCCACACAGAACCAATGCAAAAATCAAACCAAGGATCTGGCTCTAGAGCAACAAGGCCATGAAAATCATTCTTCATTTGATTAATCTGTGACATCCTGGTTTATCCAATAAAACATTGATTCTAAGAATAGAACTATTTACTTCTACAATCTTGTACATCATGTTTTACATGAATACTTTATTAAAGAATAGTGACTTTTGATACCTTTCAACCCAGTTTCTCAGTTCATAGATATGTAAATAAACTGATTGTTATGAAGCATTCTGAAAAAAGGAGAAAAGTCTTAATAGAGCATGAAATGTCAGAGAAGAATCATAAGTTCTTAATAAAATAATAAACCAGCAACTACCACAGAACATGGCATACAAGTCAAACCCACTACAGAATGAGGGCAGTACTTGTACATCACTCATTGCCTGAAGAAAGTGACCTTTTCCTCTGATCCCTGTTCCAGAAAATATCAAATATAAGCAGGGTGTACCATGCTGGTCTGGGTCTCTCCTCTGCAGACCTGTTGGAGGGGGCAGTTCTGAAGATTTCTGGCCCTGCTTCACCCAGTCCAGTGGCTGACACTTCGAAAGAACCAAAAATCAGGCAGATCTGTTCTGGCAGGATGAGATTTTATATATTCACCCCTCATCCCTATTCAAAGCTCCTGGATCTTCCATTTTATTTTCTTCCTTTCTCAGCTGTTGGTGAAATGTGCTGGAAACACATGAGCTGGGAAAAGGCCCAGATAATTTGTCTCTCAATGACTCTTTTATGAAATCCAAGCTCAACTAATGCAAAAACCAGCTCAATTAGCAGCTTGGGTAGGAAAAAATACTTATAATTCCCTATACAAGCAACAGAAAAAGGGCCAAGACCACCAGCAGAAATATGACCAGTGCATCTGCAGGAAGAACAAATTTAAAAGGTTTAGATTTTCTGAAGGAAAGACAGTGGTGTTTCCCATGCTGCTCATGTGTGGATTTAGGGTACAAACAGAGGCAATGGATATCTTTGCTCAGCTCTGCTTCAGAACAGCTGCCTCACAGCAAATCCATTTCACTTGACTTTGCACCATTTTTCAGGACACAGCACTCACGACACAGTAAATTGGGTGATTGCATTTACTACTGACTTTTTAAGGGCTTGATCAAATAGAAAATCATGCTTGAGTTTCACACCTCTAAAATCAGACAAGAGCTTCAGAAGACCCCAGAATGAATTCTTTATGAGTCAGCCACTGTCCATGTTTGAATGGAAGCCACTTAGTGTCTCACTCAATTTTACTGCACTAAAAGGAGGAGACCTCCTCTAACACTGGTCAGCCTTTCCCCTCAGGAAATTGCAATCCATTATGGGAGCTGGACTAATTTTTCAAAGGATACATTCAATGCATGTAGTGAGTGTGCAATTAAACAGCCAATTGAGTATATGAATATTTAGAATCACTTCCCCGAAAGAAATACAAGCATTTAGGGTTACTGAAGAGAACAGGACTACGCACTGAGTCAAATCAGGAAGAATTCAGTGTTTGAGTCACCAGTAGGGCTTCAGAAATTTCTGTATCAACAAAGAAGAGAAAGAGAGAACAGGAACTACAGCTGGGAACACAAATAAGTCTGCAAATCAGCAGTGCCTTCTCAAAACATGGAGGGAAAATTGTGTTGCATCAGAAATGCAGAATAATCGATCCCTACTATTGGTCATTAACTTACATTTCCCCTCGTTTACTCTGCTAATAGCACATCTCTCCTTCCTTGGAAACAAATCCAGGGGTTTGTAAGCAGAAAGGAAATGAGTAATAACCAGAAGTCCGTTTAGTGATGCAACCAAAATGTTAATTACTTGAGAATATTGACAAGTTGTGCTATAATTATGCTTCCTTCCAGGCATCAATTGCTTTTCTCCTCCCCTTACATATTCTTCTTACTGCTTACAAGAGCAAATTACTTTTTCCCATTTATACTGTACAAAGTGGAGTGAGAATTCCCTCTTTAATTTACTGTAGTGCACTTGACTAAGGGGAGGAAGAGAGCAAATTTTTGTCAACTATTTCATACTCATGTGGACAGATACAGATTGGATTTATAACTGCACTGGCACTGTTTCACTTTGAGGTGGCACAGGTCACAGTACATCATCCTTCAAATGCTGGATGAAGTTGGAGGAAAATTGACACGCTCAGCTAGAAATTATTCTGGATACTAACAGGCTTCAAGGAGCTGAACACTGGAGCTCAGTGTGACTTGGTTCCAATAAGGAATACAAAACCACTGTTTGTGACTTTCTGACTGCTTTTTTACTCATCAACTATAGATTTCTCAAGTCAGAAGGACTACCTGATTTTCTTTCCCACAGAACCTCACCCAGAGGGGAAAATGTATCACAATTGGTACTTCCAGTTTTTTTTTTTTAAGCTATGTTTTAAACTAAGTTTACCAATCAAAAGTTAAAATATGACTTCAGGATGAAGCATTAGGTGATAAATCTGTGCAGAGAGACTCAGTTTTTTAACTCTGGTACGTTTCCTCAGTGGGCTGGGGTGCATTTCTCAGTCCACCCAACCCAGATCAGATTTATGATACAGAGGCAGGCTTCTCTAATTAACTATTATGGTTTGTTCTTTCTTTTCAAAAGGAACAAGAAAGCATTGCTCTCAGTCAGAGCAGGAGGAATTTAACTGAGAACTGAGAATCTCTCAAATGTCGCACTTTCTGATGAAGGAAGGCCAATGGTCTTCCTTCAAAACAAACATAAAATTTCTCAGTAATCACTACAGAACAAAATAGCTTGTGAAACCTCAATTACATAAACACCTTTTTGGTATAGACTATTGTGCAGTTTTTTGAAGGCCTAGGTAAAATTTTTTTTATGTAGGAAGTAGAGAAGAAATGCAAAAGGACCATTCTTTAGACTGTGTGATATCTCACAGATTAAAGAGGCTGTTTGAGGGAGGAGGGGAAGGTTAAGAACATGAGCACACAAAATCTAGTCTTTGGGGGAAGAGAAAAAGGATAAAGAATAAAAGCAACTAACTCAAAGGAGAGAATCTCTGATAAATTCAGGGGAGGCAAAGGTTAAGGAAAATGGACCACAAAGCAACTACTACTTCTTTCAAGACAAAATAAGAACTAGCATCCTCTGTACAAACATAAACTGGCTAATTAGCAAACTCTGTACCAAAAATTTGAATGAATCAACCTGATTTCAGTTTGGACTATCAAGAGAAACTCTCAGGATTTTGGGAATTGAGATGAAATTTTAAGAGGGTGGTAAATTGGAGAAAACCTAAAAAACAGGATGCTATTCCAGTGGATGTTACTAGATAATCCCTTCAGATCCAGATCCCCAGGTATAGTTTCAGATGCTTCTATAATTTTTATTTATATTGCCTATATCTGCCTTCACTTTTTGAGAAGGGCTTTAGGAAGGGATATAATATCATTAAAAGTCCCACAGCACTCATATGGGGAAATGTGTGTCTATAAAGACTTTAGGAGCCTCTGAAAAAATTCCACTGTCCAAAAAAAGGCCACAAAAAACCCCCAAGCAAAACCCCAGTGTCCTTAATAATGAAATGTAAATAAAGTGTTTATGTTCCCTTAAAAATGTTTGTTTTTTAACACGGTTTTTATTTGTATATTAATATGCACACACTGTATATATGTATATAAATGTACACACATATATTTGTGTATCTCTAGGGAGGGAGGAAGGGATGGAAGGAAAGGGAGGGTCCTCGTTAAATGGAGATTTACAATGTAACCTATAATCCTCACAATTGTATGTGCTAGCCATAAAAAGTACCCGAGGGAAGGAAATAAACAATGTAGACATTGTAGAAAAGTGAAATTACTTTTTCCAAAGTAAACTTATTTAAAACTAGCACAGTTATTAAACTGAAGCCTTTTTGCAAATTGCCTTTATTCTGGGAATCTTTAATATTTTCCATTTAGTGAACTCTTATCTATAAGGGCCTGCCAATAACCTCTGCATAAACATCCAAGCCTCCACATTCCTAAACTTTATGACAGTTAAAAAGCAATTTTATGAATATTTATGAAGGCAGTAAATTATTAAAATAAATATAGATATTTACACAGTAGAACAACATCTTCATTTAATGGATGTGGAAAAAATGTTAATATGTGAACATTTTAAAGATGAAGTGGTTTGGCCTTCAGGGTTTTTGTTACTCTATTAAAAGTTAATTTAGGACAAAAATTATGGCTTTTTCACGAATTGCAACTCCCAAAGATTAAATCATGATCAAGACACACAACATTTTTCAAAAATGAATCTGTTAATGGCATTTCCAGAGGCTGGGTATTGAAACCACTGTGCAGCTGTCCCTGAAAAAGCCTCCCCTGGCTCCTCTGATGTGCTCAGAGCAGTGACACACACTCAGATGTGCTCCAGGGCACAGGAGCTGGGTGCTGTGGAGGTGCTTCTGCCAATCTTTCTGCACCACACATTTTATACTGCTAGAACATGTTCTCTACAAACACAGTGGGCAACCAAAGGTGCTCCTGCTCAAGGAGGTCTTCTACACCACATGAGTGATTTGCTTAATCACTGGTAATGAACTTCTCACCACCAGGCACATTTATAGATCCTCCTGGCCCAAGGACATCAGGAGCCTGCTCGGACCTCCTGTGACTGGCTACTCAGCCTCACCAATGATCCCAAAAACCCAAGTGCCACCAATGATCCCAAAAACCCAAGTGCCACCAAAACACAAATTTTCCTTCTAGCCAGGACACAGTCACCTTCAGTCTCAAGGTGTGAGAAAACAAGTGCTCTTTTTATGGCAGTTCCCTCCAGAAGCTGTGCCTCACTTCTCTTCTCCACTTGTCTCATTTCAGCTCCTTGCTTAAGAAAATTTTTCTTCTTCCTTAATCCAGCCCCCTCTTTATTCAGCAACATTTCAGATCTTACAAGTGTCTCAGACTCCTTCAGGAGCTGTTGTAGCAGTCTGACTTTTTTTCCTTCTGTCAGTTTTTCAGCACTGTGAATGATCCTGGCTAACGAGACCAAAAGGACTTGGTTGTGCCAAGTTCCCTGTCACACTAGTGCTCCCCAGGTGCCCCACTGCCTCTGTCTGTCCTGTTAGAGGAAATTGCTACTCCAGGTGCTGGGCATAGTAAATCCCTGAACCTTTCAGCTGCATTTGGAAAGGATTCTGCCTTTGCAATACTATTACTTGCTCCTCAAAGCATTTCCACCATTCCTTTCCCCCCACTTTTTATAATAATCTTATAATAGAGTCTTGCTCACTAACTGATCTTAGTGGCCTAACAATGGTAAAAACTCCTTCTCAAACCCCTGTTTCACTCTGATTTATATATATATATAATACATGGAACTTTTTAACCTATTTTTTATCACAGCAAAGTAAACTACTTGGGTTTGTTATTTTGTTCTGGGTTTTTCTCCCCACAGGGTCCACGTTCTTTCTCTTTATAGCTGTAACTTATGATGTGGCTGAAGTCACACATTCTCTGTTTGGAAAGGTCCATCTTAAAGGATCAAGATGTGTCCCCATGGCTCTGGACATTTCCCCACTGCCATGGCTGCTGCCCCTCTCACCCTGACCAGAAACCACGTTCTGATCCAGTGGAACAGAAATACAACACTCCCAGTGAAACCTGAAAATCATATCCAATTACAAAAATAACTCCAGGTCAGCTTTCTGCAAATCTTGTTCTCACAAAGCAGCTTAAATTTATGAACCTTACGAAATTTAATCAGAATTAGTCATGTTTAAGACTAAACTGCATATTTTAACAGCACATTAACTTCAGGCTTTTCTGCCTATTCCAGATTCCCTGTACATTCCAATTTAAATTACTCCTAGCTCTGAACTCTGTTGTTTTCAGTGTCTAAAGATATGAGAGATGGGCCCAGTCTGAAAGATTGAAAGTAGAAGCTCCAAATTATTTTCCACCTTAATCCTCCCCCAATTTTCTACCTTATCCAATCTTCATAAACTAAACCTATACTGCAAAGATACTGTCATTTATACAATTATTTTTCCAAATATTCAAATTTCCATCACTTGGACTTATTTCTGTAAATTATCCCCTTGAACATGAAGCTCTTTTCTACTAGCACATCCTTTCTCCTATTGTGATGTAAAGACAAGAGAAACGTTGTTCAGTTTTCATGGTGATTTTTTCCTGCCAGCCGTAGTTTATTATTTCTTTCAGCTTTTTCCAAAGGACTCAGTATGGAGAGAAAGAACAGTCAAATTTTTTTTAAAGGCAGATTAAATACACAAAAGAGGAAAATAGAAAAAAAACCCGCATGAAAACAGCAGTAAAGAGGGAGAAAGACAAAAAGCATAACTGTGCAAGGGAGATACAACTGAAAAATAGAGACATAATTGGAAACTGTTATGAAGATGAAACCTTGGTGCAGGGCCTATAATAATATGACTCAAATCCAGAGTGAGATAAAGTAATAATAATGAAAAATTAAAGGACATTACCACATGAAAAATACAAGTTAAATACAAAAAGTGGAAAGAAACCCACTAAGTATATATGTATATATAGCCACAGCTCTCCTATGAACTAGTGCTCTGTTTTAATGCGATGTAAAACCAAGCACATGGAAGGCAGAGATAAGGAAAATATAGGGAGAGGGAAATATCTGCTGAACCAGAAATGTGAGACTCAGTAAGTGCAGAAACACAAACATTGGGGGGGAAAAAGATACAAAGAATGGATTCAGCAGAGAGATATTGGAGCAGCAGGACTTGCAGTTTAAGGCAATATTTCACATCAAATATTCCTTAGGAAAGGAGAATCTACTTCTGATAATCTTTCTTCACCTTATGAGCAAAGTACACCTTACAAGTATTTCACTGCCAAAAAGACACCAATTATATTCTAGAAAAGGGTAGTTTACAGCCTCAAGAAGAAGGGCAAACTTTCTACCTGTGTGAGGAGAACATGAAAATCAGGTTTGGGTGGCTGTAATTTTAGCTCAGACCCTGAGCACACATTCAGAGTCAGTCTCCTGATCACACCACACTTTGGTTTGTGCTGTATAGCAGACTCTGAACGGGCAAAACTGATCCTTTTGGAGCACCAGAAATGCAGCTAATGCACCTCAGCCATTAAATAGCACACATTTGGGACCAGGCTACAGCCAACCCACACAAAAAGCTCCTGAGATGAGCTTTGTCCTCAGCACCTCCTGCTTTTCCCTACTCCCTCAGGCTGCTCAGAGCTTGCTAATTCAGACACAGTGAGCGTTCACAGAAACACAAACTGGTAAAAAGTCCATCTCAGACAGTGCTGCTACAGCAAACTTTACATCTTTATCAAATCCCTGCTTTATGAGCCCTGATTGCTGTTTCATTGGCTTTGTCAGCAGTGAAATGCAGGATCAGATCTACTGCTGGAAATGATGGGCAACAACCGAGTCCCAGCAACGACAACTGACCTTTCATGGGCGTAATTAAACTGCATCTGAATAATTTAAATAAACAGCCAAAGCTACCCAGTTGAAAATGGCATTTTTATTGAGACAAATCCTATTCCTATAGAAAAAACATTAAGTGGTTATTGTCTGAATCTGTGTTGAAGTCCCAGCTGTGCTCTCTGTGGCCAACAGAGCAGGTCCCGATTCACTTAATTGCAAGATCTGGAGTCACTGCTCTTTTATAATTGCTTTTGTGAATTGGGAATGAATTGTTTAAGCATTTACCGAGCTACCATTCTTCCTGTATTTTCTAAAAGTCAAACCAGCATTTTTGTTTATAAGATATTTGCAACAGAAGGCAGCTATTGGACATTCAGAGTTGAAGTGTGGGTTATATGTTGAGTCTGTTATGTTTAATGCAAAAGTGGATCAGTGAGCTCCTGCTCTGTGCTCTCTGCCAGGGCTGGAGTTGGAGGAGATGGATACACCTGCACCCATGTACACCCTCCCCAGACACAACTCCTTCTGCTTTACTACTTCTTTCAGAGATTTCTTTATTTGTCAACAGGCTTCTAGTACACCCAGAGAAAATACAGCAGAGTACCAGGGCACTGCAAGAGATGCAGCAAAATAAACAACTCTAACACATAAAAGGCACTGCAGAGTGACAGGGGTGAGTATTGAGGAAGAATGTGAATGCCAGCGTGTCCTGACTTATTGGGGAAAAATGGGAAACACTTTTGTTTTGGTATTTTGAAACTGAAAAAAAAACCAACAAAATGAGTAATTCAGGTGATGTGTAACCAACCTTATAAAGCAACGGTGATTGTCCAAGCTTCAAAAGTGCAATTTTTTTGGTCACGTTTGTGGTGGCTTGAATCCGGATCAGATCTTCCATGGTCCCATACTGGACATCAACAAGCTCTGCCTGCAGAGAGGAGACAAAGTTCAGGCTACACTTAACCACACCCCACTGAGGGTGCTCCTTGCATGCAAACAAAGCTGCCTGCATAAGCACGAGCATCTGAGCAGAGTCCTGCAATTGCCTCACCCCAACTTCTCATCAGCAATACCTGTAATAGCAAAGACCTTGCAAGTTCAATCTGACAGGTGATTTTTTTTCGCAGTTTTAATTCACAATCCATCAGCTGTGATAAACTTCCTTCCCCCCCCCACCTCCCGGTGGTTATAAGGGATGCTGATTCTGATGAGAATTTCCTCTCATTAGCTACAAGAATTTATTTAAAACTGTGTAAGGGATACTAATTCACTTCGGTTTATTTTCTTAAAAGAAATCAAAGTCTTGTAAAATATTTCAGGAAATGAGTGATTACACGGGTCACTTCTGAAAATAGACAGTTTTATTTTGTGGTCTCACATGACTCCTGAGCAACCTTACCTAACTATTGAAGTATTTTCTTTTAATCCATCAGTTATCCAAGCATTATACTTAGATAACTACAGTGAAAACAGACTATGCTCTGATGTGTACACTTTTATATTAATACATATTTTTCAATTTATTTGGAGTCACTTCAAACTAAAAGTGTTTAGAACATGAAGATCTTCAGCTCTTCAGTTAGGACTCTGCAAGAAAATACAGTAAAAATTCTAAGTTATTATTAAATGTCAAGCATTGGCAGTAATGGAAAAATATTTCAATATGGGTTTTCAAGTATTTTTTTAAAATATATAATTTAAAAACGACCAAGGGCATTTTTCTCACACATTTATAGCAATAAATTCTGGTGAAGACAAAGTAAAAGGATAATCAGTCTTTTACATTACTATTTTAGAATATTATGAAGCTCCCAGGACATCATTGAGGACATTCTGGAACCTCTGAATCCCTACATAGTGCTCACATGAAACACAAGTACAAGAAGACACAAGAATATTACAACAGTGTTTAAAAATTAAAATAAGAGGAGCAGTACAAGATGGAAAAGTTTTCTCTTTCAGTACAGTTTTGTAACCTAAGTATTGATTCATTGCCAAAGGCAACAGTTCTGATTTTGGGTATCCCTACACAAACTGTTTAAATTCTAGCAACAGTTGTTCTGGATGTGTAGGATGTGTGAAATTTTAGTAGATTCCTGAACATGGGTATTTTAGGAAAGTATTTACCCTTAAAAGACTGTATCTGTGTGAGTTTGCATCTCAGCATTCAGGCTGAAACCATACAAAAACTTTGCCAAGCTTCCTGTGTTATTAAATTCCTCTAAATTCTTCAGATACATTTCCAAGTCTGTACGGCGTCATCAGTGCTGTACAAACCAAGTATTTGGAAAGGCCAGCCAAAGTTATAAGATCCTTCTGAAAAGGCAAACATTAGATTTAACACAAAATAATGAAATGTAGAACAGGAAAGCTCACACTTCATACTGTCTCTTCTGAAATGTATGGGGGTTTTGATACCTAAAGAACTAGAAAACTATTTAACATGATTTTTTTCCTGTATGACCACAGTATTTGAAAAGCAGGATAAAATCAAGTAAAGATTTCATACTGTGGAAAGGTATTTTATGCTTTCCCTAATCTCATGCCCCCAGTTTTAAAGAATTAACCTCAGATAAGGAAAGAGTATTTATCAGGGTGTTTAAGTTCATAAAATTTTCAACTCTTTCTGTAGCTCTCATCTTTATTTTAATTCATAGCTACTCATATGTCATTAGATACAATAATTATTAGTGTCTCAGAAGTCTTATGGCTTCAGAGGTTCTGGGAAGTTATATCTAGGTTGATTTCTAGGGATACTTCCATCTAATTCCTTTGGACCCAATGCCTTCCTTACCTATCCTCCCAAAGCAAAAAATCAGGGCTTTCATCATTTGTATGAGAAAAAGCACACTGACTTTTCCTGAGGCAAAATCAATACCCAAATATGTAAGATAATGAAGTGTCAGGCCATTTGCTTCTCCAGGATGCCTGTGTGGAAATGAACTCCCTGCCCATCTACATTCCTGTGCTGCTCCTCCAGGGTGCTCTCCACTGCTCTGTAAACAACAAAACTCATGTTTGCACAATTATCAATGTGTTTAGCAACTGCCCTTGGATGTTCTTAGTTAATTTATGGATGCAAGCTGCATCTTCAAGAGCAGCTCACTGGTCTTTCCCAGGCAGGACGTGCTCAACAAGAGAGAGGCAGAATAGGAGGTCCTGCAAAAGCACAGCTCATTTTTTAATTATGTGGAAAGCAGAAGTTGACTCCCTGCTGCCCCAAACAGTCTGCAAACCATGTGCTCTGCTTCAAATTTTAAAAGTAAGCCCTAATGCCAAAGCTATTAAGTACATTCATATATTGAGAGTAGGTGTAAGAAGTCACTGCATAATGAAGCAACTGAGTATAACGGAGTTTCAGGGGCTTTCATCACACTTCTTCCAGATGAAGTACAGATATGTCAAAGCTCAAAGGTTATCACACTCTGAAAACAGCACATTTAGCCCAGCACCCAGAGGTCTGCACAGCTTATATCACCTCTAACTTCAGCTAAAATGACAAACAAAAATTGAATTAAATCTTCTCTTGAGTAAAACTACACATGGCTCATCTCTGGCCAAATGAAGTCAATAACTCACTGGAAGGGTTTAGAACAAAGTTGTAACATTTTGGCAATACAATCCAGAAAGTAATAGGTACACATTAAATTAGGAAAACAGTTATACAAATTATTCTTACCCCTTCTTTCATTATGCACCTGAACACTTAAGTAAAAGTTGTAATAAAAAGCAAAATAGTTTGCAGTATTAACGAAATCTCATCAAATACAGTGCAGCAACACTAGCTCAGAGTAGTCAGTTTTGGTTTTATTTAGAGGACTGGGGCTCAAGTAATTGGGACCCTTACTTTTAATATAAAATAAAATATTGAAAAAATACAACCTCAAAATAATGGTGAAGAATCCTATTGAATCCAGACCTTCTACCTTCTTAATAATCCACCAGAAGCTGACAGACCCTTTATGATGCATGAAGGCCTGTTTTAGTCACAACATTCCTAATACCTCCAAGAACGAATAAAGATTAAAATTCCTATTATTTCTCTTTTCTGTTTTTAGAAATGCTTACAACATGACATAATCCTCATTTTACACATACCAGCTTTCTGAAAAGCGAAACACCCCACCCCCAACTACCCATATTTGATAAACTGCTTTCCTCTGGTAGGATAATTCTGTTCAAAAACAAAAGAGAACTCATCCTTTTATCAGGTGCTGAAAAAGAGCACTTGTCTACTTGGTTTAGCTATGCAACAATAAATCCTCTTACCCTAAAACTGGGAAACTGCTAAAGAATGAGTTGTTTTATCCATCTGAATTAGGTACTTACTCCTCGAATCGTTCCAAGCTATGCTGTTTGAAAGATATGACTATTTAGGAACAAATTGTGATGTGCATTGTGGAGTTCAGTAGTATTCCCCCAAGCATGAAATGAAGTAGGGGTAGGTAATAAAACAAACATTTTTAGGAAAAGTAATTATTTTATGTTAGACGACTTATTAGCTTCTAAGTCCCGAGATGATGCTCAGTGAGTTGTAAACATCCTATCTAAAAAATTCTAATAGAATCCCCCCAAAACAGAAAAGACAAACACTCTGAAAATGCCACAATCAAGACAGTCATGGATTTTTATCCTAATTTCTTCTACTTATCTCCAAAATGAAACAGAATAAAAGAGCATACTTCATCCAGTCATGGATAACAGAGAGGAAAATAGGTCTTGCAAAGGGAAAATATGAATAACTTTATGAAGCAAGTGGCAGCTGGAGTCTTGAAGATGTTGGATACTATTTTTAAACCTTGCCTTCTTGCAAATTCTGAGGCAATTAAAAAAAGTAAGATAAACAGGTTGAAAATAATAACAGAAATATGTTTGTCTTATCACATTCTCATCAGTCCACTTGGCTGAGGAGAAGGATTTAATAACAGATAATACATCTGTATCCAACACTTGCTGAGAGACGACAGATTGTGGCTGATTTGCCAGGGGCACACAAGGCAGCAAAAACACTGAGGGAAGAAACCACAGGAAAAAACCTCAAAAAACCCAACACAAAACTCAGAGGTGGCACATCCATGAAGGGACGCTTCTCACAACCACCAAAAAGAGGATGAAGTCAGAGCAGGTAAGAAAGCAGCTCTTAAACTGAGCTCTTGAAAGGCTGGCAGAAAACAAACCCAAAGTAGCACACAGAATGGCTGTGGTGGAAAGTCTTCTCCTCTTTGTGCTACCTGTTGGTACTGCCACAGTTCACTGGCCTCAAATAAGGAATATATTTTATCAAATACCAAGCTGCTGACCTGTATTAATGAATGGATTCTGCACAAGCTGTTGGGGAACTCAGGACTGTAGAAGCTGCAGGTATGAAAATGACACAGACAAGCTCATATTCCTCATATTCTCATATTCACAGCTCCTGCCTTACCCACCGAAAGGTTTCAGAAATAGATTCCCTACAGAAACTCCAAGTAGTGAAGAAAACGAAATATTTAATATTAACAAATATTTTTTATTTGTGAGAATTAAGACAACTTCTCCAAAAAGCACACATGTAATTCTAGAAGCATCAACCCTCAGTTCTGTTCAGACTTACTACATCCCCTCCTCCCATCCAGGCCAATGCCTTTCATTTGTCCTTCAACATTCAGCTACTATTTTCAGGTTGTTCACAAAATAAAGGCAGCAGAAACATCCAATGCACAATCAATCACAATTAAATAACCTTCAACTAGTCATCCTGCCTAAAATAAAACTCCAAAATATATTTGCAAATTGTATCTGAGAAGGCAACAGTCTGCAATCAGGACATGAGGCGAACTTTAATTAAACACATCGCTATAATTTATTTGCACAGCTCTGAAATTGAGGCTGAAGGCAGTATTCAGCAGAGCATAAAAGTAAACTCAAGCTGGCTGTAGATCAAAGCTGGACATCAACAAACGTGAAGAAAGCTGCAAATACAAAACTGGCTGATCTTTAAAATTAGAGAAAGGGAAGAAAGAGAAGGGGAGATAAGGGAGCTGTGCCAAATCCTTTGTTGGTGTAAACTCTGTTGAGCTTTCTGACCAGAGCTGTTCCCACTCCAGCCAAAAGCATCCTTCAATAATCAGGGAGTCACAGCTGTCTCCCTGTGATTGCCACCACCCAGGCCTCCCCCAGGGTCCTGCTGAGCACACCAGAGACAAAATACCCAGCCATAACTAACTTTTATATACTTCCTGTATTTCTACAGAAATGTTAATACCCAAAGTTGTCTTTCAAACTTTTTCCTTCACCTGGTTCCATGCAAAAAAAAAAAAAAAAAAAAAAAAAAAAAAAAAAAAAAAAAAAAAAAGTGACAGGGACCCTGTCTGAGCCCAAAAATGTAAGTAATTATAGATCTGTATAAACTGAAGCTGATTTTTCTCTGTTACGAGATTAAGAGATGCTTCTGACCAGCAATGTCTGGGAAGATTTAAATCAGGGAATTTCAGCATTACCACGTGTTATACCTCCAAGCCCTGCTCCTCAAAGAGATTCCTGACATCTTTTCTTTGTGAATGCTAGCACCTCACTCTATAGAGGCTTTCATTTCCTCGCTTTAACATTCCTGCTCCTACAATACAGTTCTGGAGTATTTAAATACAATGTGAGTCACAGCGTCAGCTTGCAGTCAGACAGGGCTCTTTGTGTCTAGGTTTTATCACATAAAATTGCACACTGCATTAGAGTGGCAGCTAAAGCTGTAATTTGTACTAAAACTGAAGAAATAAGACGCCCCTTAACCTCAGTCTGATGGAGTGTGGCCTTGCAGACTGAGCTCAGTCACAGTCACTTTTTGTGTCCACCCTTCCCCTGGTCCCACCTGTCCAGCTCACACAGCCCCAGCCACAGGGCTCTCCTCAAGCTGCTCTCACAGGTTCCTTTTGCTGTTCCAGGATCATTTTTGGAAAGACACTGAGGTTAAACTTGTTTGTTACCCTGCTTCTTACAGTTTATTGCAGGTTTGGTTTTTTTTCCTACCAACTCTGAGGGAGACTGAATCAAGATCGAAGCCTTTTTATAGCCTACAGAAGAAAAGCTCTTCTGTATTTTATGGTTACAGAGCCCCAGATAAATCTGAGCTGACACAGCTCAGTGCCCCCCACCTTTTTTTTCCCCCCCCACTATTCTTCCTTATTTTAGTTTTCACACTTCCCACCTCTGTTCCCAAACCCATTCTTTGGGTTTCCCAAAAGGCAAACTAGTATTTAAATATTACTTCTTAATTCATGATGTCCAGCAAGATATCCAAACAACATATTAGGGTAGGGGGTTTTTTTCATATTTTTAAAGTATATTTTCTTCCTAGCTTTCTTACTATATTTTATATAAGACACACAATTCTAGCTTTTCAACTTTTTGACATCAAACTTTGTTATTTTCAGACACATTAAACTGGTATTTATTCATTTTAGAATCTCTTAAGAACAACGCCTTTTGTTACAAAAAAGTGAAGGACATGAGATCAGTAGATGCCTAAAATACTATCAGAAATACAATTTCAAACTTCCACTGAGCAGTGCTGATTGTTTGTCACTTCACTAGTAACAAAATTTTAAATCCTAATTATTCTTTCTTGCATATGTTTAACATTATTTATATCCCCCCCCATCCCCCCTTTTTAAGAGTTAACTGCAAGACTATTTAGTAGCATTAGTCCCTAAAGCATAAAGTCACATTGCTCATACTTTCCTAAGAAAAAACAGTAATCTGTATTTGCCAGCCTGCTTGGTTTAGCTTATTCAGAGGTAATTATTCATGCAAATATACATTTACTAATTACATAGACTGTGGATAAACGAAACAAAACAGAATTACTCAGCTGTGATGTGGTATCTTAAAAAAATAAATCATAAGCTACACATGTACACAGCAAATGATAATGGTGTGATTTAAATTTGGCCTTAAAATTTTCAGTGGCAGGGGTTTATGTCAGAATCCAGTCCCGTTGTGTCTGAACTCAACAAATCCTCAAGGCTGGGTGGAAGCTTCCTTGGCTTCTGTGAAACACAGAGAATGAACACAAGACATCCAGGGGCTGCAGAGTGTCCTCCTTCAATGGCCTTTATATTGTTTATATCACACTGAATTAAAACCAGGCATTCCCTCTGAGAGTGGCTGCGAGCATTAAGCCTCTAGAGAAGAAGCTTGGAGCTCACAAAAGGTGTCTAAAAGCACTTTATCCACAACCAGGCTCTGCAGGGCAGCTGTGGCAGGGATGGATCCAGCTCAGCTGGGCAGGAGAGGGACCAAACTGAGCTGGGGGAGCTCCTCCCATCTGCTCAGAGGCTCCGTGTGAGCAACAGCAAAATGTGAGTTATACCCACACACCCAGAGAAGTAAAGACATCTCCTGTCAGAAATACCAGCTCATAAGAGCATCCTGTGAATGCCAACACCACCAAAGACAGAGTGTGGGTCAACTGGACTGAAAAACATGTAAGCGCTTTAAAGTCTAAGTAAAATCAAAATATTTCATTTTATAACATATAATGTGTTTGATATTTTAATTCCCTAGAGACAGGTGTTTCAGCTCTGTGCAATTGTTTCAATTTTAGAGTCAGTTTGGCTGCATCAAAACAAAATATCCAGAAAACAGCCTGCCATTTTCAGCCTTCCAAGCTGGAATTCATGATTCAGAACTGTGCTGGTTTTGGCTGGGGTAGAATTAATTTTCTTCACAGTGGCTGTTATGGGGCTGTGTTTTGGATTTGTGCTGAACACAGGGGTGATAATGGAGATGTTTTTGTTATTGCTGAGCAGGGCTTGCACAGAGCCAAGGATTTTTCTGCTTTCCCTGCTCCAAGTAAGCTGGGAGTGCCTGGGAGGTGATACAGCCAGGACAGGTGACCCAAACTGACCAGAGGGACATTCCAGACATATGTAATAATAAAACAGACATCTACCTCAAAGAGGAAAATAATCACTCATATGTGCAAGAGGAGGTCATCCACTGCATCAAGAGAACACTTGAACTTTCAAAAATGTGGGGGAGAACTCTATTTTCTAGATTACAATAAATGCTCTTTCCCAAAGTACTTACAGCCCTTGCTTGGCCAAACATCATCCACTTGAACATAATCAGGGAGATGCCCAACCATGTAATGATGCAAACACAAATCTGAGTGTTAAAGCAGCATTTGAGCAAACAATTTGCAGAAGCGAACATGCAGTTGTGAAAAGAAAAATGACATCTTTCCCATCTCCTGTGAATTCTGTTGTTTTGAGTCATTGCACAGATTTATAGGTCTCTAAATTACATCTGTAGAAAAAGGACTGGGGAAAAACACGTTCTAAAAATATATTCAGATGACAAGGAAAGGACTCCAATAAAAACAAGGAATGTGCCTGAGTAATATGAAATTCAAGTGACCCAAATGATTGATCAGGACAAGTATGAAGATATAGAAATATAGCTGTACTTGAGAACAACTCATCTCTGTGATTAAACAAGAGCATTTTTCTGGTTTTCAACCACCTAACATTTTGGAAGCAGACTTGTTTCATGAGAAACATGTAGTGTGTCATTCATGTCTCACAGATAATAAAATTGTACAGGGAAGAAGAAGATCTTTTCTGATTCAGGCTTTCAAATTTTGCTTTAGAAGTGCACTCAAGATTTTGGAGTTGATGTGCATCCTACATTGCTCAGTCATCTAAAGGTTTTACATGGCAGCATCATTTACCTTTTCTTTCAGAAACAGCTAACCTTCATTTTGAAAATTTTGCCTATAGGAAAATTAGTAGTTCACCTTTATCCCATGTGTTTCCAAAGATTAGGGTGATGGTTCTTCTGAATTGTGCCAAATTTCAAACAGATATTTTGAGCATTCATCATTTAAGTGTGGGCAGAAACCCCATAGAGATTTGTGAACTTGGTTCATGTGTTTTCAGCAGGGATGGAAAAACCTGGAGAAAAAGAGGAAATCCCACGCAAAGGACAGAACCTGATTTTTTTAGATGGAGTTGCAGTAAACCACTCACCTTGCACAGTGGCACCTCAAAATAAAAGCTGGAAAAATGTTTATATCATCTAAAACATTTGGTCTGAAGAGACTCTGGAATCTGTACAGCTTGATGGGAGGAAAGAGCAGCCTGCCCTGACATCATATAATGAATTCACTGCTTAGAGCAAAAGCTTTGCCAGCAATGCAGCCCATCCAGAGCTCTGAGCTGGACAGAGCTTCCCTCACCTTCCACACAGCCTGGAATTCAGGTCAGCCTCTTTCACAGCAGTACAGAAGCACTCAGTATTATGGCAGTAATACCTCCTGATGGTACAATTCCCAATGAAAGCAGTGAGGGACATTGTTAGAGAACTATCAGTCACCACAGAAATCTGTGCTCAATTCCCTCCCTTCACCTGTTCTGATCCTTCCTGCCCCAGATCCTGAACAATCAACAAAAGGAAACTAGAAACAGGGAGCTCAGTGTGTGCTCTCATAAATCCTGATTCAACCACAGATTTCCCTAATGATCCATCTTCCTGCATCCACTGGTGCCTTTCCTTGAGTTCAATACACACGAGAGACTAAATTCAAAACATGAGACAAAGACCACACAACAGTCACCATTAGCCATGTCCACTACTTGTAACTTCTGCTGAAGGGGTTCCCTCCACATTTCTTCAGCTGCCTCTACATTTTGGGTACCTACTTCACAAACATTGTGAACAAATCATCTACATGGTCTGCAGACAAAATTGAACATTTGTGAAAGTTTACTTCAGGCAGAGCAACCCTGCAGCAGCAGTAAGATCATCAGGGGAAGATCTCAACTCAAAGAGTCAGTTTTATCCTCAAAATCCTGAGCCTAACACTGTCCATACTGGTACGATTTCTCATTCTAGATTTTAATTGGTGACTTTACATGACTGTAATGTTCTCCTTTAGCCTTAAGACAGAAGGGTTTTAGAGGTAAAAGGGCAACATGGACAAAAACACGAGAAAATTTTCTTGAACAAAACATTTTGTTAGAAAACTGATGCAGTAATTCCTTTTCCAGCAATGTAAAATTTCTAGATTTTTTTCAAACTAATTCACTCTCTAAAATAGTCCCCAGGTGAAGATGCTGCCTGGCAAGCACTGACCTGCAGCAGGAGACACATCCCTCTTGGATGAGAGCGCAGCAGGAGCTTCCTTGCATATTTGAGCAGCTCTTGCTCTCCTGTAGCTGCAGCCACTGCCAGAGCTCTCCCATCCTTATTCACCCCTGCCTGCCCCTCAAGGCACCCGAGAGAGGCAGTGAATCTTGCAGCAGACAGGACTAACTCTGTATGGTAACATAATTCAGTGGAAGGAAGATAAATTCCATGAAGTATCTTCTTTCTCACGCACACCTGCTCTTGGGCCAGTCACAGCCTGGTGATGGATGAGGCACCTTCCCTTTGAACTGCAGAGCTCAGGAACACCAGAAATAATTGTGAGGATGAAACTGATATAGCTCAGAATTAATTCACATTAAGGCCCTCTTAATGAACGAGATAAACACTGTAACTAATATTCATTACATGAGGTTAGACATGAGATTTATTTATATATAGTGGGAGAGACAGCACATCAGACAGAATAAAAACCTAAGAATGTCTGAGAGAGAAGTCCAATGTATTTTCAGCTTTATTCACTTTGCACTAATACTTATTTATTTATTTATTTTTAAGGGGATGCTTCTCTCCTGGGATTGCATTTAGGTAGAGGCATAAGTGCTGTATTTCCAAACAGATTGAAAAACAAATTTCTGAACAAAAGCTTTTTTTCAGGACATTTTTGTCCAGCCAGTGAAGAGGCTCTGGCATTTTGACAGTTCCCACACACAGCCAATGCACTTCTGCCAACAGCACCTGGATACCAGACTCACACTTGCCAGTGGTTACTGGATAGTTTTTTTTAGCTTTTTTTTCTTTTCTACATTTTTAAGAATTCAGTCCTTATATATATTTTTCAACCAGCTATATCACAGCAGCACTTTTTTTTTTCATCCTGCCCTGAAAGGTTTCAAAAGTTGTTTGCTTCGAAGAGTTTCCTCTGAGAATGGTCGTCATCTCTTTTTTTGGTCTTTCCTACTACCAAGGCTGTTTCCAGGTTTGGAGCATTCCTCAAAGCAGTCTCTAGAGAGGTACATCCTTTGCTCTGTAATACCAAAATTCTTTAACAAAGAAGTCAGACACACTGTAGTTCCCACCTAATTATTCTTATAATGACAGCTTTATCCTCAGTTTAGGTTACATTTAAAACCTCTCTCTTTTTTTTTTTTTTGGTAAGAAGTTATTTCCACTCTTTCATGTGCTCATCTTAGGAGTTTATACTTGGACTTAATATCACCACATCCTAACACAGATATAGGAAATCTTCAGACTTGGTTTGGATTTTCAGTGCCACTTTCATTTTGAAATATTAAAAAATATTTTAATAGTGAGACAGAGACTCCCATAGAAAAGCATCCAATAAACTCTTATTACTACATTAGAAGAAAGTAAGTTCTAAGATTTTGACAAAATGCTGTCCAATGCTGACTGTAGAAGTTGTGCTGGTAGGTACAGATAACTCCTTAGATAAAACACTGCTGAGGCTTTAACTGGTAAGATTTATAACACTGCATTGAAGATTAAAATAGTTGCTGCTGATTCTTTTCAGCTGCCAGCTCAGACACCAGCATTATTTAGACTTTTTTCCCATTTTAAAAATAATCAAGTGAAGCACAGCAGAAGAGGGATTTTTTTGCCTTTTAAAAATGTATTTTATTACAGCAATTGTAACCTATATCCTCATGGATGCCTAATGCCAGAGTGCCAGTATCAGAGCCCTGTGCCCATGCTCCCAAACACAAAATGTTAATGCTCTGTAAAATGGAATCTGCTTTCAACTGCAGATGCTTTTGTATTGCTAATGTTTCTGAAGAGATTTTAGGACTTGTTTCTCTTTCTCAAAAACAAACTTAAAAAAATGAGAAGTAGCAATAATTTAATCAATATTGTATTTCACAGTCACTCATAACTACCAGAGAACCGAGCAGCATTTTAAGCAGTTCTTTATTGTTCATGCATGAAACTACATTTTTTTAAAACAATAAAGTTATGTAAGTAGTTTTAGGGACAAGGATTGAGTATTATACAAATACAAAAATATTTTGTTATTGTTCTCATATCAGTTGGAGTTGTTTCTTATGATGTTTTTCTCAGTAGCAATTTTTTAAAAGCTGATATTTACTTAATAGTCCCTCTGTTGAAGGAAATTTTTGCTTTTTTCAGCGTAAGCACGATTCCTTTGAGGCAGTTTTAAACCTCCGGAATAGTGGAGAAATTTAAAAGAAAAAGATCCCTAAAATCCAGTCCCAGGAGCTCACATCACAAGAAGCTTTTTACTTGGAAATTCCTCCTGTGTGTAGAATATTGCCTTTTATAACTTAAACAGAAAAACACAGATATGTTATTGGTAGGTACATATTTACTAAGAGGATGAAGTTACAGAGAGAAGATGGCACTACCTAAAGAAAACATGACTTGTGATTTGGCAGAAAGACTTCCACTTGACCTGAGTACATTTGGATTGAGGTTTGAACCAAACACCATTTACAAAGAGCGGGGGTGAAAAGACAAGTCTGACTGAGTGGGCACCATCCCAGGTATCCACTGAACTGCAGAGGTGATGGCAACTCTGTGGGGCTGATTATACCATAAAAATTAAAGAGAAAAAATAGAAAAGAGAAAAATATTCCTTGGAGATCCGTGCAATTGTACAAATTTCACTGCTATTCTCTCACACGGACTACGAACAGACAAAATTAAACCCTGCTTAGAAATGACGTAATTCCCATTTATTTCAATAGGAATTCTGCTTGCACTAAAACCTAAAAAAAGGCATCAAATACTCTTCCCAAGCCCTCAGGGTTTGCACCCTTTAGTTTTTACCATGCAGCTGGAATAGAAATAACTGTTCTGGTTCAACATTGCTCCTTCTCTAATATTGTACAGAGGCTTCACTAAGAAATGCTTTCAGCAGATTCTGTGCAATGGCATGGAAGTGCTCAGTGATCTGTTATGTCTCTAGATACCAAGATGCCTCACCTTTTGCTTTTTTATCAGAGAAAAATTCTCATTTATTATTAATGGCATTATCACTAAAATGCCATTACTAATGTTTTATTAGTAACACATCAGGACAGCCTTGACTCGCAATTACAGAGCAGAAAAAGGTTGTGCAGCAGCAGCATTTGCATCTTTGAAGCCCTGCCCTTCAATGACACAAAGATCTTCCAGCAATATTCATGGGGCTTTGTGCATGATGAACTACTATTATTTTTAGGGGACTGTATAACTTTATTTATTAATGTTTATGTGATACATGCCAGAAAGCTGACAGGATGTTCTGCAGGACATCTCTTCAATGATCGCTTTTGGAGCCCTCGCCTGCAATTTTATATTATATAACCTTCACATTGCATTTCACAGCTTTCTATATGTAATTATAATGGAGTGGCAGCTATGCTGTAGTTAATGTTGAATGTTGTTTTCTGCTTAAAGGTCAAGTCTATTCTAAAATCCATATTCTTAGTGAGATGGTCTTGAAAATTTGCTGTGCCTACTTGGTATGCAGAGCAGTGGTCTAAATTATGATTATTTGTGGAAGAGGTTTCTGAGAAACTCTTCTATAAATAAAAGATAAATAAAGCTGCTCTAAAACTTCTAAATGATACCAAAAATCACATGATTCTTCTCATTTGTGTGTATGTGTTATTCAACCTATAGCCCTAACCATCTGCAAAACTGATTTCAGTTGCTAGGGATTCATTTTAGCTAGTGCATGTCTCTTCAGAGAAGAAATCTTTAAAAATGTTAATAAAGATAATAATGAACTAAATTTGGCATGCCTAAAAGAATTAAATGCACACATGTATCAAGATTCCCTCTAGCTTGGTATTTTGCACCAATGTGCCATCAAAAATGACTGTAAGACTTAGGAAGAGATGCTGTGATTATTTAATCTAAATTAAACGCACTCTCTGCCTTTGGAATTCAAGATGTGTGAGTGAGCACGCTGCAGAAGGCTCATTTAGAAATTTTGCCTGGGGATAAAAATAACCTGGGAAGATTTTAAAATTTTCTAAAACCAACCCGCTGACACCAATCTTAATTCTGAAATATTGTTAAGGAAATTACCACTGATTAGCTGCAGGGAAGAGCAAAGATAATAAGGGTGCACTAATCACATTTCCAGCACAATGAAACCGAATCAAATGAAAGCAAGCTTTGGGGTCAAGGACTTCCTGATGCACCATCCCCTGCAGAAGAACTCCAGACCTTTTGGTGCTGAGCTGGAAATGCAGAGAGCTTCCAGTACAGGCAGCAAACAGGGCTGTAGACCTGAGCAGAGAGGGGAGGGGACTGTAAGACACACAGGTGGGGACTGTAGCACACACAAGTGGGGACTGTAGGACACACAAGTGGGGACAGTAGGACACATTAGTAGGACATGCCCCAGCAGGAGTGGGAAAACTTAGAGGCACAGGTAGGAGAGGAGAGGAAGGCTCCCACCTTCCTGCAGAGCAAAAGACCAGGGAAAGAAGAGGGTGGATGGGGAGAGGAGACATCTTAACACAGCCATAAGAAAATAGGATTTGGGGTAAGAAGTGAGCAAACTCCCCTCCTTGTGAAAGAGGACCTGACAGCAATCCGTCCTGCTTCCCTCATTCCCCTCTTGCCAAGATTGAAGAATGGTGGGAAGATGACTGAGTGATCTTAACAGATGGGCTTGCACTTCCCAGATTGCTTCAGGTTGCATTAATCTCTGCGGTGGGCTCTCATTTAGCTGAGAAAATGTCACCAAAACAAACGAACCGGAGCAGGCTGGGACGTGACCAGCAGATGCAGAGAATCTCTTCTGCATGGTGTGGGTAGAGGCAGGCAGGCAGCATTCCCACTTGTCTGCTCCCTGCAGCCCCTCCAAAACTAATCAAAGATACCCCTGGCTGAGTGGGAGTATAAATGCCTCAGATCAGCAGACACTGGAATGGAGAAATCAGGAGAAACAGGGAACACAGATGATGGCAGGGAAGTGAGGTGACATGGCAGAGGAGTCCAAGCAGTCAGGGAACAGGGACAGAGCAGTGGCCAAAACACAAAACAGACCGAGTTGGGTGTTGGGAGAACTGCCTCGGAGATGGGCATGATGCATTTCTGTCCATAAACTCTCAAATCCCTGCCTGCACGTGCATCCCCACTTCAAGAACGTGCTGGTCCTTCTACTCTTGCGTCCTCTCCTGCTTCCTGAACCAACACAGTCCTTTCAGTATACTTTTCAGGAAAGAAACATGATGTTTTGCTGGGCTTGCTGAGAGCATCCCCGAGGGTGGAAACAAACCTCAAAGCAGAAGAGAGGGCCAGCAAAGGAACCAACAGGAATTTGGTGCATTATTCCACAAGAGTCAGAGTAGTGAATCATGAGACAATGAACCGTAACAGAGGACATCAAGTATCTCAGTTCAAAGTACGAAAGCAGATCTAGAATTGCCAAAAGTCCATTAACACTTCCATAAAGTAAAGAGTGAATAAATTGAAGGTGAAAGGAAAGTGAGGAAAACTTCAGGTCACACAAACATAATTTCAGAAAATGCGTGAATACAAAGCAAATACCATTTACATTTTGCTTTAATTAGTGTGTCCTTGAACGTTATTCCAACACACCAACCATTACATCTGCTAGGACTGACTATTTCCAGTTGCTAAAGGAACAGTGGAGGGAGCAGACAAACATTGTATTTGTTCCTGAAGCTGCTGCACTTGGCAGAACTGACTGAAACAACTGCCCAGTGCCCTGAGTGCCACCCAGCCTCCTGCAAGCCCAAATATACCCTTTCTTATGTTTTACTGCACTCAGGGATCACCACCACCCGTGTCACATGTGGGTACTGACGCCATTCACCAGAGTGGAACTGAAGGGGGACACCAGATTTCGGGGGTTCACAGCCCCCTCTCAGCTCTCACTGATGGCTCCCCAGCTCAGCCCCCTCCACTCCCCAGGGACAGAACACCCCCAAAGCTCCTGGATCCCCAAACTCCAGGAGGCAGCAGCAGCACATTCGGATTCACCACACCACCCTCACTTGGAGACTGGCTGGATACTGCCTGACAATGCATTTTGCTTTAATGCATAAATTTGAAGCAATGTAATTTCCATTTATATGTGCACTCTGTTGGCCAGAGCAGCTTTCCTGTTTTTTATCAAGCAGACAAAAGGTTTAAGCTCTATAAAAGGTGGCTGATATTTAAGTTTTAATAAAAATATATATCAGGTATGTCATTCTTTCCTTAGGCTGACCTACCCTACAATATATTATTTACATAACTGCTGCAATATCTATTTCAAAACTGACTCGACAGCCCTCTCCAGAACTGTAAGCTGCCCTGCCTGTCACCATGATGGGTAAACACTGTCACCTTTTCACCGCCCGATGAAATATAGAGAAGTAGTAAAGTGCACCATCCATCACAATGGCACTAAGTAGGTTTCTGAAGTAGATTTCAGATCACAAATGCTCACATTTTTACTCACAAATGCTGTTTAGACTGTTACCAGAAAGCACAAATTGGATGGCTCATATACAATGGCCGTATGATGAATGGACATGACAGGTGGTCAAAGAAAATGAGTCTTGCTGTTCTACAAATAACCTTGTCAACATCAAAGTGGAGCTGCAGCTCTGCTGGTAGCCAGACTGCAATAGCTTAATGGTTTTATTTGCTTCAACTTCTAGCAAACCAAACAGACAAATGAGATACAATGAAGCAGCAGCATCCAGGCAGTATTAGCAATTCAGCCTGATTAAGTGAGACATAATAGGAATTTTCTGCTAAGGATGTGCCACATTTGAAAGAAAATTATTCAGGTTATGAGTAGCTGTTATAAAAATACCTGTTCAGAGGAAAACCCTCATGATTTTGCAATCACAAACCACTGCAGGATACTCAAAATACACGACTTGTAGTTCCACTGCAAGCAATCAAGTCACTTTCTGATGGCTGAACCCAGCAACAGCCACCACCTGCTACTTCTCATTTAAAGTTTTTCTACTTCCATTAGTTTAAATAGTAGAGATTAGTGTGAAAGTCAGGAAGGTGAGATCACTATCAACTTACCTGTAGCCAAAACAAATAAGAAAATTTCCCTTTCAGGCAAAAACTCTAGATCTAAGGACATTTCAGGTAGACTTTCTGAAGAACAGAAGAACACGTATCAAGGTTTGTAGCGGTGCTGAGGTATCTCAAAGAACTGACTGCAAAACTATGCAGAGTAATTCTCTGGCTCCAGTGCAAGTCTGGAGTTTTGCCAAAGCCAAGGTCCAGCTCTTGTGATGAGGACAGTGTGTGTGGGCCTCATTTCTTCTGAACTCATAAGAGAAAACTGCCCTGGAACATAATGGAGAGTGGAACACGTGCTGCTGGGAATAACAGCAGTGCTTTTTCCCGGAACATTGGATTTCCTTCAATCTGATGAATTTGTTAGCAACACATTGACATTCATGAAATAAAACCTCAAAGGTCACAACCATTCTTCTCTCTGATTACAGTTACTCTTACTAACTTACAATGAGAAAATAATATTAAATATGGGGTTTTTAAGTGATATAACCCATTTTAAGTGATAGCAACCCCATTTATTAGTACATGGAAAAATTAAAGCATGGATGATGTAAGTTAGGACCTCTTCTTGCCTACTTCATTTTGCTTCTCAGCAACAAATTTGAAGTGGACAGAATCCCAGAACAGAGGTTGACAAGACTCAGCATGGAAAGTAGGCATGTTTAAATATTAACATGTTCACAATCTGCTCCTTTATTGTCTGTAAGTGTTCTAAGCCATGAACAAACATGTCTTTTAAATAAGAAAGAAACGAAGATGGAAATCCCCCTGCATTAGTGGAATAATATACAATATTTTCAAAAGGAGGAAGATGACAATAATGCAATTAGCAGTGACATTGCAATTTCTGTATTTCAGAAATATTTATTAAGATTTATACTATCTCTGCTAGGAAGATAAACAGAAATGATGGCCCCTTTGTGCACTCTCAAAATATTTAGGAAGAAGCTAAAGGAAAGCAGACAGTGAAGACAAGTACACAGAAAAAAAACAAGATAATCCAAGATCTTATTTCACTTGGCCAGTAACAAATCCAAACAGGCAGAATCTTTTTGCTGACAAAACTTCCTAGAGTAACTACGGTAAGATAAAGCTACAAATCGAGGTTTTCAAGAGGAAACAGAGCAGATGTGTCAACTGAGTTGTCACAAAAGAAACTATGTGAGATCCACGACCATAATTCAGAGGCTTCAGGTATTAGCCCAGCGCTCCCACCAGCCTCATCTTATCCTTGCTACAAGCATCCCTCAAACCAGCAGCACTCATACATCAGCAAGGATAAAGTGCTACTCTAAACACAGCTTCCAGATTTTTACACCCAAGCAAAATGTGCCAATTCATAAATACAGATACTTTAAAAAAATTATTCCCATAGATATATGAGTGTATATCCATATATTCCCTATGAACTATTCATATATATAAGGTTGTAAGGTTAATTAAGATAAGTAAGATTGGTCACATCATAATTCACATAAATATGCTTATTTTAAAGCTGGGCATTTCACCAGATTATCAGATGGATTTGATGATCTTAGAGGTCTTTTCCTAACTAAATAATTCCGTGATTCTATGTGCAGTTTTCCAGTCAGACTCAACAAAAGCCGATTCTATTTCAACAAAAGCTAACTCTCTTTCAGCACAAGTGACAGAGACAAATGGCCACGTTACCTCCAGAGTTCCTTTGGCAGAATAAGCTGCGTACGAGTACAGGAGGTCTTGGCTGGGAAGTGTTTTGGGGTCTCTGCTGCACTGCTGTCCACTCGGATAAAAGCATTCCCTGCTGTCTTGCAGAGTTACTGTGTTTGAAGAAGGGCCTGGCAGGTCGAGCAGAACGGAGTAATTCACCAGCTGGACATCTTCCAGGCCTTGGGAACGCCACTGACCCAGGATTTTCATTGCAATGTCTGCATCATCTTCTCTGGGGAACTGTAACAAATCTCTGAAAAAAAACCCCATACAAATAAACACAGGTTTAATTTATTTCCCACCGAGACTCTTGTACCTTAGTATGCATCAATGCATGACTTTATTAAAAATCTATCAATAAACATGCAAAAAAACCCACCCAATTTTCATTTCTTTGCAAATATTTTCTTGCCAAGTACCAGACAAAGGCAACTGCTTTTTGGGGAATAAAAATAAGAAAAAAATATATGTATAGGAAATATATCCAAATGAAATAAAGAATCCTGCAGAAATTATCATACTGTTTCAAAATTCAGATGTATGTTGCTGATCAAATTTCTAAAAGAGCATAAATGTAACCGATCTTTAAACATGAAGAACTCAATCTGAAGTAATATCTCAAGGACTTCAGGGAGGGCATGATGCTTAAAATTGGTCATAATTACATGTTTGGCTTAAATTCATCAAGTAAAGCAAATTTACTAAGCAGAATGGAACTGTTCTCCCAAATTATGTGCTCACTGTAAGGATGTCTTCCTCACATTTCCTACCTGCACTGAGGATTACCTGAGCTACCAGCTTGGCCAACATAAAAGGCAAACATGGGAATTATTTTGGCAGTGTCCACTGATGGATCAATGAGAACTCAGGCTGGTCTGGGCTTTGATTACTGGGTTTGCATCACTTTCAGCACTGGTTGCCTGAGGGGCAACAGGATGGAGGCACAGAAGGACCACTCTCCTCCCCAGCACATGCCAAAGGATTCCACATGCTGAAACCATTGCCATGATGACTTTAGAGGATGGGCTTGATGAAGGAACAACTGAAGGCTTTCCCTACTCATGTAGGCAAGCAGTCATGTAAGCAAAGCAGGACAGAAATAAAATGATTTATTATTCAAATAAAAAGCACTACCCATATGCAGCACAAAAAGCTTACAGAATATCTGCTGAGGTTGGGGTATTTTTGGCTTTTTTTGTGTGTCTATGAAGCTCTCAGGACTGAAAAGAAGATTAAGGATCACAGAGGTATTGATTTCCAAGCACAGAGATACTGACATTGCCTAAAACTCTTGTCCACAACATTCTCTTCACAAACAAGTCATTAAACTTGACTGCTTTAAGATCCTCAACAGAACTTCAAAAATAACCTGGCTGTATGCACACATCAAAAATACATGCCTGAATAATGTATAGCATTTTTAAGCAAGCAGAAGGTATCTGGGAATCTCACCAGGTGCTCTCCAGGTATCCCTGCAATATCCAGAATCAGCTGCAGTGCTGCAGGTGGGAAGCTCCTGGCTAAAGGTACTTCCAGAAGGGTCAGCACTGCCCCCAGGGACAGCCCCAGCAAGCAAAGCTCATGATGGAAGCCAAGAACAAGGACTGCCTTCTCCACTCATCTTGTGGTTTAACATTTGAAAAATGAACATTTACTGCCCAGATAACATCAAGGCCTTAAAAGGGCAGAAAGTAAACTTGTAACACCCATGACACCTAGAAATGGCTCAAAAATTACATACTACATTGAAATGCCTAATGCACCTCATCACATTACTTGGGCAGCATGATAATTCCAATATAATTTTTTTTTAAATGTACCTATCTTTGTATAAAGAAATTTGTGTTTTTTAAAAAATATATTTGTTCAAAGCAAGTTGTATCCCAGGCTGCATTGCTCCAGCGAGGCTGTTCACACACTAAGTTCAAAATCTTTACAGCAACACTGGCCTCAAGTTGGGACTTCAGGGATCCTGTCAGGGACAATAACTGTCTTGCAGATTTAATGTTTTTAAATTATCTAAAATAAGTCTTCAAGCAGTCTACACCACATAGATGACTTAATCCAATCTGCAGTATATTACAAGTTTCCAATTTCATCTCCTGTGCCTGCTAATGTAATGACATTAACTTGGGCAGTGCAGAAATACAGAAAGTTGTTTGATTAACACAATCATTAACAGAATATCTGCATTTCCCTCAGGTGACAGAAACATTAATAGAATAAATAATTAAAGAAATTTATCCCAGGCCAGTAAGGTTAGGGCACATTGCAACCAGAAGTATTCAGTCACAATAAAAGGAATTAAGCATTAAAAGAGAAAGATAGGATAAGCAAATTGCTCCCTTACTAATAGAAGTTCCTTTCCACTTCATAATTAAATCAACATGTCTTTGAAACTTTTGTGACAACATATCTGATTAAGTTACAGAAATGATCACACTCATTATTTACTCCATAATGTCTTTATAGCATGTTAAAATTAAATTGCAAACTATGAGCATACATTATTTTACAATAAATCAGCACATATTAGACTACTTTGATAAATCTTATGAACACCACCAGAAAGATTTTTTTTTCCAGACTTATTACAATCGCTGACTTGCATTTGCCTTTGATGCTGACTGCATGAACTTAAAGTCAGAGGTAATTTAACTCATTATTTTTTCACATACTTAATTGTATAGCAAGTAAAATATGCAAAACCAGTATTTCCTAAACCCAGCCAAATTCAGAAAATTGTCAAGCTTGGCAGTTCAGCCTGGAAGAACCGCAACACTTCACATGCACTTCACAGCCCTTCTTTAGAAATGCTCAAGTTATTTATTTCCTAGAACTTGCAGGGCTCAGAGACTCCCAGCAGCAGCATTTCAGCAGTGGAGAGGAGCAGCCCCTCAGGATGAGGATGTTTCTCAGTTCCCCAAGCAGCTGCACGCTCAGAAGGAACCAATACCAGTGCAATTGCCAATTTCTATTTACAGCACTGCCTCTGATAACTTCAGCCAAATTTTTGACTCTCTTGCTCACATTAAAAGGATACTTTATTCAAGTACTTTTTCAGGTTCATTCAATGGGAATAACCACAAAGTTAATGGGAACATCTCTGTTGCTGTAAATCTACATAATTCAGTGAAGTGGAGCCACCACAGACTGAAGGTTTGGTCTCAAGTCAGAATCAGCACTAATAAATATAACAATGCCAGTCTGAACACTGCTGTGCCTTTATAGGATGCTCTCAGAGATTTCCACAGATTCCTGTCTTTTACTTTCTACTACAGATCAGTACTGAACTAATGCACATCAAAACAGGACATAAACTCGTTTCTTGAGCATCCTCCTCCATCTCAAAATGCTCAGTGCCTGAACTCAAAAAACCCAGATAAAATTGCACTTAAACTCCAGAAAGTTCACCCTATTTCACTTGAACAAGGTAAAGATTTCCTACTTTGATATGATGAAAAGACCAACACTGTTGAAGATTCAAAGTCTTAAACCTAGAAAAATAATTTTAAATATGTTGAAGATACACCTGTAATAAAGCCAGGGGTTCTGCAGCCTCTGCAGCTTCAAAAGACCATTCTTTACCAGACGATTATAAAAGATAAATGAACACACACACAAAATATACAAATTTCATTTTCAATTTGGTAACCATGGGGAACACAGACCTGCCGTGCCTTAATGGAAAGTCATTTGCTACAACAGCACTTTTTGACACAGCTTGCCAAAGGAGAGAACAAGGTATTGCAAATAAGCCAGCTGGGACACTGAAATACCACTCAACAGATACTGAAAAATTATAACAGGTCACTCTAGCAACCAAGAGATGGAATAATTTAACTGTATGACACAATTACTTCTCAGATAATCCTATTAAATTGCTATAAACTCCCATGAAAAAAAAATCTAGAATTGCAGAAGGATTTTATAGATTCAATCTGAAAAATCTACTGGGACAAAAATTCCCCTCAAATACATAAAACTTCAAGTGTGGTTGGTTTGGTCGGTTTTTTCTTTTCAGATTTACCATCTGTACTGCTATGAGCATGGGGAACTGGCCTACACTTCCTGGCCTACTAAGAAAAAATAATCTGAATTCCAGTTTTGCAGAATTAGATGTCTGAGTGCCTCCTCCCATATTTTGACTGTAAATTTCCACTATTTTCTTCCAGTTCGTTGAAATTCATAAATTCATAAAGCAAGTAGTGGAATTTTAGATAAGAACTAACAACAAATGTGATTTTGGAATTCTTACAGGTCGATTTTTCAGCTGAGTAGCTGCTCTCAGATCCTGTGAGTTGCAATGACTGCTCATATTTTGTAAAGCTGCACCAGATCAAAGTGTTCCCTTGTCTAACACGATACTCCCAACAGTAGCTGGTAGCAGATAATCACGAAAGAATGCAGGAAATGCATCACATGAGGTTATTACATTTATAGCCTCTCATGGAAATGTGGTTTTTTAAAATCATTCTCAAACTTTATCCAGGCTACATTTTAAAGATGTTTTCATATGTTGAGGATTTCAGAGCTCGTTTCAGTCCGTTAAGAGCCGAGCTGTGGCACCCGCATGCACCAACTGCTCAGCAGATGCACCAGCATTTCCCACACTTGCAGAAAGAGGAGTTATTTGTGTCCATCACACACTGTGTGCACACACAGGAAACGCTCAGGAAATACCACCTGCCCAAGCCACATCTGCTTCAATTTTAATTACACGCTCCTGTTAATTAGGGCACTCTAACGGGCTGGTCTCCAACCTGCCCAGTTGGATTTCCCATGGTCTGAACTGATGGCCACAAATTTCCTGCTCCCAAAATACAGAATTAAATAAATTCAGGTCCAAGAGAGGATATTTATTTATCAGGAGGTGAGAGAAACATGGTCATGGTGCAAACAGTGGCATGCAGGATCCTGAAGCACCTTAGGCTCTTCAGGTGACATTGCAAGGTCACCAGCATCTGCTGCAGAAAGCTGATCTATAAAATGTCCTCTGTCACATCTACCTGCCACATCAGTCTTCATACATTCTGGATACTCTGGGCATATTTCTAGTAATAACAGTAATAATAATAATAGTAATAATAATAATAGTAATAATAATAATAATAAACCCCAACCCCTGCTCATTCTTGGGTAACAACTTACTGCTTTTTCTATCTAAGGAACCTTTACAGAGCTGCATCTGCACCACAAATTTTACACAGGGCCTGCAAGATAGACTTTAACATGATTTGACATAAAGAAGTACAATTCATGCTTTTAACAAAACGGATTATGATTTATGGCAGCTTTTACTATTCACAGACAGAGAACAAATCCAATTCATGAAACCATAAAAAATACAGAACTTCAGAAAACAACGCCTGCTCTAGATTTGGTTGTGCAGTTCTCTAGCAAAAGAACACTTTGGAATTTTATTTTAAAAAAAAAATTATGTGTACTGTGGCTTTTGGGTATTTCCAATAAAAAGTGACTTAAGATCTCTCTTTAGAAAGTAATACTATGAGGAAACAGAGAAATACTTGAAAACAGAACTTTATAGCATTTTTGCATTGTGTTTAAGTCCACCTGGGTATTAGACTTTCACAGGGGTACCTGACCATATGTATCTTCTCCTATCACAGTATAAATTCATGCAGAACTGCTCCAGGGCAAACCTCTCATTTTCCTGAGCAGTTCTTTGCCATGGGACTGAAGAACACTCTCATATCTCAGCCCCTGCTGGCTCCCAAGCTTAGCTATTTTGTACCTTTGTGTTTGCTCACTACAGGACTACCAAGCTTATTGCTCCTACCCATCACATCAGTCAAATGCCTTTTATATTTTTTAAATAAAACTCATGGGGATAGTTCAAATCTCACTTCCCAACATCATGATGCAAGCCAAACTTGCACTCAAGGCAGATGGTGGAAAGCACTGAAAAATGACTGATTCTCTCATTCTCTGATTCCACAGTTTATTGGAAAACAAGAAATTTGTTGTTCCTCGACTCTAAACATTGCAAAGTCATGAAGTGGCCATAGCTGAGCTTTCTAAAGCTTTTTAAGAGATCTAGATGTCAGTTGTGTGACATCTAGCCAGCACCTAAATCTTCCAAATAATTAGAACAGGAGAGGGCCAATACGAGATAAGCAAATCACCCAAGGGGGGACAGGTAGGCACAGACAGAGCTAGGAACAGAAACCAGATTGGCTATTCACACTTTTGTGGTTTCAGTTATTGAAGAGTCTTTTTTTTCCTTTATCATCCTAATTTTTTTCCACACGCTCACTTTTCTGTGACATGCACCCTGCTGAACTACCCAGTGTAGAGATGGATGAGAATGTCATTAAGCATTTCTTGCCCCTCATTCTAGAAGCGCATTTAAAAAAAAAACAAAAAACAAAAAAACAAAAGACCCTCAAAAACCAACAGATGGTTATCACTATCCACTTAAAGAACAGTTAATGAACCACAGAACCCTTAATATGGAGAATGACAGCCCCAGTCCCTCAAATGGACTATTTCAAGGATTCTAAGACTTAATTCCACAGAAAGAGGAGAGAGAAAACAACTTTTACATTGTGTACTTCAGCTCTAAAGAAGGCACTGCCATGTTCCACTGTTCCTTTGGTTACAAGGGTGACACACTTTCCTTTTAGAAAAGCAGGGAGACCTTGCTTCTCCCTGACACAAAACTTCAAACACTTACCACAAACTAGACTGATTTACACCTCATACATTTATTCTATTTATTACAATAAATTGCTTTCAACAGATAAGCTGTTGGTAAAAAGAAAGGTTCTTTCAAAATACATACACAATGAAGATACCTACACAGGAAATCTCTTCTGTTATTATTAAAGAAGCTCTTGTTTGAAAGACGATCTCTCAAACTGATGCCATTTTCTTTCACAATCAATAACGTGCCCAAAACTACGTTTTTCTTATTAACTTTCATAGGTGCTGAATTTCAGTCACAAGAGACAGGTTTTGCTCTACGGCACAGAGGATTGTGTGCATGCATAACAACACAAACTCTACCTTTGTAAAATTCCATCTAAAGCACTTCAAATAACCTGGTTTATTTTGGACATACAAGGATATCTTATCCCCTGTTTCAAATACAGCAAAGAGAATATAGTTTTATCCAAATTTCATAGATCTAATCATTTAATTACGGGTTTTACTTTATTTTTTCCTCATGCAAGAGAAGCAGCAGCTCCAAGCAGCTGTGCCCTGCATTTTCCAGCAGGTTCCGATGCCGAGGGCGATGTCGAGCCACGGCAGAAGGAGGACGGGGAAAAGACAATCCCTCACCTTGAAATGTTTGCATATAACCCTGCATTCACTGGCAGAGCACTGACCCAGCAAAACTTCACCCTGATACGATCTTCTTTTCTTCCCAGACCACAGGGAATATGTCAGTGTCTCAATAAAATGTGACCAGCTGCATAATCAAGTCCAAGTGGTTCCTTTTACTGTCGGAGACAATTAGGTTTACTTCCAGCAAGAGGCTATTTCTCTGTGGATGTGAATAGCAGTGGATGGTTCTTTTTCTATACAGAAAACCTATTGATCACAAAAAAAATCCCCCTGAAACATTGCTTTTTATACAGGAAATCTGCTGATCAAAAAAAATGAAAAAACTCAATACTGCTCACCTGGCAGTATTTTATTCCTTTCAGTTGTCAATCATTAGATTACACTCTGAACTCCAAAGTAATTACACTGAATGTGTCATTGTGATGGCACTGGACATCTTTATTGGAATTGTATGATTTAACTTTTAAATAATACCCAAGTTCTCAAAGGACAATGAGGAATTAAAGACAGCATGCTAACCAAAAATTAAAAAAAAAAACAACAAAAAACCACAAAAACTTAGCAATGCTTAAAAAGCTACCTATTATTTAAAGATTGGGGATTACTTTGAATTACATAGATTCACAAATAAATGTTTAATTTTTAGAATTTAAAAAGAATGCAAGAAACTTTAATTTCTGTCATGAATTTCAAGAAGTTAACCTTATATATAGGCAAACCTAAGACAGCCACAAGATGATGCCATGTAAGCTCCCTGGTACCAGCCTCATTTTCTTCTCAGTATATGTTAATTTACCAGTGCAATTCTAATAGAACTGCAAAGATTCCTAGATGATATGTCAGCTTGGATATTTTACAAAAACATTTTAAAGTTAAGTAGAGTGTATTGGTTAAAATGAAAACTGCAGATTAAAAGAAAAAAAAAAAGGGAGAAAGGATAAAATACCATCTCCACATGCTTATGTAAGAAAAGTGTTATCACAAATGCCATATCACATGGCTCAGTTCTGATAATCTCCATCTCACCAGCTGAACTGGGTTTCAGATGCATTTGTTTTTATCTGAAAACACTGACAGCTTCCAAGTGACCCTTCAGTTCTAATATACAGCTGAGGAAATCAGCACTGATAACCAAAACACTGTCCTGAAGTTATTTACGCTGTACCACAAATCCAACTGCTCGTGGATAAAACTAAAAGCTCTCTCCAAAGGAGCAAGCATAAAATCTTATCCAGACAGGCTTGGGAAGAGGCCATAGGAGATCATTTGGTTCGAGGCAGGCTCAGCTCACCCCACTGCCACTCCAGGCATTTGTTTTCCTGCCCTTTTCCAAAGATATAAACCTCTTGTCCACCCTAAATAATCACATTGCTGTGTTTAGACACACTGCATTTTCTCCTTTCCCCAACTCATGTTGAGAACAGACTAATCTTTTTCTCTCTGCAAGTTTTTCTTTACATACTTAAGGACTGCTCTCATGGCCTTCCCTCAGCTGATCTCATCTTAAAATCAAATTTCCTCAGTCTTTTCATCCATTTTGTAAGAGCTACTGCTCCTGAAATCTCCAATTGCCCTCCCTCACCTCTTCTGGTCCCTTTCCAGCCTGTCCCAACTCCTCCTGAAGCAGAAGTCCAACAAAAGGCCACTCTGAATATGCAATTTGCACTGAGAATGAAGGATTAGTATCCAATTATCTTGTGCTACCATAAAATTCAATTATTATCCCTCTGCTGTCCTTTATTTTGATTTCAACTCTGTATCTCTCCCTCAGCTCTGCTGACCTCGAAGAGGCCTCATCATTTCATCACTTATTTGCTTCAGAAAGGAATGGTCCTGAATACATCTTTATGAACTGTATCAAACAGGTCAGATTTTCGAAGTGCTAATCCACTGTTAAAAATGCATTCACCTGCATCCCCAAAACCCAAAAAGTTCCCAAAAAGACAACTAAGCTTAAGTGCTACTCTAGCAGATTTCACTGTACACCAGTGTGGACATTAGGAGGATAAACTTTTCGAAGCAGGCAAAATTCAAAGTATTTGCTTGCTCAGTTCTAAGCCTCTACTGATGACAAGTCTGGGGCTGATGTGAGATTTGGCCTCTAAAATCATCACTCCATTTGCAAAGAGAATCCTGTAAGTTTGCTCTCAGTACAGCAAACCTCTCCAAACCATCTGCACAGTCCACTTCAGGTGCACACAAAAAGGTCCTTTCTGTCCCTTCTAAGGCTGACCTACCCACTTCATCTCTTCCCAGCAGTCTCAATGAAGTCCACACATCCCTGAAGGGCACATTTATAACACTTGGGTGTACATGGCAAAATGTAGGTGTCCCAGTGCAGAGATTTCTAGAAAAGTGACAGCAAAGGGACCTGAGCTGCTCCTTCTCCACCTCTTCCTTTGGCAGGTTTTATAGGCAACATTCCCTGCTGTCACTGGCATGCCCAAGAGTACCTCACTGCCTCCAAAGCCATCTACTTATGCACATTTCCTTGCTCATTCCAGACTTCTGGCCCTTCTCTAGCTGAAAATAAAACCCCACCAAGCACCCCCAGAACGGCAGGTGCTGGTTTCAGGGAGTAATACTTACACTGTCTAACTCACTTTCAGTCTCTCTTACGATATAACAAAAATTTCAGAGCCCAGTTTTAAGCAAACAGAGCACAAATAAAAGACCAAGACAACAGCAATATACTGATGTTCAGGAATTGGAATCCAGGCTGAAAAATGCCCCCTACTATTCAGCACAATTTGGTGTGCAATCACCTGAACTGCTTCCTGCCAGGACAAATGGATGTTGTAGTGCAGTGATGGTTCAACCCAAAGGCCAGAGTGGGGAGTGCTAGACAGTAAAAGTGTTCTAGTCCAAAGCTGCAGTATCAATTACATCTTTGGGGGGAAAAAATTAAAGCAGAATTGTTATATAAAAACAGAAAACTCCTGTACAATTTTTTTTTCTTGCTTTCTGCAAATATATTACCTGTCTGAGTTTGCTGTCAATGTGGTGTGTTAAGGAAGGCACAGACAGACATGAGGATGCAAAAAGGATTCAGGAATCCATCAGTGGAGCAGGTTTTCACTGGGTACTGACATACAGAACACATTCGAGTTATCTTCACTGCAGAAAAAAATATTGTCGTGGCCATGCTGCACTGCTTCTTACATCTACCATGAAAACAAAGTCATCTATTAAGCTATCCAGTAGCTGGAGGAACTGTGGGAGGCAGATGGTCCATCTGTTATTAGCATGACATGACTACTCATACTCTTGGTAACAAACTACCCACATGGATTATGCAGGCACAACATTTCACCTCCAAGTTCCTTAAAAATCTGTGACATTAACACATATGACACATTCACTGACATATAAAAAGGATAAATATCACAATGGAAAAACCAGTAAGGGGTTCAAAGTCTAAATACATTCAATTAAGCTGAATCAGAGCAGCTTCAGGTTTTTTAAGTGGGGGACAAAGTAAACGTCAAACCATAACTTTTGCAGTGTAGCTACAATCAAAATTGCATGAAGAGGAAAAAAATTGAGAAATTGTAGCTATACCTGAAGCAATAGGCACTACAACAGAGGTATCCATGAAGTCTGTGTTTCGGGAAAACTGAAGATAAATTGAATATTTGCGTTTTATTGGAAACTGTCAGAAAACAAATCTACCTTACTTAGGAAATGCAGGAGTGTTTCACTGCAGCCTAATGGATATCATGTCCCTTCTTCAACTTCTTCCTCCACTCACCCCCAAAGTGGTTCAGATTTACAACCCCCATTGTGCCTATCCACTTTCACTGCAGGCAGAATTCTGCCAGAAAGGGAAAAACACAACTGTGAAAGACCCAACAATTCACATGCATTTTTTTCCTCAGAGCAGCACATTGAAATAGTCAGGTATTTGCACACATTTTCTTTAATGAGCTGATTTAAATGGTTCAAGTGCAAATCCATACATGGACTTTATTTTCAAGTAGTCATTCTGTTTAATGCCGAAGCATTGGAGGATTTTCCTTCTCCACACTTTCTGCTGGCTGCAAACATTTCCACAATCAGTGTGAATAACCCCACTGCCACAGGCAGTGACACCTCACCCCTGCAAGCTCTCCCCCAACCACAATTAAAACCACACTCAAGGAAGCTCCTTTTAAACCATAAAATCCATGCCTAAATTTAGATCAACTCCTTCTGTTTCTTCCAGAGCAGACACAAGGACAACCAGGACAGCATCCCCAGCACTTCTACATTTTGGTTAGATGCTTCAGCAAATTACTTTGAATTAAAAGTTCACTCTACAAGCAACAATTACCATGAGACCTGAGCAACTTGGGGCATGTTAGAAGGCAAAGAGGAGGAGAAGTACGTTATTGTGAGTCTTGCTGCTGAAGAAAATGCAATCTGGAAGTGCATGCAATACTGAGTGAAACAAATTGTGGATTTTATTAAATCTGATCTCCAATTAAAACAAGTATTACATGTAGTTATGCCTTAGAAACTTCTTTTTCTTTTTTAAATCATGGTAACAGAGAGCACAAGGGAAGATGCTAAGCATATTTTCAGTGAAGTTAATAGTTTTGTCAACAAAATACAATATTAGCTGTGATATTTATGTAAGCAATATCTTCCAGAGTGCCGACAGGATTTAGAGAAGCGAAAAGACTTAAGCTTCTCTTTGGAATTGCATGTGAGATCATCTTTTCTATAGACTCTTTGAAACAGCAAATTTCCTTAGCAGTTGGTGGAAATGCTGTATCAATGCAGAGTCTGGGTATGCACAGAGGGAGCACAAAAAGGCTCCAGTCACCCAAATATGTGCCAGTCACTGTGAATTAGGATGAAATTTGCTTCTGTATCTTTCTCAGTGAACTCCACTCTGTCAAGACAGTCAAACCCTGCCTGTACCTTCTCTTCTTTCTGAGGTTTTGTGATTTGCTCTGGGATGTGGGTGTGGAGGAGGGTCACCTCATGTCACACTTTTTTTTTTTACCATTCTTGGGACCTTTTCTATCACTTCGTCTCTCCATCCTTCCCATTCCACTGAAAACTGTCCTTTGGTTACCCCAGTCTTTGATGGCTTCACATCTGCTCTCCTGCATTACCACATTTCACTCCTGAAATGTCCCTTGTCAGCTCCAGCCCACTATTCTCCTTTAAAATATTCCTCTGTGTGCTAAGCTGACAGGATCAGCAAACAAATAATATCATGCATTTGAGCCTTGGGACTGAATAAATGACTGATGAGGCAAATACACCTTGAGTGGAGAAAGAAAGAAAGAATTCAGCTTGACAGGGGAGCTGGACCACGTATGCCTCCCCCAGCCTTTCATCCTGCATATCACTCCAGAAGCATTGGCTTATAAAAATAATTTACTCACAATATCCAGATGGTGAGTGGGGAGAGGAAGGGCCTAGCTGCTGGAAGTGTTTTCCCACTTTGTATTCAGATTTCAAAGTTTTAGATAAAAATGATGTCACTTGAGGTGACTTGGCAGTCTGTGCCCACAGGTTTGCTCTCTAGGCTAGCACAAGGAACAAAGTTGTATAAAATTGGGTAAAATCTTTTTCTACCTCAATAATTAGGTCCTAAATTTTATTTAACAATATTACTCATAGTCTTCATGACTAATACAGCACTTTTCTTTTGGAGGAACAAATACCAGCTTATTTAAGGTTTGGATTGTTAGAGGTTTTTTTGGGAGGGAGGAAAGTAATTATGAGATTTTGCATAATTCTATTACACAGGGCAGATGCAAACATTTAGAGAATTGAGAGTTGGGAAATGAGAATAATCTTGCTCTGTATCATCTTATCTTCTGTTCACCTTGGCCACTAATATTAGGAGATGTGATTTAATGACACATTTATATGAAGACAACAACAGCTTTATGGCTTACTATACACTACCTTGCTAGGATGCATTTCTTTAATCATCAACAAAATTACTCTCTCTAGCTATGCACTTAGTCTACCTCTCAGCAACTGGAAAGACTGAATTAATCAAATTAGCCACAGCCAGGATTTCTTTTTGCTTTTTTTTTAATGGATTATTAACATTAGAATCTCAGATCCATATTTAGACATTTAAATAAATAAAATCTTGAATTAAAAATGATGAGCACTGAAAATTAGGTCATTTACGTTGGAGTTTTATTAAAGACTTAAGTACAGTTGAGATTATTTCCTCCTCAGTTAGAACACTTTCCCATGGGAGACTGGCAAGTCCATAGCATCAGGCATTTCTAAGGACAAGACAGTCCCCAAATGGTTCATCCTCTTCTACCCACTCAGGTCCCAGCCCTAAGTCTCCAGAACCCAAAGGCTCTGCCTTCCAATACCTGCTGCCTTATCAGTGCTGCAAACCCACCCAAGAAACTCACCCACCTCCAGCTTCTCCTAAAGGCATCTTTGTTCCAAGCCCTTCCCTACCCCTCTGCCTCCATCTGAAAATTCCTGTTTGTTCAGCTCTGCTGATGGAACAATGAACTCACCTCATTCAGAACAGTCTGGGGATTATTTACACAATTTCAACACTATATATTTGCTAATTGAGCTAATCCACTAGATAGGAAAATAATTTTGTGCAGCAAGTCTGCTCCCTAAGATTAATTATAATTTATAACAAGCCACCATCCAACACGAGTCCTCTTCCAGCATTTCTCAGGTACCCACAGTAGGCACTGGCTATTTTATTTCCTGAAATAAACCAGCACATCAAAACCTTCTAGCTGAATGGGGCTGACCTTTGTAAAGCAGTGCTATTAATAAGATAAAATAAACTGCAGGACTCTAGCAGCCAGGTTAAAAACTCAGTAAATAGCCAGGAGACGAGACGAAATGAGGCCAAGTGTTCTGTGCGTAATGAAGTAGACAATATCCTAAAATTGAATCAGCTTCCAATAGCCAAGATCTGCTTTTAAAATACAGAGATACATCTGCATTGGCAAATGAAAAGGCAAAAAATGTATTTAAGGGCAGTCAATGGCACACTGTTTCTATCCATTCGTATTCCAGAAGAGTGATGCATGAAATAATTGTTGTTAATATACAGGTTTGCACATGCTGCCAGATAAAGGATAAACTCCAAACCACACTGATTGCAGGAGGAAAAAAACCCCTACTTTTCTTCCTATAAATGTGCAGGTCTCTTACATGAGCATATAATTGTATGAACAAACATTCACAGCTGCATTTTCTTAGTTCAGAAGTCAGAGAGATACGTGGAACATACATAAACCCCCAGGAATAACTGGTAATCCATGCACATGTGTGTGCACACAGCATCAGCTGCTGGGACTGGAAGGAGCTGACACCTGCTTCATCTGCTGCTGCTATTTTCCTGTTTAAGGCAGATTGCAGAGCACCAGAAGATTTTCAGTGCAACTCTTGATGACAGCAAGATGTTTGGAACACAACCTGCTTTCCCTGCCCCTGAGCACTTGTAGCTGCAGCTCCACTTGTCTCCTGCCAGCTGCAGCACAAACCCCAGGAGACTCAGCTACCCCAGGCTGCTCCAGCCTCATTCACCACAGCCTGGCAGAGAGACCCACGACAGCTTTTCAGCTGCTGTTGGGTGATTACACAGGAATTTTCAGTAAAAATAAAATCCAAAAAAAAATAAAAAAAACCAGTATGTATCAAGGTCAAAAACTTAATGTAAGCTCCCAACATGACAAAATTACAAGATCACTTCCCATACATTGAACTCTGTCCCTCTGGGTTAATTACAGAGCAAAGCTGTGCCCCCGCACTGAAGCCCCCAAAGTTATGGTACCACACAAAGGGTAAAGTTTAAATTAATCAAAGCCATTTTACGTGCCATCTTCACACTCATCAGTTCCATAATGTGACAGAGACATTCACAGTACAAAACCCCATCAAATGCTTCCAGAAATAACAGCATTATTGCCATATGCTTCAAAAATCTTCTAATGCAGAAGCGACTGTAATTTTTTTGCAGAACTCACAGGAAGTGATCAATTTAGAGACACTAGTTTCTACCAAAAATATATTTATGAACCATTAATGTACAAAAATCTTTTAAGCAACCTAACGAGCATTTTCCCCTCACTCCAAAACCAGGTGGATCACTGATGTACAGAGTATTTTCTTCCAAGTAGCCTCCCTCAGCAGACAATTACTGAATATTTATACATCTTCCTTACATAACTAAAAACAGAAAAACTAAACACCCAAAACCATAGAAGCCACTTACATAAAAAGCTTTAAAGAGCCTGAAATAGACAGATAGGTGAACTTAATCTGATTACTCATATCCAATCAAGGATTTCATACTATAACAGGTTGGATTATCATATAATTCCTGCCAAGTGTATCATTAGAAACATTAATAAAATGAAAGGTTGCAGTTGTCAGCTACTGAGTGCATTGTTAATGTGGCATCACACATAATCACAAGGAGTCAATACATAATGACTTATTTTTGAGAGTGGGAGACTATCAATAACACAAGAATTTTAACACTGTGATTGTTTTCCATCTCCTAAACCAGGCACACTCAAGAAGAAGTGGTAACTGAAACACTCAGAAGGGTTTCAGGATCCTTGACTGTATCAATGCTTTTATTCCTCACAATACCCAGCACAAGTTTGGCACATCCCCCAGAAAAGCTCCAGTCATTGCTTCAAACATACAATATACAGATTAAAGCAATTTCAGAAACAGAAGCTGGAGGAGAGGAGCAAAAGTACAAGGCACAACATGCTTGGGACACAAGGTCCCATTGTGTATTACCAACTCTCATTTTAGGCATATCTGTGTAATGTGACCAACTATCAGCAAGATTTTTATAGGATATTACTCAGACAAGCCAACAGTACTTGAAATGTCACGCGTGGTTCACGGCGGAGCCTTTTCCCCCAGCTTTATTCCCAAATTCCTGCAGAAGTGCCTACAGCAACAAATAAATTTCCAGCCACACAAATCTGTTACGCATTTAATCTCAAGTTAGCTCCTGGAATGCTGTGACAATGTCGGATTTTCAGCTTTTATTAAAAAATATTTTAGCTGTTAGGATTACAAAGGAGAGCGTAACAGAAATGAACCAAGAGCACTCAGCAGCCAGATAACAAATGGAAAGTATTCCTATTTAGATATAATTACTTTCATTGCTTGAGCAAGTAACAATGGAAAGCAGTTGAATCATTTTGCCTTGTGGTGTTGACAACACTGCTTTGTGCAATATTAAAAACAAAAATTGAGGTGGTGAGACAGTCACACAGAGGGACGTGGTCTCGTGTCTTTGGTCGGATGTTCCCCTGCACTGCCAGTGATGAGCAGCTTGGGGCCACCACTGCAGGGTCCCAACAGCAATGTCACTCACTGCCAGCCAGCTCTGCTGCCTTTGGGGTCCCCTCTCTGGTGGTAGCTCAGAGGATTCAGCAGGCACAGAGCCCCAAGAACACATTCAATGCACACAGGGCTCTGGATGCTGCCAGGAATGGCTGCACTCCTGGGGTCTAGGTGTGTGAGCACAGTGAAAATAAATAAAAGCAGTATTTGGAATAATATTTTATTCCCCTGCACTTCATCCTTGCTGGACTGCTGCTGCATGCCACACCACAGGAGCTCTGTTTTTGTAAAGAGAGAAGAAAACCAAAGGAGTCTGGAGCACTGCAAACCCTGAGCCAAACCCTGCTTTGATTTACACTGAGGAGAGAAAAAGAATATAATAAGAGATGTATAAACCCCTCTCGCTTGCTGTAATATAAAGAAAACTATTCTAAACAACAAGCCTATTCTGAAAAACCCCTAGGCTAACAATTTAATTTCTGACTGCAGGGATATTACCTTGTTAAATCAACAGTCAGTGAAAGGCTTTTACTTCTCCCTGTAAATGCATTCTCACTCCTTCCCTTTCCCACTGTACTCCTGCCACCAGATGGAGGGCACATCATGTGGCACTCGCAGGGGAATGAGCAGGGAAAGCCACAACCCTTCCTGTGGCTCTTGACTCAGTCCAAACAAATAAATACAGTTTAAAGTTGCTGTCTGCACTGAGACTGGAGGGAGTAGTTGGGGCAGCAGCACGAGGACACAGCGAGCGGTCCCTCACACCATACAGCAGTGGTTTTATGAGGAATAAAGTCATTCATTTGAAACTGTGCTGAGAATATAACAGTAATTTATGTAGTTACCAGTTGCAGTCTTTAGATTAGGAGATGATAGCCAGCCAATGCAAGATTTAGTCTTTCAAAAGGCATTTCTTTCTTGAAACAGAGAGCAAGCCAGGGAGTGTATGGCTTTGTTGTGAGCATTGTATACATTGGGAATAAATTCACTGCAGAAAAAGGGAAAACAGTTTAACTCTTCAGCTATCTGCTATAGCATGACCCTGCTAATTTAAAACACAGTAAAGCAATTTTGATGGAAGCAAAAATTATTACAACTTCAGTGAGAACTCAGAATCAGGTGAAAACAGGAGTGAGAAAACTTTTTATGTCTAGACAACTCCCATCTACTCCTTATTCACCCAGTCTCTGGAACTGAATAAAATGTTTTCTTCTCCTGTTGCTTCTGACAGATTAAGCAATTCCAGAGTTGCCCATAATTAATTTTGGCATGAAGGTAACTACCCTTGCACAGTCTGGAAGACAAATGAAGTGTCAGAGAAAGGCACCCCAGAGTAATTTGTTTCTTGCCTTATCTACAAGAAACAGGTGTAATTTTTTAACAGGTGTGATAGGACAGCACTAGACAGTGACTCATCACTACCCAGTAAATGTAAACGTAAGAGAAATACTTTGAGCACTAAACGAAGAGTAGGGATGAAAATATAGAGATCAATTAGTAAAACAAAACAGTCTGACCCCCTGCCCAAAACCCCAAACACGCCTTAGGTGACCATCACACATCCAAGCCATTGGGGAGGTTGAGGATCTGCAAGGAAGCAGCCAAGGAAATCCTGGCTTTTGGAGATCCTGGTGCCTGGAGTGCAGGTGTCACACACATCACTGTTACAAGAGCTGTGACTCAAACCATCCACCCAGCTCCAGGGCTGGACAGTCTGAAGCAAGTCAGGGACAAATCAGGGCATGGGCACCAACAATAGTTTGGTTTGCCCAACCATCATCATACTGTTAAGGATATGACCAGGTCTGCTGGCACCTCTTCCCTTTGGAAAGGCAGGGACACGACACTCAAGGTGAGGCAGCAAGAGGGGTGACCCAAATGCCCATCCCTTCCTTCCCTTCCCCAGAGAGCAGGCTGCCAGCAGAACAAAAAGCCACCAACAAGAACAAGATCACACAGGTGCAGGCAGACTGGGCTCCTGGGATGCCACTATGGGATTACCAGGGAGAGACGTTGCTGTGTGAGGTGGGATTTTATTTATTCACACCGAAAGTACAAACCTGTCATCTCCAAGCTTTCCTTTCTTGTTTACCTCACCTCTCCCCTATCATCTTAAATCCTGCTATTCTCTCTCTCTTTTCTCAACTCAAGATTACTTTTGGTTGTCTTATCAGCCTCCTCCAGACTGATAGTTTCAAAAGCAGATATATCCTCGACGTGCGTGTCTGACAGGTTTGGCCTCACTTTTTATGATACCTGTGCTGACAGCACATTGCCACCACAGATACACACAACTGCAGATGAGCAAGCCCAAGGACTCTGCAACCAGAAAAAACAAAACTTTTCTTCCTTTTATATGAAGATTTCCACTGTGACCTTTCCACTAAACACAAATTATGAGCCCATTGGATTTTATATTCAGAATGTGTTAGTCAGTCACTCAGTACAGATCCAAAAGGTGGGCAAAACTCTCAATTTTAGTCAAAAACCAAAATGGAAATAACAACTTGGTATTATTAAAAAGGTGTTACCCACCCTTTTACTCTACAAAATGTAATTTTTCAAAATTTCAATCAGCTTTTCCCTGAGCAGAAAAATAAGGGAAAAATCATTGTTTCCCCTCGCACTCCGAAGCACTTGGATCAAGGTCAATCACATCAAAGCTCTGACATACACAGGACTTATTCTTGGACTGGGTGAAATTAGTGTCTCCCTATCTGACACTCCAGCTAAATCCAGACTTCCAAACCCAGGAGATGGAAGAGGAGCTGAACAACCAACGTCTGTTTTGATTTTAACAGCTGTGGGTTCCAGTGCTCCTCATTTCAATTCAGTAGTACCTGAACACAAACAAAGTCCACATTTAATTCACAAAGTTCACCAAAAATGTTAATAATTACTCCAGAGTAAACATAAGAATTTAGTATATCAGTAAGTCATCAAAACATTGTAAAAAGCATGGCTCTCTCAATTCAGCACAAATTTACTTTCATTGCCCATGAAGTTCACAAAAGCATCATCAGAAGTCAGTCAAGAAGCAGGGAAAAAAAAAATTATCAAACTCCTCCTGGTGACTAAGAAATCTTCCAGAGAAAAGCAAGAATGTTACCTTAAATAAATAGTTTCAGAGAATTTTCATAGAGGCTGTAATTTTCTACAGCTGCCAATATGAAACATTCAATACTGCTGATTAGATATTGGAAAAAGAAAATTAAAGTTTTAAATAAGTGTACTCATTTAAAGTGGTATTAAAACCAGAAGAAAATAATACTCTTATATACACACACATGAAGAGGCAAGGATTAAAACTGGAAGAGGATATGCAACAACCTACCCAAGTTTTATCCACACCAAGTTAACTTCAAATTTCCATATTACAATGACAGCACATCAAGTGATCATTATACATGTGTTCTGCTGGTAATTTTCCAAGTTATTCACCTGAATACAGCTGATTCATTAAACTAAGTGCTTTTTTGTTTGTTTTGGTTAGGTTTTGTTTTAATTAATAATGTCAACGTGGCTAAAGGCAGGAAAAGGAGAGAAAAGATTTCTCATTTTCAGATTTATTGATCACCAAAGGTAGTTTAGCAATTATGTTATCAGCTACAAAATAAAATCAAATCCCTCTGAAATCCATAAAAATCTGATGTGTATTGATAAAAGGAAATAGTTTAAAGAAAATTTCCAATGAGTGTATAAAGGTTATTTCTGTCAAAACAAGCAGTCTCTTGGGCTCTGCACTCATTGCATGAGCTGAATATGCAGTAAGTAACTTCTCATCTGCTTTTTAAGTAATCTGTTTGAATCTAAGCTGTCTCCATATTTGAATGGACTATGAAGACATATTTGCTGTCTTTTTAAAATCAGCAGTAATAAACCAATCACTACAAATTCAAAAGGGAACAGCTGCTTATTAAAGGAATAGCACAGTACAGGTCAGTGATAAAAAAAGGTTTGTTTCATTAAATAATGCTCTGTATTAAATTACGGTTCTACGTGATCTGCAATTCAAGCGAAAGTAGAGGGAAATTGCTACCACCAGTATCATTAATAAAGCCTGAAATAACTAAGTTCTGGAAAGAAATAATTGCAAGTGTTACATGGATCAACAGCTTCCAACAGCATCCAGGGTAAGACTGGCTGTGGCTCTGAAAGATTCAACAAATATGAAAAGGTTTTGTGTGACTGAAAAGCAATAACGGAGTCTACAAGGGGCAAAACTTTCTTGTGACACGAGGCCAAAAGTTCTCTGTGAAGGAAGCATCTCCAAGGCTTCCAGTGACCTGGTCAGTGCTGCTGCAAATGGGGCAAAAGCCACTGCAAGGTGCCATGTGCCCAGGAGATGCCACACCTGCCACCACCACCAACTTGTGCTCTTTGCCCTCTCTACCCAATTAAATGCCCCTTTATGCAAAAGTATCACAAAAATGATGGAGGAAAGCTTCCCCTCCCTTAATAAAAATACTGTGAAGAGCAGCCAGGCAATATTTAAGAAGGAATGATGTGTTTAGGTGCTTAATGAAAATATGCATTTGCCTGACCAAAAAAAAAAACCCGGGGTTTTTTTTGGGTTTTTTTTTTTGGGTTTTTTTTTTTTTTTTTTTTTTTTTTTTTTTTTTTTTTGCAGAGGAGTCAGAAACACCTCAAGGCATAATACAACCATTAAGTGAGCTGCAATTATTGACTGTGAGTTCTCACAGAATGCTCTGCTGCATTTGGCACTGGCACAGAACAGGAGGCAGTTTCAATTACATGCCTGATCTGTGAGGTTTATTGATCTTCAGAAGTGGGGCTAAGTCTTAACTGGGAAAGCTCAGACGATGTTGAAAAGGTCTCCTGTTAACCTTCCTGCCTCTTTGTTGCTGTAGTTTTTAATTAATTAACAGGGGTATGGGCTGCTGTCCACACCTTTTATAAAATTTGGCCTAGTTGAATTATGAATACACATTTCAATAATTTCTTAATTTCTCATGCAAAAGTACAATATTTCAAAGGTGTTTCCTGTTGACACAATTTAACCTTGCATTATATTTCAAGCTTTAAGATTCTTAGCCAATTTTTGTCTGAAATCAGAACATTTTTTCAATGAGGAAAGTGAAAAATTGGTTTGAAGAAAGCTTGCTCTGCTATCACACTCTGAGAACCCACCTTCCTTAACTGAAATAGAAATTACAGGTGCAATCTATAGTACTCTTTTGTTTATCTTACACATAATATCAAGACTACAGCTCTCTGCGCAGGATTTACCATTGTATCCAATATATTTCTGCTGTTGAAAATATAAATTCACACTTTCTTGAATTTAGTATTCTGCATCATGGACGTGATGTAAGTATGAAGTGCTATGAGTCTAGAAGTAGGAAAAAATATTGTTAGCTTGGAAAAATTTGTTTTTCCTCACTAGTTTGGGGTTCTTTTCCCCACAGAAGCCCACTGCAAGGGAGATGCCTCCAGTGCTGCTCCAGCCCCTGCAGTTCTTAGTGCTGACAATAGGGTTTGTTTACCTGTTTAGAGTAGCAGCATTGCAGTCCATCTTTATGGATTTTACAGGGATGTTGATCCCAGTTTAATGAGCATCAGAGAGCATCTGGCAATTACACCCCTGAGGAAAGCTGACTGATAAATCTGCAGACCCGCTGCAGCAAGGCCGGCAAAACCCACTCTTTAAAAACAGCTCTCAAATGGTCTCTGGCACACACACAAAAGTTTACAAAGAAGGAGCTCCTACTCTGCTTTGAAAAATGCTAGTAAGACGCTAAGTGCCATGCCAGAACAAAATCCCTGATGAGTTCTGGTTTTTTTCTAAATTAGATTTTCCCAGGAGAACAGAAGCTCAGGATCGCAAGTAATTGTTTTATTAGGGAAGGGAGTAAGAACTGGCCACCACACTTTCCAGGAGAAAAAGCTGGTAGAAAATACCCGGAAGGACCAAGGCAGAAGGTTGTTGACATGTCAGCTAGCAAGGTGGGATGGGAATCCCCCTGGCTACACACAGTTATACAATCCTGGGAAAAACATCCTATGGAAGATGCAGAAATGACCCGAGTTTTAGTCCAGGGCTGACTGATGCAGTTACATGAGGGAAACTGAGAAGCATCTGAAACTAAACACTGACCTAGTGCACTGTGTGAGTACAGTTCAAAGACATGGTGCTCAACAAATAAAACACGAGAATAAAAGCAAACAGCCCTTTTCATGCAGCAGCAGTAAAACCAGAGGGCAGAAAACGACGCTAAATCGCTTACGCTTGTTGCACCAACAAACTGTATCTGAGAGTTACAAAATCTGCGTCTCAGGGTAACCATTCCCATGCAACACGTGGCAAAATAGCAAAGTGCTGCCACCAAAGTCAATTTGAACCCACAGAAATGACTTACCCTGGGAAATGGTGGCATGAGAAGGGGGGAATGGCTGTGTGAGGACCACAAAAGCCAGCGGAAAGCAAAGCAGTGTAGAAGCGCTACTGTGTAAAAGCAAGGAACCAGAGAGGGCTTGGTTAAATCAGCTAAACATAATTATGACCCCAGGTGACAAAGAGCACTCCATTATTTTGGTGATTGTCAAGCACAGTCAGCAGCTCCACGTGCTCTTCCAGGACTAAGCACAGCCTCAAATATAAATGTGAGTTGAGGACAAAAGTTAGAAGTGCAAACGTCTGGACAGCACAATAAGGCAATGTGAGAAAGCACTCCATGATGACCTGTTTGTGATCTCACTTTCCTCTTGGCTGCCTGAGCACTTGCAGAGCTACACAGACAGGAAAGCTAATAAATTTGGAAAATACCAGAACAATTTTAGTTAACTTCAGATGTGCAAACAGAGAATCCACATTTTTAGTCAAATATGATTAAAGTCGTGTTGTAAAGAAAAAAAAATCTCACTCATTTCTAATGCTGAATAAATATAGATTATTGTAAAATTCCTTCTACTAATTTCAGATTTAGACTGTGCAGAATAACACATTAGGAGAACCTCATGGTTCCTCACATTCTTAGCCTGGGACTCCTACTCATTTGGTCCCTCTTACGCAAACTCTTTTCACACCTGTCATATGCAAGCTCAAGATAAAAAGAAACTTGTCGTAGATAGGGCAGAGATTTTTGAGCACATTTTGTTGGACTCATGTAGATTTTTGTTTCTAACACATTAGGAACTTCTGTTGTCTAAGTAATTTTTAAATGTCACTACTGCAAACAAACTTTTTACTGTGTATCAAACTAGACTGGAAGGATTTAACAAGATGCATACTTCCACATGTGCAGGTGTTCAAATACACAGGTTTTAGATAAAAACTCAGTATTTACTGTAAAAATAATAAATCAAGAAGTAACAATTGTTTCCTATTTTAAAAAATTGAGATTAATTCCTGGCATCAAGCTGACCAACTGAATTAAATTTTCAAAAATTATTCTGTTAGTAGAGTTTAAATCTCTCTCCTAGTGGAGATTCAAATATTAGTTCCATAATACCTCTGTAAATACAAAAATTCCCAACATCTCAGCTGTCTTATTCCTTCCAATAATCCTGTGCCTGAAAATGCCTCTGGGGTTTTAAAACACAAACTTAAAAATAACCCAAAAGAACCCAAAACCAAACCAAAGTAAAACCAAAACCCTAACACACCTGAGATGCTCAGAGCGAAGGCACATCTCTTATTCCCTCATCCCACTTGTTTATGAGGAGCTCCAGGGCACAGTGTGAAACGTATTCTGGCAGCAATTTCAGTGTCAGGGAAACTGATGTTCTGAAGAAACAAAATATTTTGCATTTACAGTCTCTTTGGTCTTCTTTAACCTTCAAACTGCTTAAGAACCCGAAGGTAATTTTTACTCTGCGTACTCCATGGCACCAAACTAGCACATCTCCAAAGCTGAGAAAACATATGCTGTCAGCAAAGAACAAAATGATCTCTTTGATACTAATACCTGTGATAGTAGCATGATAATAACTACGTGTGACAACTTCTCCCTGCTCTCAGAATAATTATGGCTCTCCAGAACCCAACATCTGCGTTACCAGATGTTACTGTCAACCAGGTAAGCAAAAGCACTGCAGAAACCTGGCCAGCCTCCAGAGCTTTAGTCTCAACACCTCAGCAGATGCAGGTGGTTTTCAGCAGTCCAATATTTGGAGCACCAAGCCATGCAAATCCACTTGTGTAAACAAGAAAACGGCATCAGCAAATAATGCATCATACCCAAGCAGGCTCGGTGCAGTCTGGGACTGACATTTCTGCCAACCCAAGGAGAATTCAGATGAGATTTAGCATGTCTGACACAAAAAATAGTGATGTTACGACATGCTTCTGTCTGAAAACTCCGTTTCATTAAGTCCTTTTAACTTTAACATTGACTTTCACACACAGAGTATGTGCCAGCTGGATGACACACGAGCTATTAAAAAACAGGCATGGGCAGCAGAATCCTAAAATATCTTCTCAAGCCCATAAATCATTCACTCTTAAGACATAAGTGGCATCTTAGCACCAAACTCTTTGCCTGAACAGGATGATTTACATACAGTGCAGTTTTTACGGAAGAATTTTTCTTCTATCTGTGTACGTCTAAACTGCTGCAATCTGAAATCAAATTATCTTCAGCAGGGAAGCAATCCAAATTCCAGCTGAACTTTCTAAGTGAAAATAAACATATTTAAAATGGAATTAACTGTAGCCAAAGGGTAACAATCTTTCATAAACGTGCCTGAAGCCCTTGGATGCTGAACCCTTTTTATTTCACACTCCTTAACTATTAAACCAACAGGTTTGATACCAAGTAAGAAGAACAAGTTGCTTTCTACTAATGACTCCTTCACCCTTTTGTTTCCACAACCAGGGAGAGATGAGCCTGCCCTGTCCTATGGGGCCAGACTTTCTTTTATTTCCCAAGTCAGCCTAGGACATCCCTTTCCCAGAAGAGGCACGTGGAGGGCAGCTCTGCTGCTGCAGCATCTCTCCAGTCCAGCACTGCTCCACTTTTCCTCCTCAATAACCCACTGTGCATCCCCAGGGCTGCAAAATCATTTTGGGAACCACTCACCCAGCACACTGATGGGCACACAGAGGGTGTTGCTACAAATACAGATGGGCTTTTCCTAACAGTTGCCCCAAAGCGTTTTACACAAGCAGCAAGCGAGGTCTAACGCGCTTATGCAGTTTATTTATAAACTAGGGAGGTGTGAGTAGAGGCTTAAACGAGATGTAAAACACTAACAAGAACAGAATCTGTCTGCTAGATCTCAGCAGAGCTGTGCAGGCTGAGAGGTAAAGCAAAGCAGGTTTCACAGCCAAAGACTGCATCCAGCATTTGGTACTTGGACATGAATCTCTAAAGGGTAGTGAATGCGTATCAACCTAAGTGTTCAGATGCATAATTAAGTCAGAAATCATTAGGGCCTTTATGACAGCTCTACAGCACTAAAAGTCAAGGTTTCCACTATAAAACTTCTTCTTCATGCATGTAAAAATTAGCTGTCAGAATTATTTCTAGGTTCAAATACATCTCATAAGCTCTTCACCTTCAAGCAAATTAAACTGAAGTGCCCAATCATTTTTAAATGGCATAAGCAGTAAGTTCTAGGAGGGTTGCAGTCTCATACAGTTCTGAATATTCAGCCTTTTGACTTGAACTTCAATAATTAAAGTTTCCTTTGCAGCGGTAGCTTCACCCTCTCTCCAACTCTGTGCTCTCAATTTTCTCATTTTCTACGATTATGGCAAAGGCTGCATTCAAAATTAAGGAGCATAAGCTACATATGCAGGCACTAACTTTTAGGAAAACAAAGGCAGTGTTACTACTGGTTATTGGCATTTTAGTAGCTCAAAACAGAGGGATCTGAGTTCAAGGCTCCAGAACACCAATCACTGTGAAGAGAGCAAATAAAATCACACACCACTCCAGAGAGCTCCCAGCCTGCACACCTGATAAACCAGATTTTTAAAATCCATACATTCATGGTCATTAGTTATTCTGATCCCTCTATGCACAGGGGTACTTCTTTTAAAAAAAGATTTCAAAAAACAAGTGCATATCAATGCCATAAATAACCTCATTAAATCTTGTTGGGGGTTGTCTCTGAGAAACTATGTACAATCAAGAATATTTAATTTATTTATTTATAAATGAAAAAATAAATCCAAGTGTTATTCCATATTCCTCAGGTGTGCCAAGACATGCTAGATATCTCACCTAACAAAATTAAAATATTAAAATATCCCTGCTGTTTACTATAAATAATGAAAATTTAAATAAAGGAGCTAAGCTATACAATTGCAAATTCAGAACAATTCTGGAAAATTCAGGAAAATAAGTGCATACTAGGAAACCTGAAAAAAGAATAATGAAAAAAGTTTAAATCTGCTGTGAAGGAGTATTTAATTATTTAAATGATTAATTATACATCTAGACCATGACAAGGGGAGTTGCAAACTGGAGGGGGTCCCTTCCAGTGGCAAAACCAGGGAGAACAGTTCAGGAACATTTAAAAAGGACACAATTTGCCTTAGTTCATCCCATGGCTTTATCCTCCTCTAAGAAACACAGCTCCACTTTCATGACTGTCAATATACTACTTACAATTATAATTAATTTTAATTCCAAATTATTTTTATTAGGGTTTTTTTTGAGTTCTTTCTGACTGGAACCATAGTAATTTACTGAATTATTAAATTACTGAAGTGCTGAATCGATATTTAGTCAACGAGTCCCTCCTGCTCAGATCTGCTAATATGAGAAAAATTCCACATGATATTCACGGAAAAATTAATTTGATGTATTTGATTATTTCTTTAAAGAAGAGTCTAAACAGCATTAGCTCAGATTTTTTTGATTCCCAGTGCATAATAATATTCGTGCAGTAATTCATGCCTGTCTTTTGTTTAGATTTTTTGTTCTTTTTTTAAGGAAAAATAAAATACAGATAATGAATTTGATTAAATCAAAACATTATTATAGAACACACACTCTGAAAGGCAAATTCAATACCATCAAGGAGCTTTCCTTGTCTTCATTCAATCTCCATTTTCCCTAAATAATTAAGCCTTTTCTGAAAATCCAGACTTTCAGCTAAGGAGATAACTATTTTGTGATGCTGTGCTTTAACATTTGCATGTATTCAAGGCTGGTTAGAGACAGTATTTCCAGTGGATATGAAATTCTTCTGGTAAACAGGGAAAAACAACTGAAAACTTTGTGACATTGCCTTCAAGATTAAACCAAAACCTCTCCATGGAGCTTTCCTCCATTTCATAATAGCAGAGCCACATCATTACTTGTGAGCAAGCACTCACTGTAATTTTCCATATCTAGTAGAATGTGGTCTCTCTCAAAGCTGGTGTTCCAGTAATGCTCTAAGTTCAAACCATTTGATTTTACTGTATTCTCACATATCCCCAGGGTGGCTCAAATACTGCCTCAAACCCGTGCTAACAGAGATCCATCAGCTCCCTCTCATCTGTAATAGCAACAAACCAGCCTTGAGCACACACAAATGTACCCAAGGCTTCAAACACTGGTGTGGGCAAAATAAAAAAGGAGACTTTCTGGTAAACTTTATTAATAGTGTTCACAGCTGAGGAGAAGTTAATATACAAAAAAAAAGTTTGTTTGCAACACAAAAAGAAGCATAGACATCTTCCAGCTATCTGGAACACTAATCCTCTGTTACTATCAAGTCATCTCTTCAAAGGATTACAGAGAGTACTACGATATACTTCTGTTGCTTCTGGAATAGCTGCCCCTGCAATTCTTGCTAAGGTCACACTTTTTCTTTTAAGTTATCTTTTCCATAGTTTTATGAGGCACTATTTACATCCTGTATCACAGTCTGGCATAAGAAACTGAAACTATTTGTGTATGGCTACAGGAAACCTTATTACAATTATTGCCATCCCTTTATGCATGAAATTGCTTTCCTCTCATCCTGGAAAAAGAAACTATTTTTCATTTGGGGTAATAGATCTCCAGTTACTGATGGAATATCACCATTCTTGCCCCCAAGTCACTCTTCATGAGTGGCACAACAGTACATAACAAGTACTTAACACTCATCTTTAGATAAATCTGTTTTCTACCTCTGCTGAAGTAAGAGTCACATAATATAATGCAGCCAGCAAACAGTGTCTAACACACAATAAATAAAAGGTGTTAAAATGTCTTTATGCACCATGAGATCCAGTATATAATCTAATGTTGAAGTTAATCCTTTTGGGGTGGACTGGGTTACTCAATAACCAAATTTCAGTGCAAACATTCTGAGTTCTTTGGAGGATAATATAAATTTGGAGTCAGTGAGTAAGGAAACCACTAAAGAATATCCCTCTGTGCTAACAGGTGCTGCAGGAATGTCAGCTGCTCTTGTCCAAGAGGGTGCAAACAGGACCAGATCTCAAAGAGATTCACCTGTTTTGGAGAAACCAAACACATGAGCAAAGGAGGCTGACATGAAGTCCCTCAGAAGTCAGAAGGTGCTGGTGCCATCGCAGCCTTTGCTGGGACAGGCGTGCCCAGCTCAGCTGAGATGCCCGGGGAGAACCCTGGGGTTTTCCTCAGGAAAGGCACCCAAGGCATTTAGATATGGTACCTACAATTCCACAGTCCTGCTGGAAAAATTCCAACATTCCCCCAAAGTGATCTGGGAAATGACAGTTTTGACAATGTTGGGGAGGCAGAGAGCCCAGCTGGGCAAGGAGGAACCTTCCACCAAGGAGACCCAGAGCTCTGGAGCACCAGGGCACCTCGGGGCTCCTCTAGCAGGACCCCACAGCCTCCTTAGCAAGGCAGGGCCAGCACTGTGCAGGAATGGCACTGAAGAGCTTCTCACTTACCTAATCTGATATAGGATAATTTGATCTTTAATGTCAGTCTTAATTATGTTAACTGAGGGGAAGGGATCCAATCCTACCGCCAACATTTAATCCTGGTATGACTCATCCTGATCCGATTAACTGTTTCCCACACAGAGAAACCTTTTTAACATCAAGACACACTGAGTCAGGAGGAAATGAGAGAAACAGGAGAGAGATCCAGCCCTCCAGGAGCCTCATTCCTCCTCAGGAATCTGTGATCTGTACACGGCTGCTGCGGCAGCAGTGCTGGCAAAGACTGGAAAAGGGGAGTTAGACTAATCCAGGCAGGATGCAACGAAAGCATGTAAAACCAATTTCCAAATCCACAAGACTAAAGGAGGATTTAATTTATTTAGCTTTGTATTTCTAGAATAATACCAAATGATTCGTGTTTTAACAGAGTCTGCTTGTAAAAAAAAAAAAAGTTTTGCTAGTGGGGAGCTGCAAATCCCAGATAATGTCCAGCCTGTTCACAGTGCCATGAACAGCTCTCTGTGCCTTCCAGGAGCTCTGTGACAGCACCCGGCTCCACCCCAGCTCCTGCAGCCACCAGAGCCCAAATCCTCTGATTTAGTTCAGTTTGTTAATCAGGACAGACTACTATTATCAAACCCTCTCAGGCATCCTAGCTAAAAGACCTCAAGAGGTAAGGAAAAAAAAAGTGTTTACTCAAAAAGTTAGTCACAAGTTTTATTCATCTTGCTTCAATACAAGCTCTGAAAAGACTGATGAAATACAGAGATCAGGGGGGAAAAAAACCATTAGAAAGAAACCACTACATCATCTCACCTCACCTTTCCATGGCACAGACATATTTTGCCTTGTGTTGAACCCTATGACGACAGTTTGGCTAAAGAACATCCAACAACAGAACAAAGCCATAAAGGAATTGGTTCCATTCATCACCTTTTCTGTGCTGTGTACTTTGACTTGTAATTTAATGCTGGATTCTTCCCCAGGAATCTATTTTTATGTGGAAATACTGCTGTTCTGTAACCAGCTAACTTCATCTTACAGTCTATATAATACTTATGTCAATATGAATGAGGTAAGCCCCCTAAGCTATATTTATATATAAGGACTGTGCCTTTAATAATTCTCTGGGCATTTATAACACAGCCATCATGTTACTTCAAGTTTTAACTGTTTCAGAGGAACTATGAACACAAAAAGAAATTCTGGCTCTCGGATTAGAAGGCAATCAGGCTTCAGCCATGACCAGAGGGAGAAGTGGTGCCAAGCACTGGAATATATGACAGCTTTGAGTGGTGCTGTGTAAAGGACAGAACTTCAGCTATTATGCAAAATTGCACCTGTGTATTCACATAGGCACAAAGCCCCATGTAGAAATGGACAGCTATACAAATAGGTATGTTTCTGTCTGTAGGAAATAGCCTTTACAAAAGTTATTCAATTTTTATTTTTTTTAAAACCCACACATTTTCCACAAGAACAAAATGAATACCTGTATTAACACCATGCCTTATCTATCTTCTTAGCACATAAACTAAATAATTTAGAAACAATATCCCCTGCAGGGTCTGTGCTAGGATCCTGAGGAACCATGCAGATTTAACTTTTTTTTGTCAGAGGGTTTAATTTTCTTAAATAGTTTCCAGAAATATTAGTAAAGAAAAGCAGGCATTGTAATACAGAAGAAAACCATTTGTATATTTTAGGTCACTATTTGCACTGCTAGCAACACAGCAGCAGGTTCCATTTGCCTTGCACTAAGCATGTCATGAATAATTCAGCTCCTTGTTCCCTAAATAGTTGACAGGGAACAGAAACTTTGTTCATGACCTGTATGGCCTTTTTTGAAGCCTGCCTATTTAATTAATAATGCACATCACAAGACCCATCACCCAGGCTGGTATTTATTAAGAATAAAAGCATTCAATGACGATTACTAACAAATGACCATTAAACAAGTGACTTCCCAGAGCTACCACCTTTTACTCACAAAGAGCACTCAGCCAACTATTTCAATAATTAAATGCTCTCAATCTGCACTGCATCAGCCCTGGCTCACAGAGCCTTGGACAGGAAACAGATTCCAGAAGCTCTGGGAACACCTTCCAGCCTGGCTACAATTGTAACTGTAAATATCTGAGCTCTCTGCTGAAGCTCAGCTGCCCTGCTGGAACAAAGAAAACTATTTCCATCAAAGGCACACTGGCATTTTCATGGACTCCTTACACATTCTTAACTATTGATCCTACTTCTCACTGTCTCACCTCTCTGAATTTTGATCAAGTCCTGAGCTTCTCCAGCCTGTGGGCTCCAGTTTGTCACCGGAGGCAGCAGCAAAATGTGATATTGCCTGGAGGACACCACCAGTGCTGAACTGCTGAGTCAAGGCAATGTGCTGCTAAACTCTGGCCATTTCATCAATTCTGTATCACAGGAGATAGGGTTAGTGCAGGGGTCTGCAGCCATGCCCAGCTTCCACAGGAAAGACATTCCAAATCACTTTCTTTCTCTAGACCCAGATCTCAGTTAAATACCACAATTATTACAAACGCCTGTCTTTCTCAAATTGTCTTTCTCAAAAAAAAGTCTATGGCTTTCTCAAATTTGCTGGAGAGAAGCAAATCTGTCATGGGTTCCTGACCCCTTCAGCAATAGTGACCTTTCTCCTGAAGCCTCACACAACCTATTTAATTAGCTGGATGGCTAATAAAATTCGAGCACCCATTAAAAAGGTAAAACAAGTAATATCTTTAAGTGTTGTTTTTAATGCTCACTTTTGTTCCTGTTATCTTCTCTACTCTGTTAAGTGACAAAAGACAAACAAAGACATTAAGTTGGTCAAGGATCTGACTTGCTTGACAGGAGATGTCAGCACATAAATTCCCCAAATAGGAATAAAAATCATGAGGTCTCCAAGAAAAAAGATTTCCAAACAATTTTGCTTCTGAGCCATTCTATGTTTTGACAGTGACATTTCAATTCACTTATTCAAGTTTTATGTTTCACTAAAAAGAAAAAAATAGAGAAAATTCTGTCTCACTGGAAAATTATAACCTTTTCAGCTTTGAAGAAATACTCATAAACCAAGCAGAGTATGAGTCAGTATTTTAACTTGGACAGGAATATATGTAAATCTGTGGCAACTGCGTGTGTCCAAAGGAAACATCAACTTACATGAAGGATGAGAAAGGAAACACCAGCTCATATGAAGGATGAGACTTGAAAATGTATGTTTAAAGATTACCCATTACTGAGACTGAGAGAAACCAGACATACACACAGAGCAGGAGGCATTATTTAACTTCTTGTCTACAAACAGTGCTCAAGAAATTCAAAAGAGCCATTGTTTAATTTTGAAAAGTCTTACTCTCTACAGGTTCCAATATTGCCGGGGAAAGCCCCAGCTTTTCATAGCAATCCATATTTGTTTCATTCCAGAAACTCATCAGCTTTCAAAGAGAATTGAACTGAGAATAGAAGCCCCTTAACAGAAGACCACTGCAGAACACTATCAGTAAAATTGATTATTATTCAGACAATATCAATTCCATTATCCCTGATCGATCCTGTGCAATGTTCCCCAGCAACCTTCAGTTCCAAACGCTGCATGAACTGTAACTTAATACAGCACAACAAATTGCAGCCAGTTAAATTCAGCAACAGTCTGACTTACCAGGCTTCCAGCAAATAGCTGTCATAGGAGCTGATGGAAGGGAACTGCATGTCAAAGTACCCCCAAAAAGGGCTGAGAAAACTCCTTCCCCTCTGGGCTTTGTTAATTTGATAATGTGTACAGGCAGGGAACTAATTGCTTATTGTTGCAGTGCCTATCATGGAACTGCAGATTCCACAGAAAGGCTGGATCTCAGGAGGATCCATGGACTTCAGTTTTACACCGTGCTGATGAGAGATGCATCCTGAACAGGAATCTGCCAGGGCCTGGGGCTTCAGAAATCCTAAAGGCTCTTTGCAATGCCCTCTGCCACGGAGGGAAAATCCACCTTCTGAGCTCACTGTAACAATGAGGGGCTCAGAGCAGAGACAGGAGAAACTCGTGCATTCATTCAGACAATTGGGAGATGGTCTATGTGCCATTAATTAAATTGTTAAGGGGGTTTGTTCTGCAAGGTTTGTTCCTCACTGCCGTTATAAGAATGTCCCTGAGACCACCAGCCAAAATTTCTGATCCTCCTTGTATTGAGTTGCAAGGACTCGACAGTGAAGGACAACTTTGTCCAATTTCTGCACCCTGTGGTATTTCCCAAATGGAAGCAACTGGCCTACAATGAAAACTGGTTGTCATCTCAGCAGGCTGTGTGGTTTGGGTTTTTTTCCTTCAGATTCTTTCTGTTAGGAAAAATGTGGTTTGGTTAAATCTATAAAAATGATAAATGGCAACGTAAACAAATCTTTAGCCTCTAAATATTGCCTTTTAGCCAGCATTAGTGTCAGAGTTGCTCAGGAATGCCAAGTATTTCTGTTTTTCAGATAAAGTCAAGTACAGACCCTTTCACTCACCAAAAGTTTCTTAAAACGGATGGATTTTTAAAATCCATAGAGGTTTCACCATCCATTCCAGTTTGTCACTGAAACAGAAGGGATCCCTCGAAAACCTGAGCTTTCCAAACAGCACCAGACACCTCCAGGCAAAGGAGAGAAGAGGATGTCCTGGGACAGCCCAGCTGACAGAAGGATTCAAGGCATCATCAGGCCCTCCCCAATCCCTCTGTTACCCCAAACAGGCGGGAATGTGGAATGCCAGAGCTTTAAAAGGAAAATTACTCCCTCAGCCACACTGGCACAGCCCATTTCATCATCTATTAGGGAAAGTAGCACTTGTCACCATTCAGAATTGCTGCTCTAATTGGGACTAAATTGCCCCACACTTTAAGCAGTGATGGTAAAGAAGCAGGCAGCTAATGGCCATGGAAATTGGTTCTCTCTCTAAACCCTAACCACACTTCTGTTACGAGGAGTGTGAGGCAATTCCAGCAAGGTAATCGTTAATTTTAAAATAAGTAAGATTATGCAATTCAAAAATAAGTGATCAGAGTAAGATTCATTTATACTATAAAGTCTATCAAAAACCAGTGTCATTTTCTCATGGAAAACATGAGGCACTGTACTGCAGCAAGACTAAAGCCATTCATCTGGGCTGTGACAGATAGTAAAATTATCAAGGGACTTATTACTTACTATTCTGATGTGGCATGATATAGTTTATTGATTCTAATTCATTTCCATATCACACTTATTGCTTAGGAAATCAAACATGTATTGCTTAGGAAAATTAGTTTAAGGCAATGCTGTGTACTTAATTGACAAAGGAAACAGTTACGATACAAAAAATCAGATTTTACTGTAAATTATTTCCCAAATCAAACATCTAAAAATCGATACATTTTTATGGCTATCCTTAAAAAAATAATCAACTGAAAAGAAAAATTGTTTTCTGTGAAATACATGGTGGGCTTGAAACACATCCTTTCAATGCTAAGTAAACCACAACCTAAGACATTTCTTCACAAAGAAAAGGAATATTATAAGCATATGATGCAGCTGACCCTAACAAGCTCAACCTTACATCTTCTTCTCATGCATTATATTGATATAATGCATCCTTTTTTCACCTAAAGAAACTAAATTTTAAAGAAAGAATGAAACCAAGGAAAACCACAAAACAGACAAGCCTTTCTATTAACACCTCTGAAGTACAGATATAACCTATTTTTTGGTTTAAAAAGAAATCATATTTGATATAAGTGGGTATCTGAAGCCTAAATTTATCAAGTCTCTGTTCCACAGATAGCACTTGGGTCACACAGGGCATCTTTCTTCCACAAAAGACACCTCCCCATGTTCCCAGAGCCATTCTTCGATGGGGAGGTGGCAGGGGGATAAGTGGGAACTTTCTGTTGTTTGATATTACTCTTATCTCCTTCCAAAAGAGCCTTTGTACTTTATAAATACACATTCAAAATTATCATGTGAATGAAGAGAATCCCAAGTGATTCCGCAGTGGGGGAATGAAATAGATCCAGAGAGCTCCCTTAGCTCCTGGTTACCTGGGAATACACCAAGATCCATTTCCAAAGATGCTGTAGGCCTGGCTTTGGACTGAGCCTAACTAGATTTAATACTTGCATTTTGGATAGCAACACAACAAATACCTGAGGCTGATATCCAGGAGGGAATAGGACAAATGCCCACTGAGATTTGCTTTTAGCAATGGTCTTTTCAGCTGTTGGTGTGACAAAAAGCAAAATTTGTGTACAGGGGACAAAACTGATCATGAGTGAAGTGAGCAGGGGTCTGGGCCAGCACACTGCTACCAGCAGCCATGGAGAGGTCAGCTATTAATTAACAGTAGCTGTTAACAGGAGGAGGCACTAATTGGGTCTCTACCCAGGGAAGCAGCCTACAGAGCACTCCTTTTCTCATACCCTTCCTGAGGAGGCTCTGCTCCTGCTGTGATTCCTCATTCCTAGGACAAAGGCAACTCACCAAGCAGCAGCCTGTAAATTCATTCACTCCAGATTTCCAGAACTCACATTTTCCTAGAAGTTTCCAGGCTCTCTTTGCTCCTCAGCTACATATTTCACAGGCTTTACCTGAGAAAAAGGTTTGAAGCCCCAAAGTTTTAACAGTACTGATTACAACTGATCAGGGAACAAGAAACACTGGATATGGAAGCTTCTCATTTCCCTTTGAGGAAAAACAAGTAAAAGTCTTTTTCTCACTGCACTGGCACTTTTGTTTCTTGGCCATGACACACAGGAGAGCAGCTGCTGCCTGCTCTCCCAAAGCCCTTTGAAGAATTAAGCTGAAGTTATGGATGGCACCAGTGACAAATCAATTCTTGCCAGAGATGGATTTGGGAGATTCTGCAGGTGATATTACCAGCTGGAATAAGGAACAGATATGCCTCTAAAGGACACTTAGTTACAACTGGATGTATTACAAAGGGATTTAAACCTCCCTATTGCTCGAGGGGGTGAGAAATGATAGTGAAGGAAGCATTTGGGTGAGGATACACAGGATGAAAAGCAGAGTTGAAATACAGGAGATGCTCTGTAGGCTGGCTGAAGAGCAAAGCAAAGACTTCTGTCTGTGCCCCGATCCCAGTTTTAATCATGGGAAGGTGTATCTAAAAAAAACTGTGGATCTGAGAGTAACCAAGATGTACAATTCTGAAAAGCAATTATTGAGTAAAGCACAATAAAGCTACAAGAATTTTAAAGATGTGAGAGCAATTAGCTAATCTGACAAATAACGTACAGAGTTATCACTGACAACTCTGACTGACAACAGTTATCAACATAACTGCCTGTTTCTTTTATTCTTACTATTCAACATGAATCTTTGTTTATCTGTTTAATTTAAAGAAGCCAACCCCAAAATTACAACTTCCTAAAAATTATGATAGCCCCACATTTCCCAAATAAAATAGGATTCTCTCATTTTTACTTGGTTTTGAAGCAATAAAATTGAAATAATTTCATATAAAATGAAAATGAAAAGCACCTTCTGTATTTCTTCTATTGAAATGTTCAGCACTGTCAAAGATGCAACACAATGTCATTTTTTAATGAAAAATACACCAAATTAGATAACAGGAGTTATAATCTCAGGGGTCTCTGACAGGACTGTATTTCTTCTACTTACTGTGCTTTTATAGCTTTTTCCCTTTAGATTTTGGTGTATTCAACTCAAAACTTAACTGACAACACTACCAAACTTCCCTTTGCACAAAAGGCAAATGTTTACCATTTTAAAACATAACAACTTGGCAAAATATTTGATGATGATCAGAACCTTGGTAGCTAGTGACAGTAACTTGAAGTCAGTGACAATGGTCCCTCTAACTCCAGAGCAGGATGTCTCAGACTTTTTTCCCTTGTTTTCTAACTGAAGGTAGGGCAAGAAAAAAGTCACTCAGAGGGGACACTAAACAGCAAAAATGGCACATGTCCCTTAAATCTGGGGAAGGAGAGGAAAAAATAAAAATAAAAAATAAGATCCAGTCATTCTAAACTCAGATCTGCTGAATAATTCAATTAAGTGGCAATGATCACTGGAAGAGCTGGCCTGCATCTGGCAGATGTGCAGCAAGAGAATAAAGATACACTTCTTTAGCATCCCCCCTTTACATACAGAGAGAGAAAGAAAAAACAGCTGAATTTTCAAAAGCACTTAAGCGATAGCAGAAATCTGAGTGTCATTTTAAAAAGTAGTTTTAAGAAGTCAGGTCTCATTGAAAATTATGCTTATCTGCATTGCAAATTTCCTTTTGCGAATTCAGCAGCGCACTGCTCACCAAAACTGGCAGTGGGCGTTTCAGCATTTTGGAAGGTCTGCCTCTTACGACCTTCAGCATTTATAATAAACTGTAGAGCCTTCCCCATCTAAATGCATTCCTCCCTTGGGAGAGCAGGGCCTTTCCCAGTGCAATGGTTCTATTTTGGAGCTGCAGACACTTCTCAGGGAGCACACTCGAGGCACAGGTCCCTCCTCTCCAGCTGTGCCCTCCTGACACGCTCTCCAAAAGGGCTCCAAGAATTCAGTCTTGCCAGGGACACTCAGCCCACCTGTCCCAGGAGATAACCTGCTCTCTGCCTGTTGATTTTACCACCTTTATCCATCTCTTCAGCCCTGCTAAATTCTGCTGCTTACAGATAGAAATATAAGCAGTGCCCAAAATATTCTGTGTTTCATCTTCTACCTCTTTTGGATGTGGAATTTATGCCCTTTTCATACTCACCCTGAAGGCCTGTAGGAGACAAGTTACACCTAACTTGAACTTAAATATTTTCATTTATCTTCCAAAAGAAAAGTGTGAAAAGGAATATTCATGGCTCAAACAGATATAATTACTGGATTCCTATCAGCCTAGTGATGTTTGAAGAAATATGAGTGATTTCACCACATATGAATCTGCCTGTGCTATGGAGCAGATTGTTTCTCTTTAAAAATATTTGTCTTAACAAATGTAGTATTCACACTCCTGAATTGTTTGATTTACTGACTGAATACTATTAACAATATTGGTGTTGTCCCCTCCCTTTTTTTTTTGTCCCAGTTTAAAATGCTGTGTGCTAGGTGAGAAAAACTCTTTTTGTGGCAATTGCTTTTGCCCTTCAGGCACCTCTGACAGCTCATCTTGAAACCTCTGAAACATCAGGAATGAACTGATTTCTACTTTTTATTGTCAACAATGCAAGCACCTCCCTACAGGGGGTGGGGAGAGGTGTTCAAAAAGGCTCACAGAGAAAATGTTGACTTAGGCTGTACCATTGATTAAGCAACTTGGCCAACACCGATAATTACAACTGTGCTAAATTGCACAGAAATTCTGTAGCACTCCCATTTCACAGGAAACAAGGTGCAAGACTGAAGGAGCCAACACACTGAGTTTTCTTACCTAAGGATTTCTAGTTTGTCTGCTGGGGAAAAATAAAAACCTTAACATGAAGCTGTGGTGATGTAGACTGCCAGGATGGGACTGACAGAAGAGGAGCCAACAGGAGCCTCCTGTGGAGAAGCCACACAGGAACACCTGAATATCCCAACTCAGCAGCCCATGAACACCAACTGCAGTCATCCTACACAATCACTGAACTGTTTAGGTTGGAAAACACCTCTCAGACTGAGCCCAACCATTAAGCCAGCACTGCTGAGTGACCAGGTGACTCAACCGTGTCCTTAAGTGCCACATCCATGCATCCTTTAAATCCCTCCAGGGATGGGGACGCAGCCCCAATGATCCTCCATCCCTAACAGGGATTGGCAGACAGGCTTCAATCAACTCACACAGAATCCAGTCCAAATCCAAACTGAACAAACACAAGTCCCCTGGAGCAAAGAAGTGCAAAGGGTCAAATCCTCAGAGCTTCATCCCACCACAAGCAGATTTCACCCCAACAGAAAGCTCCCACTCCAGACCTCCAAGCACATTAAGGTGATGTCTGCTCCAGCAATATGATTGGCACCTCTGTGTCTCTTAAACAGATTTTTTGCCTTCTAATTCCTTTACAGGACTGTTAGCAAACTCCCAAACCATCTGAGCCTGATCTAAGGAGTAAACAACAAAAATTAAATTAATGTCATGCTCAGTAACATTTAGAAACTGCAAACTAAGCAGCTGCCACTTCTTCTTAACTCAAAGTATTTTATTGAAGGAAGTTCTCTAATAACATATATTGATTTTGTCAGGTTTGGGCATTTTTTTTTCACCCAAGTAACATATGTTGCATGTTCTGTACTTGTAGGGCTACACACACCCGGGTTTCATTGCAGTCACTCTGACTCCTACCAAACAGATGTTGAGAGAAAGCAACTGAACACAACATGGGATAAAAGCTGTCTCACACCAAAATGCTGGGTTAGGAAAAGCCTTGTGGGTAATCCACTATACTAAAAGCATTGATTATATATTTGGATACAGAATTGATAGGTAGCTGAATTAATGCTTGACTACATTTATTGAAATCATGCCGTTAAATAGAAAAGAAACCCAAACAATTATTAAGAATTATGTTAAAGGATGACAGCTACCAAAGTTTAAGTTCCAAAGCATTCATATAATTCCTTTTACCTAAAATCCAGTATCCTAATAGCAAGCAGAAATTATCTGACAAGTGATGAAGGATTCCAAATGGGATGGTTTTAAACCACCCTTTGAAATAATAGAATGGCAAATGATTCCCAGTCTCCAAACACAAAGTACTGAAGTATTATCCTGAGTCTGACAGACATGTCAGCAATTTGCTGTAATTTGTTTAATACCCACTCTTAGGGCTTAGCTTACTCCAATACTTTGATTGTGATGAAGCCTAATGACAGAATTCAGTTCAATTCACTCTCTGAAAGAAGTGGGTTTTTTTTGTTGTTTTTTTTTACATTAAAACCCAACATTTTTCATCACCTGTACCCTTTCCCATTATGAAAATAATTAGATTGGTATGAAGTAGAATCACTTCAGTACATGAAAACTGACATGAAACCCTTCATATTTACTTTTTCTCTTGAGTTTAATAACAGGGTTGGCTCAAAACATGGTATTAGTCAGTACAAGACTTAAGAGTTGGCTTAGCAAATATAATAAAAGACAAATATAGTTAGAACACCCCTGTGGTTATTTCTGTTGTATTTCTGATCTACTCAACACCTCCTCTTTGGATGACCATGACAACAATCTTTTCTAACTTCACGTATGGAAGTTCTGCTGCTTCTGAACTGGTACTGATCAAAAAATCAATGCATTGCCTTTAATATGAAAAAGGAACTTTGCATTCCAGAAGCCAAAAATAAGCTCATCTCTCCTCTCCATATAGAAACAACTTTCAATATTTGGCAAGAAAACCTATTTTTTTCCACACTTATTGGTACAAGGAAGTGATTACATTCTGATACAAACATATTATATATAGACTGTCAAAGCAGTGAAAGGATTCCACACTGAAAAAATAATAAAATCAAACTCAGAATAAAAAATAAACCAATCACCATCTTTCAGAGTGCAAAGGTCAATTTTTCCATCCTAAACCCACAGAGAATAAAGGTTTAGTTTACTACAGTGAAAAAATACCAGCCAAGATTCACTTCTGTGCCAAAAATTAGATGGAGATTTCTTAAAGCACCAAATATTACGAAATATCTTATCAACATTGTTTTTCTATAGTGTTATTTGCAGTCAGCTGGATCTAGGACAGCTGTTCTATTGTCTATATTTCAATTCAATTTGAATTATCTGTGTTTTTCAATTAATTTACATTAAAGATAATAACAGATTTAGCAATACAGCATTATTAAAGCAAAACCTATTATGATTAGCACAAATTTGCATTATTAAAAAATAATGAATTTTGTGTATGCTTATGAACACCTCCCAAGTGCCATGATAAAACAGAACATAAAAAAAAAATAAATCAGGGTTTGTAAATAAGATTTCACATAAAACAAATCATGTGAAGACTTAAGAGTGGCACTTGCCAAGGTACATACCTGTAAATCCGTTGAATATTTTCAGCTTTGATTTCCTTGAGAATTTCTTGGTAGATATGAGGATTATTTAGTTCTTGAGATGCTGGGGGAGAAGGGCATTTCTTGCGTGCATAATATCCTATCACAATCCCAAAAATAAATAAAGTCAAAGCAGTGCAAAATACTTTCAGTATCCGAAAAATGCTGCAGCGGTTGCTCTTTGGTGCCTGTCTGGTGTAGTGGGAGATGTAGTCGGGGTCCTCCTGAAGCCTCTGGAATCTTCCCTTTGGAGAAGAGGAAGGCTGGATGGGCTCCAGGTCGAGGTCAGGGCTCTGGGAGTTCCCCAGGGGGTGCTGGGCTGCGCCATCCAGTCGGAAATGGTCAAAGCCAGGCTCCTCCAGCTCCTTTTCCATGTCCCACTCCAGTTCCAGCGCTGTGGCTTGGAGCTCATCGTTGTCGAGGTATGGAGAGTGCCCCTGAGCTCTCTGGTCTGCATTCACTTTGTGATAGGCCATCTTCTTATCTATTGAAAACAAAATTTAAAACCTAAATGTTTGTTTCTATATGCACACACAAACAATTCATTTATTTATTCTCTGTAAACCTGAGAGAACGAAACAAGACAATAAAACCCAAAACCTGGGTTCTCACTATTTCACTCTCCCCATTTCCATTGTCCTGTCTTCTTTTGTAGGATCAGCAGTCCCATCATCACAGGAGAGAGAAAGTATTTATGGGAATATACTGTAAGAATATTAATAAAGGGAATTTAAAAGTGCCAATGGCAAACCACTGAAATTATCCAATTATTTTGTCAGTCCTCGAGATAATATTAAAAAATTGAGTGAAGGCTCAGAGTCTGCAAAAACAATTATTTGCTACCTGAAAGTAATTTTAAAGCTTAACAACTGTGTGCAACAATTTCATTTCACACACCATACAAAATAATGCTGCTAAAATAAAAGTTGAAAAGCTGGAAATAATATGAATTGCCTGATCTGATTCTAAACAGAAGGAAATGATAAATTAAAAAAAAGAAACTTCAGGGTGACACTGTACTTACATATCAATAAAAGACTTCCATTTAGATGGAGAATTCTATTATTTATAGGTATTTTAAATGCATAGTTCCTGAGTGACTGATGAATTTACTTAGAAATTGTCCCAGTTGTTTTGCTCCACTTATTTTTCCCATTTTAATGAATCAAAAGCACTGCCAGGTAAGTATTTGTAACAAAATCATTCCTTAAATAGCAAGGCATAACTGTGGCACTTCTAGATATTTCTATGGAAGTAGAAGCCCTCTAAAGGGAACTCTGACCTCCAGTACAAACACTCAAAGTCAATTTTCAACAAATCATTTTTGACAGACTGCAACAACAGGGTGCCTTTTTCCCCACACTTTGACAATAGCCATTCCAACACATAAGCATCTGTAATTTAGGGCTTTTCAAACATCAGACTCACTCCTCAATTAGAATAAAATGAAGATAAAGATACGAAACCTCTCATAGTGATGAACACTAGACTGACACCTACAACACTACATTATCACTCCATTTTTATGTTTTAAGGCATTCTCACTCTCCAAGACTCACCTCCAAATAACATTACCACATAATAGAGGAACCCACTGTAATGGCAAAGCGGAATTCAGCTTTTTGAAGCTCTCTGAAGAGAGCAAACGGCTTGCAAGCTCCAATATAATGAAACAGCCTATTGTCCCCTGAAAGGCTATCTGCCTCTATACAATACCAATTTACAGATGCTATTTTCCCCCTACAGCCATATAAATATCCTTCACCCATAACTGTCAGACATCCTGGGAACAGCCCAGAGAGCCCAAACCTTCCAAGTCACCATTCCAATCACTTTGCAAATCAATTCCCCACCTGCAGTCCAAAATCTTCCATATGCAGTGGCAGCAACAGGGTTTAGAGTGAGCTGAACTAAAACCTCTTATATTAGTGTGAAAGTCGGCATTATTTATTTAAATAATGATTGCAAATTTAGTCTTTAAATTCCAGCGGAGTCAACAAACTACAAAGCCAAAACAGCTGCAGAGCTGCTGTGGCTGCCCTTTGGGGGCTTTGTTAGCCCAGCCCTCAGGTTTGTGAAGGATCCTCTGAATTTCAGCACCAAAATCCCCACAGTTGTGCATCACCCTGAGATCTCTCAGGGGAGCACTCTGTCCCTCCATCCAGCTTGGTCAGGAAGATATTTAATAATGCCAGCCCCAGAAATGATGGCTGCTGCACTGAGCTTCCTGCCGAGCACCAACTGGACATCAAACCATGTATTAATATTCTCTGGAAAACTGAGATAACTCATTTTCAAGCTATTTATCTGCCCTTTCACTCTGTCTCCTCTTCTATTAGTGGAAGGATTAATTTGCAAACCATCAGTGACAGAGATCATTGCTAGGTAATATCAACTGCCCAACAACCTCATCTTTCCAACTCTACTTCATATTGCTTTTTATTAGAAATTAAAGACTGGTGTTTTGTCCTTTAAAGCAAAGCAAATCATCACTGCATTACATAAACACATAATTTTGGCTCTAGAATTCCTGAAGTCATTTAACAAACTGCTTTAACCAAATAAGTAAACTCTTGGCAGATTACTGCAGTACTAGCCATAAACCAGAATTAAGGCAGTTTTTCAGATGCCATTTCATGGCAAATATTAATCTTGCTGAGCTTATAAATGTTGACCATTGCCTATCTGTGGTAGTTAAGTTTTCCCCATATTTATGACATTTTTAAAAGCGTGTTATTGTTCAATGGAGTGTATTAACAAAGGTTATTTAAATCTACATATAAATGCATAATAAAAATTCATATGAAATTTCTTGAAATGGTTATTAATGCTGATGAGTAGTAACCCCATTCCACAGCTTAGCAGCTCAGCAATCCAATTTTCACTCAAAGCACCAAAACCAGTTACCTCAATTCAGAAAAAAAAAACCCAAAACCAACAACAAACAAGCAAGCAGCTAAATGAACTAAAATAAAAAATCAATATTCAATTCAGTTTTATATTTGAGACCAGTCTTTGAAGTAGGGGATCTTATTAGCAACGCACGTCCTTTAGTTAAAGAATGCAAAGAATGCAGGAGTAGCTGCAGTTATTAACTTCACTTTCTCCACTGATATTTCTAAGCTCATTGTTTCAGTCTAAGGACACTGCACAATTTACCTTGAAGTATCTGAGATCAGGGCCTGCACTGCATTTAACCATTCCAAAGTAACTTTAGAAAGGGGTCTCCTGAGTCTCAAGGCACAGATCATTTGTGCCATGCAATCTGTATCACCTGTTCTATTTAGTATTTGGTATTTAGCTGGTTAAGGAAGTAGGCATGACTTTATGTATTAAATGCAGTTTTGGCTTGGAATTGGAAGGAGAAAGAAAACACTGCATATTCAGAGTAATAGTGAATTGTGAAAAAAGAAAAGACAATAGAAATACAGAAAAAATTTGAAGTAAAAAAAACTCACTATAATACTCTAGCTCAGTCTTCTCTATAACATAGACCATAAAATGAACATATTTTTGAAAGACATTTTTGAAAACTTCAGGAGATAGAAAATTCACCCCATCTGCCAGCAAGCTGTTTCAACATTTAATTGTTGTTAAATACATGCTTTATTATAAAGATAAAAGAGCAACTGCAAAATGCCAGAAGTCAGAATATGCATCGAGTGAGCTTTAAAGCCACTCTAGAGGGACAGCAAAGGGGATCATAAACTGTGGAATACTGGACAGAGCCAAGCTGATGACCAATAAAGCTGATGTACATTTCTATACTTCCACTGATTTGTGGGGAGAATGTTTATAGAGAGGTATCAAACCAAAGCTAAATATCCTTTCAATTAACTGTACAAAGAAATCAGGAAAGTCAGCTTTATCAGATTGTTCTTGCCTTAACGAGCCATTTCAAAACTCTCTGCCTGTGCTTTGACCTTAAAAATAACACATTTACATCCTGCCTGATAGGAACATCTTGTTATGGAACCTCCAGAAACTTCTTTTCTTGACAACTTTCCCTGCTTCAATCCCTTATCAACGAAGCTTTTGAAAACTGCAGAATATGGGTCTTCATGAAAGGTCCTGCCACCCTCCAATACCTTCAAAACAGAAAGGTGAGTTTACACGACCATTTTATGAAACCAACAAGGAAAAAGCAATATGGATATACCACTATAAATTGTTTGTGACTGGTGCAGCAGTTGTTAAATGCAGCTCATAAATAGCTGAGACAATTAGCAGGCTCATGCACAGCAGGAAGTGTGGCAAGTGTTAATGGGCTGCCCACAGCGAGCCCTTCTCGGGACAGTGCTCAGCACTGAAAAGGCAACATTCACCCAGGAATTGTCCTAAAGGCGTTGTGGCCTCTTTGTATAGTCAAAAATCCAGAAATCCAGGGCTGTTCATTCATCTCATTTTGAAGGGGTCTTTCATTTTTATTTTCTTCTCAATATCGTCTACACAGAGTGATTTTTCTCTAAGTCCTTGTAATCTTTTTGTGCCTAGAAAAACCCCCAAAGTAGATGTTATGTCACCTGTTTAAAGGGCCAATAGCTGTGCTGATCATGGAACTCAACACCACTGCACTTGCAAGGCTTTAAAGTATGTATGAAAACAAATTAGTACTTTGTTGAATGAGATGATGCCAAGTTTCAGGCCTAGACAAATTTCTTCTGAGTTATAAATCCCTGACAAAACTTGTTTGCAGAAGAGATTATGATGCCCTTGTCAACAGAAACGTTACACTACCCTGTAATTCAAAAATAATAATGTGATATTTCCATCACTGCTGCCTTAATTTTGTGCAGTAATGATTTCTCCCTCCCCTCACGTTTGGGATATGGGCTTGGCAAGCAGTTCAGTTACAGTAGGACAATTAAATGCTTTGCCTCTCCACAGAGTCACCAAATAAAAACAAATGACAAAACTCACTAGTTGTTCACATTTCACTGAAGATGAATGCAACCTGAGAGACTGAGCAGTGTTGTAGCAGAAATGGAACAGAAAGATCAGACTGGAGAAAGGAGGTCTGTAAACACAGTTAAACTGAGTCTAAAGTTGTCTTTTCTTTAGTAAGTCCTTTTTGGCACAGATCAATGCTATGGAGTATTTGACCTCTTCAAAATCTCTGATTGATTTTATTTTATCATGAACAGCCATGTGGACCAGGGTACCATTAATATCAACACAAAGGACAAACACATGACAGAACAGGGTCTGTGGTGCACCTTGATTGAAAAGAATTGTGCACGATGATGTCCAGCTGGAACAAGAGTTAAATTTGCCTATGATCAAATGGCACCAGCCCCCTGAGCTATAATATCCTGGACCATCCAGATGTGCATGGGTGAATTTGCCTGCTGCCTTTTCAGAACCTCGGAATTCCTGGGGCTTGGAGAAGGATTGCAGGAAGCTCCTTCTTCCCCAGCAGACAACTATCAGGTAACAAACAGGCAGCCTTAGCTGGTCTCTGATATGCTGGGCATGTATTCCTAACACAGACCTTTCCCATTCTCAGGCACGTTTGCAAATACCTATTTGCCTGAAACAAAACTCAGAAATATTCACTGATGTTGTAGGAGCTAACAGCATCTGTGATACGTGCAGAGTCTGCCGAGGAGGTCTATTAAAACTGCAGTGCAATCAGATCAGTATAAATGGCTCTGTTACACAGCTTGTGCATTCCTTGTGGGATGTGCTGTGCTGCTGCCTTTGCTTTGCTTCCAGGACAGCTCTTCCCTCCATCAGGGTGGGTACGGCTCAATTTTCTCACTGTTCACTCTTTTTGCTCATTTGCAAACATCAGGACAATGACACCAAACAAGGAGAGAGAAACCACACACACGCTCTCCAGTTTCTTAGCTCATGAATTAATTACTCATTTTTCCACTGGAATCAACACTCAGATCCTGCTGCTGTCCTTGAGAAGGGCACTGGATGGTATTGCAGTGTTTCTAAAAGCAAAGAAGCAGATGGAGAATCAGGACTTCCAGGGTTAGTTGGGATGTGTCGTGTACATGCATTTACACACTGTCCTTAATCTGGGTGTAAGGGGAAGGAATTCTGTCCCACATCTCTGTACATTTGCCCCAGGCTCCAGCCCCACCACCCAAATCCTCCTGCCCCAAGCACCTCCCCACCATTTACCTTCCCAAAACTCCGCCTGAGCTCCTGTCCATCCCACCCAAAGCTCTTCTTCCAAAGTAGTCTTTCCCTTTTTCCATTTTCCCTCACACCAGCTGCCTGTACACTAACCTAATATCCAGTTTGCCGGAACAGGTATGTTTTTCCAGCTTCAAGGTTTCATCAATAATATATTTTGCATTACATTCCCCCAGACATTATAATTGCCTCTGAAAGAAATAAAACACAAAGCTTTACCAGGACAAAAGCTATTATTGGGGCATTTGCATTTAAGCTCATAGTTGAATTTGATGTGAAATAAAATCATTGTAAATGGTGTTTAACTTGAAAATGCTGACAGCAATAGCTGTACTAACAGGCCATAGAAGTTCTTAAGAAAGTTAATTTTATATGACTCATTTCTGCTTTAGAAATTTTTATGTTGCCAATCTTTGGCTTGGGCACATTTCACTTTGATATTTTTCAAACTCTTTTCTCTTTAATTACAGTCAATCCTATTTAAACTATTATTTAAAAATTAAGTCATTTTAACTTTGAAGATTTGGAAACTGTACACCTGCAAGCTACCACACTGTAATAAAGTGTGCTGGTGGGAGTCTGCTATATGTCAAAAGATGCAAACCAACATTGAAAAATACTATGTGGTTTCAACCCATATCTTGAAAAGTACAAAGAAAACACAAACCAGGAAAAAAAAAATCCAAAAAACCAAAACCAAACGCACAAACAAAAAAACAACAAACCAACATCACAATCAACCAGCCAACTAACAAAAACAAACAAAAGAAAACCAAAATTTAAAGGTCATTTTTATGGATGAGCTATAAACAGGAAAAACAGGAATCTGGCCTCACCATAAGCATCAACTCCATTCCTGGTTTTAAATAATCACTGACAAAACCTTTCAATGAAAATATTAACACATTCTGATTGGGGAAAGAAAAACAACCCAGCTAAACCAAAACAAAAAGAAACCACAAAACAAACAAAAGAAACAAAAAGAAACCTACAAACAAGCTGATGACTCTGGAGCATTTGGGATACAATTTTATGTCAAACTGGTCCCACCTCCCTGCCCCAGCAGGGTCATCCCAGAGGACACAGCACAGGATTGCATCCAGACAGTTCTGGGGTACCTCCAGTGAGGGAATCTCCACACCCTTTCCAGGCAATCTCTTTTAAGTCCTCCAGTTTTCAGAGTTTAGGATCAATTTCTCAAACTTAGCTGGTTACAGAAGACAAATCTTCCTTTTGGCAATATTTCACATGGAAATCATAGATACACAGGAAATATGAAGCCCTAATGTCTCATGTCAAGAGTAATTTTTTGGATAAAATCAGACTTTAAATGATATATTCAAAATACTGATAGACACACACAAAAATGTTCCTGCTGTCACTATCCTGTTTTATTCTAATTTGCTGTAGAAAAATAGGCCAGTACTTAAAAAAAAAAATTAAATCCTTACTTCAAGAGTACATTTTCTAGATTTTTTATTCTCATTTCTTGCTCAGTAGGGTTTTACTCAGTTTTATCAAGTTCAACAATGACAGGGAGCCCTTAAAAATAATATATTATGGAGCTGAAGATGGCAACATTTACAATTTAGCTTTATTGGAATTTTACTATATTTTGATAGATGACAGCTTTAATGATTCTGTGCATGGTTTATGGCAGAAAACAGTAAGGCAGTAACATAATTTTCTGCTCTTTTCAACGATCTGTATCCAAAGAATTCCGAAAACAAGCAAGTGTACTTCATAATCACGCCAAATTTATTTTCTGGGTGAACTCTCAAATGTTAAAGCTCAAGTACACAGAGTGATGTTGCCGTGGCAACTGCTACTGCAACCCGAGATGAGCCCGTGTTTCTGAAAGCACATTGCTGTCCCCTGTACACCTGCCAGGCTCCAGACTCCTGTCAGGAGGCAGTCGAGCTGCTCACGCGTTATCAGCCCCGGGACTGCTCCTGGCCAGGCCAGGGGACATTTGCTGGAGCCATCAGGCTGTGACAACCCTGCATATGATCTGTATAATGGCAGAATCACAGCCTTGGTTGGACTGGGAAAGACCTTTAAGGTCACCAATTCCAGCCATTAACCCAGCACTGCCAAGGCCACCACCACACCATGTCCCCAAGTGCCACATCTACACAGCTTTTAAATCCCTCTGGGGATGGTGACTCCACCACTGCCCTGGGCAGCCTGTGCCAGGGTTGACAGCCCTTTCAGTGAAGAAATTTTTCCTTACATCCATTCCAAACCTTCCCTGGTGCAGCTTAAAGCCATTTCTTCCTGTCTCACCACTTGTTACCTGACAGAAGAGACCAACCCCACCCGGCTAAACCTCCTTTCAGGGAGCTGTAGAGAAGATAAGGTCTCCCCTGAGCCTCCTTTTCTCTAAACAACACCACCTCCCTCAGCTGTTGTTCTTCCTAAGCCTTGTTTACTCCTGCTTCTAGGGCCTAAATGAGAAACCCTTCATTTGCCCCAAGATGTAGTATCAGAAGATTTAGTGTTTCTATAGCTATAGGCAGAATGAAGCAGTAATATGTTCAGTGTCCTCTGACCTTTTTTTTTCCTAAATCTCCACTGAAATAAGCTGTCAAGTTTGAGAAATGTCAGAGTTTGGTCATTTGAGTCTGCCTGGAGGTGTAATTTTGCATGGTGTACAATTCCTGTGAATTTATCAGAACATGTTTTTTCACACACAGTCAACATGGTGTGACATTCAGCATCCCGAATCCGCCAATGTCTACACGCTGCAATGCGTTTATGATTTCTCTGAAAAAGAAAATCCAAAATGTGTTAGTTCAGGTCAACAAAGGATTCCTCAGTGCATTCCTGAGGATAAAAATGAAAGGAAGCACCCTTCTTTCTGCTGTGTCCTCTGTACATCTATCCTGCTGGTAGTTCTGCCACAGGTTTAAGATCTGTAATGAAGTACATCTACATGTAAAGTTTCACATATCAATAATGTATGTGGTTTCAGGAGCTCTCCAGAAGAATTTCACACTTTTACTTAAGCCCTTCTGGAACTAAGCCACAAAAGCAGCCAGATCTGATGCTGTTTTCAGCCAAGTCCTACCCAACTGTGACCACCACATCCTTGGGAAAAGAGGCACAGCTGCTTAGCCTATTAGAGGTTTAAGATTAAGCCTCTCTTTGATGGTTTCCAAATCATTATTTAGGGAAATATCCCAGCCTTGCTAAGGTGTATGGAGATGAGGGCATTGCAAGAAAGAAAATGAAGTCAATTATCCTAAAGATTACCTCAATTCTCAGTCTCAGACTGATCTGATCATTTTTGATATACCCAAGTTGACAGTCAAACTTTCATCTATGCAGAATTTATCACAGACTGCCAGCAGACTGAGCTTATTAATACTGTTAGTCTGTGCACATTTCTCAAGGAATAATTTCTTAAAAGGCAACCATAACACATCTTGACCACTTAGAGAAGAGCATGATACACACCTTACAGTCTAAAGTAAGCAGAGAGCAACTGTAGAGGAAAAACTTCTCATAAACCTTCTTTTAGACTTGGCCAGGGTTGTGCATAGCTATTACAGCTTAAATTGTTTATGCTGTAGAACTTTTTGATTTAGAGACATTAGCAGCTGAAGAGAAGCAAAGTGTGCATTACGACAAGAACAAAGAGGACATATTCAAGAAACATATAGCTTAGTAGACTGAGCTAAAGGAGGCTATAAACCATATAACTGATGCTTAGAGGTATTGCAGCAATTCCCATCTGAAGTGGGAACACTGCATGAACAGAAGGGCTGATGGTTTCTGCTAATTCAGCTCTGTACCATCAGCTAAATGTGGGCTGATGATCCTGTAAGATGCTGGGTACCCATGTCCAGGTACACACCCTGGACAAGACAGCCAGTGATGTTTGGGAACTTTCAACAGAGTACTGGTAATCAGGAAATGACAATCTGCTGACAGCAAAAAATGTCAAATAACAAATGCCACAGGACAGCACCTGTGGACAACCAGTCACTGAGCATACTTTGCATACTGGCTTGATATGTACTACTGCTTCTTCTCAAAGTTTCTTCAAAAAGCACCATTAATCCAAAATTCTCCAAGGAACAGTGCTGGGAGAAGACTAAACCTTCTGCCCCTGCTTTCAGCTATAAACCAGAATATGTCCATATTCCTGTCACAGTAGAACACATTACAGCCTCTTAAAAAGATGAGATGATACATCAATGACAATACTGGAATTAATTCTGGAAAGTTACACTGAAAAGTTGACAATTCACAGAATCACAAAAATGTTGGCTGGCAGGGACCTCACAGGGTCACCTGCTCCAAGCTCCCACACAAAGCAGGACTGCTGCCAAGAACAGATCAAGTCACCTCATCCTTAAGCTGAACTCATCAAGCATTCAATCAGAGCTAAAGGGTTCAATATAAACACAAATGTATGCCATTGCACTCCTTTTTCCCCCTCTGCTGCCAATACATCTGTTTCTTAGTAAAAATAACATCAGTATGCAAAAACGAAAAATCTCAGACCTGTAATATAACCGGTCGTTAAAATTCACGCAGACATTTTTGCTTAAAAAAGAAAAAATACAATACAGAAAAGAGACAGAACTGGAAAAAGAAATGAAAAATCTTAACACACAGACATAGCAGCCATGGCATGAAAAATTCATTTCCATTAATGAGACGTGGTAGTCCCCAGGCCAGCGCCCTTTGTATGTGAACCATGTTAATCAGATTGTATGAGCATTTGCTGGAAACTCCTGGGACAGCAAGCAACTATAACTATAGAGCAAGCACAGCAGATTAGCAGTTTGCTAAAAACTGCTTGACTTGTAACCCTTGAAGCACAGGAATGATGCAGGTTTCCCAAATCACTGATAATTGAGGCATTTCATTTACACATCTCGTATTTGTTGCGGCCTTTGATGAATTTCCACATCACCAAAATGTGGACAAAGCTTCCTTCTCAGGGGCAGCTTTATGTAAGAAAGCACAGAATAAACACACAAATAAGGTCTGTGTCAGCCCAGCCTCGGTCACACAATGCCTTGCTATTGCTACCCTGCATCTCCAAAAATCCCTTCAGTAACTGCAGCTGGGTTGAAACGGGATGGAAACACAAGAATTCCCACCAGGACTCACTGCAGGTTTGGATGAGGAGTACAGGTGGATTCATGGCAAGACCTAGCAAGACAGCAGGACCTGGTCTTGACCAAGCAGACCTCTCCTTTTGAAGAGGTCCTTCTCTATGAACCCTTGAGACTGAGGCAGGAAAACCATATGGATTTAGGCTTTCCTTCCTTCATCTGGCAGTTAATACATTTAATTAATACATTAAATTGTTTCCTCGCTTGGGCTTCATCCGCTGCATCTTCCCAGTGACACAAATGGAAACCTGTGCTACTTCAGACCACTTCATTTTAGAAAACATTTGAGAGTTTCATGGAAATGTCAAAGTTACAAAGCTTTTTATTGATTTTATTCCCAGCCTAATTTTAATCTCAGTTACCAGCTCTCACTGTCTGTGCAGAGCCAGGAGCTGCTAAGAAACCAGTGTTCTCAAAAAGTCACCCTCCAGTTGAAGGGAATCAATAAGCTAATTTCCAAATAACATAACCTGACAATATTCATGAAAATATTATCTGTAACTGACTTTGAACTCCCAAGAAGCATGCTATTAGTGACTCTGAATAATACAAACTGTTAAATTCTGCAAAATCCAATATGAGTATTTTCAACATTATATGTATATTTTTAATCAAAATATGAATTACAGTCCAATTGCTGACCTTTTTTTCTACCTGCAATACATAGATATCTCCTTGAAGGAAGAAGACTTCATAAAATAAACAAATGTATAACCAACCATCATTCATATGCAGCTTCCGTCTCTCTGCAGGCCCCTGGGAAATTGTCTAGATCAGTGTAGTGACTCTCAGTATGGCCCTGGTCTCTCCTGCCTTTCTTCCCTTTTGAAATACAAATTTTAAAAAAAAATAGAAATAGGGACACTGATCCTAAACTCCATGAGGATCTATATTTTCTTTGACTTCAAGAAATGAAAAACTAATTTTGCAGTTTCCCCAGAAACGTCATTCAAAACTGATCATGCTCTTACATGTTAATTATTTCTCTTAGAAATAAACATTTCCTCGCTAAAAATGTGCATTTTTATTAAATTTAGGGTTTTAGTGGGAATATTTCCCTCAGAAAACAACTTAATCAGCTTTATTTATACATGACCTAATTCCAAGCTCAGGAAAAAAAAGAAGTGGAGTCAGAAGATGCCCATGAGGAAGAGGATCCAGCCATGCAAATCAAAAAAGCAGCAGCACTTTCTTCATCTCTACTACTTTTTTATAGGGAAATGTCTTTCATTGAGCTTCATAGTAAAATATCTTTCCTGATTTATAGCAAGGAAAGAGGCAAATCAGTCTCTAGTGAAAAGTCACCCAAGCTCATGAAAAATTTAGAGTGACTAAATTTATAATTAAAATGAATCACGAATCGACATTAGAAACCAGTTTGTACATTAACAGGAATTCAAAACTGAAAATCTGAATGCTTAATGCTTTTCTTTTTTTTGTTTTTCCCCTAACAGCAAACACACAGAATTCCCTGTATTTTAGATACAGGACATACCTGTAATTTCTTTATGTATTAAGGGTATTTAGAAACACAGTGAACTATATTAAGCATGTCTCATAGCTTTTATAATTTATTTATGAACAGGGGCATTATGAAAAATAAATGATCTTCAATAGCACTTAAAAGTAAAGCTGTTTTGAGACCAAATGTTAGGCAAATGGCATGAAAATGTAAAACTCGGGAAGTCACAAAGCACTGTTCTATCACAAAATATTTATATTACCAAAATACAGCCTGAAACAAGCAGGGTTGTTGTAACACAAGCAGAATCATTACAATTGCATACCATGTCATGGGCTAGCAGGATGTTAGTTCATTACTCAATTTTCCAATCTCTCTTAAAAAGTATGAAGCTAAGACTCTGTGGCACTCAGATAAAAAGGCTGTAGTTACCCTGCCAGACTTAAAAAGGGCTTCGTCTGAATATGGCCAAAAGTAGTGAGTTCTATTACCCATTTTCATACTTTTTTACAAAATTCCCAAATATAAACCATTACAGGGTCATGCCCAAAGGCCACCACATTGACTGTAAAGACAGTAACCCTACAGTGACCACTGTGCCACATCTGTATGTAAGTAACACATAAATGCTCCATCAATCTCTTTTGGACTGCAATCCATTTCCATTTTTCCCTTACTTTTAGATCCTGGAAATAATTAAGCCTTCAGTTAAACCAATTAAATATTGTGTACTGTTTCAAAACCATACTGGATTTTTTACCTTCCCCTGCTAAACTTAGTCCAAAATAATTGCAGAGAATACAATTATCTACCACAGTCACCATCTGGGACATGAAAGCAATCATTTTAATTATTGCCATTGTAACTTGGGAACCACAAAGACCATTTTCTGGGCTACATATGGAGTTTATTTTTATGGATTAATGTCAAAACAGGTGGATGCAACATATAAAAAGGCAGTTGGCTAAATGCCCCTAAACTTTCTACCTATTGCAGACTACTACAAAGAACTGGAAAACTGTATTTTATATCCAAGCTGGTTGTTAAGCTGCTGGGTGATTTCAAAAACAAAATCAGCACTGTTCTAAAGCTCTTTTATGTATCATTGAAGTAAAGAGATGACTTTCTCATTAGAGATGCAGATTATCAAAAACTAGTAATTTTACTGACTGTATTGGGAATTTTGTTTATGGGAAAAGGAGAATACTTTACTCTGAGCACTTTTATTTGAGTAGGTACCTATGAGTATGCACCTCTAGCATAAGCCATCAAAGTTAAAATGGATTTATCCAGCAGAGCAATCTCGCAGAAAAGAGCAAAGGAGGACTGCAATCAAATTAATGAGAAATAGAAAAAATAAATATATAGGGAATGAAATGTAGAGAGGGTATTAACTTAAGAGTTTTTGAATATAGCACTGAAAAAAGCTACTGCAGTGCCTCTGAAGATAGTTTGAATCTGGTTTACCAAGGTCAAAATGACTGCAAAATGAGTAAGAAATTGGAAAACTTACATAACGTGGTAGTAAGAAAAATCTTCTTAGAGCCCTATCACAACTCAGACTTCACACAGCTAAATAAAACCTGAATGGACTCTCATTTAATGAGCCCATTAGACCTGAGTCATGAAGTGGAAGCCTTAAGATTATTAATGAATGCAACAGTCGATGGAATTCCCAGCCTACAAGTGTTTGAGAGTACCATCACTTCTTCATCCTGACACAGTGAACTCCTCCTGTGGGCTGCAGAGGCTGCTTAACTCTCATCAGTATCAAAGGAAATTAGTTTGGTCACTTCCCCCAAACAGAACAACAGTTCTCCTCCAGCAGAGCTGAGCCAGCAGGAGCTTTCCATCCCACGTACACCTTGAATTACCAGCTAATAATGATAGCTTTTTTCTGGTTTGCTTCATTGTTTGTTTAAACTCGTAAGTTGGTGATCATCAAGACATCTCACTATTTATTTACTTTCACTATTTTAGTAAACGATAAAGACCAATTCTGGACTGAGATGGGCACAGAGCCAGTTTTGCTGGCCAGAGGCTCTGCATTTTGTAAGCCAAGAGCAGCACAACCCACCCAATTAGCAGGGCTCCAGCCTGGTAGAGCTGGATGGTACTGGAGCAACACCCCAACAAACTGTAACTCACTACCCATCACACCCTGGATCCAATGGATGTTTCCAAAGATATCCATGACCACTATTAACACTCAGCCTTCTGAAGCTGGGGAGAATGCTCTTCCACTGCCTGATTAGAGCCAGTGTCCTCCTTCCATGGAGATTTCACATCTGCAGATTTCTCCTCTAAATTAAAAGGCTTTTTGCTGGAAAACGTGCTCCAACCATAACCTTCTGAATATTCCAATTGTTTTGAATGTAATACCATTAAGGGTTGAAAACAAGCACATACCTGAAGTTTTTAAGCATTGAGATCTAAAGCCTGCTTTTTGGCAGGCCTGCTATGATCATCTGGATCTTGTTCTGCTTTAAGATTTACCTGCAGCATACTGGAGAGTGCAAAGAAGTGAGTTAAATCTTTTAAGAAATAATGATACAAATATTGAGCTGGATGAAAAACAATCATATGTGACCTTACCAGGAATATTCTAATAGCAATGTTTATCCACAGCAATGATCTGGAGTAGGTCTTCTTCCCATAAGGAATATTTTACTATTGAAAATAAAAACATCTTTGCCATGTTTTGAAACTAAATAATTAGATTTAGAGAAAATACGCTTAATTATACCCAGAACAGCCAAGACTGACTGCTTGGAGGGTGTGAGTCCCTCAGTCCATCTGCTGAGTACGTTCACTGCTTTTTTGGCACTTCCTTGAAGTCATGAAGTGAACACACACACAGAGGTTAGAAACGTTTCAAAATCACGTAAGCAGATGGTGATACAGCAGGTAATAATTTAATTACACAACTTCTAGAACATATTTCCCACAAAAAAACCCCAAAAAATGCAAACAGAAAGAAGGGGGGAATTAACAATGTCCGATCTGATCTTTTAATTGCAGTGCAACAGCTTTTGTTGAATTGGCACTGATTTTTCCATCCATCTATTCTGCAGCTGGAAAGAGTAATAAACAGTAAGTTCTACACCATGTTTTACTCCTAACACAACATTTAAGAGGGAAAAAGTAAAAATTAGCATGATAAAGTACACGTTGTCCTTGTAGACAAGAAAATGACAGCAACACTGAAACAGAAAACTTATCTTTAGTTTTGCAGGTGCAAAGAGGTCAGAAAGACATACACACATCTGCTGTTGCTTCTACACAGAACTCAAATACTTTTGAAGTGTGAAAGCAATCAAGAAATGCTGCTCTTAATTCTTCATTTCACGTGGACATGGAGCAGCACGATACAGACAAGATACCAGAGCTGAACTGAGCAATTCAAAGAAAATGAGAGAAGAGCATTGAAGAAAAAATCAAAAACAACAACAAAAAACCAGCCCAATATTGTGTTGTCTAGTTAACACTTATGAAGGCTGAAAGAGAAAAAAGGCTCTCCTGAATGCTCTTATGACAACTTCATGTTTTAGACAAGGAATTGCTGCCCACAAAGAGGCTGAGGATGACGAGATAAACACTGAGGTACACAAGGTTTGATTGGCGTTTGAAGTCAGTGCTGCTGAGTCATCCTAACCCAAGGAATGTGAAATTACATCAGAGATGCATCACCCTTTGCATTATGCGCATAAATTAAGGCATAAAAGTGAAAGGAAGCAATGCAAATGAATTGGAATAATCAGCAAACTGTCACTGTGAGACTCAGCATGCTCCAGCCCCTGCTGGCATTATGGGATGCCTTCCAGTGAGACATTAAGATAGGAGTAAATTAAGAAAAAAGGAGGGTTGGGTGTAAGGTAGAATTAATGGTTGCGAAATTACCCCTAAATAATATAGGTTTAAACATAATATTTTAATTTTGTCATAGAACAGTATATTGTGCCCTTCTGGAAAGGTCAAATGGATTTAAGAGTCACAATACCTGAGTCACAAAGTGTAAGTAGTAATTTATATATATATGTGCATATAGATGTGTATAAAAGAAACATAGTAAAAATCACTAGTTGAATTTTTGGGTTATTTTCATTCTGACTACAAATGCCATAATTGGCTGCCTAATTAGAAGTAAAAAACCTAGGCTTATGATTGAGGCAGCTCATAATGTAAACTTCCATTGTATTATTTTTTTATTAGTTCCATTTCTCAGCAAACGCCACATGGAAATGGATTATGGAAGCTGGGTTCTGGATTTTATGATACTATAAAATAACATATGAAATATTATTTAGCATTAAATTTTGTAAATAAGTAAGGTAAGGTCTCTCCAAATTGTGCACCTAGTCAGTTCCAGCTTGGGATCAACTTCTCTCTTAGAATGCACAGCAAAAGAAAAAACCAGCACAGCTTCCTGGAGTGTCAACTTGTCTTTATAACACACTTATTTTTTCCTGTTTTTTACTGAGTAGGTAAATGGCATGAAAGAAGAGAGGTGAAGCATTTACAACTGTTTCCTATAATTCCATTTTTTTGATTCTCACTATTTATTCCTCTATAAGTTAACAAAACAGAACAGAAATATCACAAAAGGTCACTTGGATGTAGAAACATCAAAATCCCCAGCATCATTCCAGGTAGGTTTATGATGTATAGCTTGAAATGGTAAATGAACTCAGAAAAATATGTTAAAATAAACTTCATCATGAAAACAATAATAAATACCATACAATTCTGTGCTGTGCTTGTCACTTGAAAAGGAAGTTCGAATCAAATTTTAATAAATATGCCATACGAGTTCAGAGTGTAATGGTGCGTTTACCACATAAGACAATTACTTTTTTTTTAATTGAATGCTGTTTAATGAAGCTTTACCTTACTTTTCAGACTACCTACACCAGAGTCTGGAAAAAGAGTCTGGAAAAAGAATCTGAAGTCACAGTCTATTAAAATCCTCTGTAGGTCCTACAGCACACCTTTGCTGTTGTTTAGGGGTTTTTGGTTGCTTTTGGGGTTTTTAAAAGAATGGCTGATGTTTTGTACACAAATTATCCATTTTATTAAGTATAAGTGTACACAACTATATATGTGCCTGCATTTTCTATAGCTGTATACAGAATAAATGGAAGTTATTATCTGATATTTTCTTAGAAAACTACACAACCGCTGAACTACTTTCATGGCAACAAATACCTTATTAGAAAATGAAAGTGGCAGTAGGAACTACCAGGTTTAAATATTTAGTGGCAAATATGAGGCTTCTCACTATTAAAAGACTCCAAAAAGTCCTAAAGGTGCTGTGGCTGGGCATGTGAGGAATGGGCTGAGGGAAGCTCTTGTTAGGAGGGCTGAGAAACAACCTGCTCTGTCCTCCAGAAAAAAAAAAAAAAAAAAACCAAAAAAACCCAACAAAACAAAACCAAAGCAAACAAGCAAAAACAAAAACAACAACAAAAAACCAAAAGAAAGCAAAAAAACACAAAAAAAAAAACCCAACCAAACCTGAAGAATAAAGGCCTCAGCTAAAGGAGATGTCCATGTTTATATGATTATAAAGACAGACATGGTAGATGCAGGTATCCAGTGGGACATGGCCATCCCTGGCAGCAGCAGCTCAGTGGCTGCCTCAAAGCCCCCTTGCCTCACATTGGGCACCAAATTAAATGAGTTTGCCTCAGAAAAGGAGCAGAAAGCAAACCAAGAGCTGGCCTGTGTTGTCCACCATCAACAGTGACAGGTTTAGTACAAATGAAAAGTGCTGTTAAGTTTTCTGATGAACATTTATCATCCACAAGTTATGTCATGGCAGTGAATAGTGGAAAGCAGCCATGAGAAAGCTCAGACAGAAGAAGAAAAGACGAAAATACTAAACAAACTTGTTAAAAAAATAAAAAGTTATTTGGTTTTTTTTTTAAGTTTCCCTGAATGCTAAAGACCTTACAAAGAATAACAGGCCAGACATGCCTGATATAACTCACCCAGGCAGGGCAGGGAAGAGCCAGGCTCAGCATCAAACACCACCAGCAACTGCCAACCCCAACTCTAATTGGCTTTTAAACGGTGCCAAGTTGATTGATGTACCCCTCCTGATTTACTATATACTTGCTTTTGGTTCAGGGAAGAGAAGTTAAACACGCAGAAGAGAATAATGTGTCAAGCAGGAGATTAGTTTTACAACCTATATGTTGAGGAGAATAAATTGTACTTTCATTAACAGAAGTAGGCCATACGCTGGAAAAGTCATTGGATTCGCTTCACTGGTGAACTGGAGCAACAATATCTGATTAGAAAGCCTCAGCACTTCAAAACTCTTTAAAGGCAGGTCCAGTGGTTATACAATTAATTTTTCATGATATTGTTCCATCTGGGAGATTCACTTCAAGTGCCAAATGGGCTCCCTGAGCCGAAGTATTAACTTTAACAAACCTGACACATCTACAGTCTGTCTAGTATCTGCTTAAAATACTATTAAAAAGTTTATGGGAAGAAGCTCTCCCTATTTGTGCTTTCCTCTTCTCCACCAGTTTTCAGGGTTCTGTGATACATCCATAGTAGGAAACATCAGCCATAAGTTGGGTTTGCTTTTTTTTTCTTTTTTGTTTGTTTGTTTGTTTGCTTTTTGGACAATTTGGAAGGCCTGAGAGTTAGCTGATAGTCATATAAAAATGTCAGGGTTTTATTTCAACTGGATTATATGATGACCCTTCGTTTAGGAAAAGGAAAAAAAAAAATCAAGGTTTCTGATTCCAGAAATAAAAATGGATCATTCTCAAAAACCGTATCAAAAGTAATCCCCATAAAACTGACTTTTTTATAACTTTTCACAGTTTCAAAACTGAACAGGGCTTAGAAATTAAATTCCTTTCTCTCAGAATTCTTGCTAAATACTGCCATTAACAGAGTTTTTTTCATTTCAAGTAACGCAAGACTCAAACAGCTGCTGTTAAACACAGATTCCAACTTTCAAATTTTAAGCACTAAGAAAATAAAGGAGGATTTCCTTCTTTTTCTCAGAAATATTAATGTGTTACCTATGTTTGTTATATCAGCACAGATTTTTATTCTGTTATCCAAGTACAGCAACAATGCTGAGATTTGATATGGAATTCAAGGATAATTAAGAATGGTATTTAATGTATACTTTCACATACTGTTTAAAACTTACGACTTCTGTATGATTAGAACAAACAAATTGCTGTAACATTGCTACATGAATATGTTTTTCTTAACACGCAGCCTCTATTCTAAAAATGTTTTTGTCTTTGGGGAAGTATCAACATTTCTTCAACAAAGAAATATGCACATGAAGTTACTGAGCTGTATTTTGCTACTGTATTTCTAGTCCTCATATCAAAATGTGAGGTTTAAAAGTAATCAAGCAGACCTCCAGCTGCTATTTCGAGAAGAAGGATCTTTTTCTACGACCACCAGGCTTCAGAACATGAAAGCAAAAGGAGCAATTGCTGGAAACCAGCATTGTAGGATACAAACCTTCCAGCTAAATCTTTTGGTAGTTAAAAAAATGAAACAAAAAACAACTAAATAAACAAACAAACAAATCACCAAACTTCATTTCTAAAACTGGGACATATTTATGAAAGCAGGGAACTCTGTTTCCTTGACCCTGAATGTATTGCATGACTCGTATTTCATGGGGCACCTCCAAGAAAGATGGGAAAAAGACCAAGCTGAACCTCTGATTCAACAAATGCTTGATAAGGATGACCAGACTGAGAAAGAAAATTTTGAAGCTGGAGAATCGCCTCAAAAAAATATATATTGAGAATTTAATGCAA